>JASPKZ010008452.1:0-455455 GCA_030220185.1 Diploptera punctata | reverse complement strand
TGTTAATTAAATTATTGTATTATGGATGACTTAACTTTCCGTATATTTAATGCCGTTACAGTATCAAAAATTTAAATAGACACCAAAGGGGAAGAACACAGTATTTGTGCAAACAATTATGAATGCAAGTTATGTCCAAAAATAATTGTAACAAAAGAAGTTTACAAACGTCAAGAAACGGAGTCCACTGCGATGGGCAGTATGCTGTACTTATTTGTATATAAAATTCTTCTTCGGAACAATCGTTGAAACGGCTATAGAGAACTTTCACATATTCGAAGATAAAGTGGTAAGTTGCTAAAAATAATAATAAAAAATATTTTATTTATTTTTATTGGATAAAGTAAATGTTATTGTTTTGTATTGTTCAGGGTAGTATTAGTTATAAAAAACGTGGAGAGTGAACCAGAGCCTGTGATATGAAGGAGCAATTAATGACAGTTAGACTAAAACAGACTCTAGTGGATTGAGCAAATTAACGAAAAGCAGAGCCAGGACAGAGCTTGTTGAGAAGGAGCAAGTCATGCGAGTTGAACCACAACGAGGCCCTACGGTTTTAAATTTAGTAATTAACAAAGGAGAGCCAGGACCGAGTGGTATAAATGTAAACAAAGTTACAGAATTAGAGGCAGGACCTAGTGGTGTAAACAAAAGGACATATAGAAAATAACCGAACCAGCCGAGAGTCCCTGTTGATGCAAAAGGTATGTAAGAAGATTGAGAGTGATGATGAGGAAGAAAAAAACCCAAATGATAGTAATAGTTTAGTATTGTAGAAACTGCTTTAGAGTAGATTACAAACGTAAGAGCAACTAAATTTGAAAAGGGGATTAAAAAAGTATATTACACAGTAAAGTTGATGAAATACAGAAAATGTTACAAAAAGCGGTTGTACGCTATAAATCAATTAGTATAATATTCATGTTGAAGGTATGTTTTCCAAATTGTAGACAAACCAAAAGTGTTTAAGAAACTTAAACGCGAAATGAAGTTATATATAAACAAGTAAATTAAAAGAAAGCATATAAAAATTTGGGTAAAATAAGAGAGTTGAAGAAAAGGCGTTAGAGGTAGTGGGTGGTATTTGTTGAGGTTTGAAAATGTGGAGTTAGAATAAATGAACATTCGGTTTGTCTCGACGCAAAATACTTAAGGTTACCCAAAAAGTAAATATTCAAATCTATGGCAAATGTAAGAAATTTAGATGATTATTGTTTTAAGTATGTGTTTTATCAGAATGTATAATAATACTTAAGGTACCCAAAAAGTACAATTATTCCAAATCTATTGCAAATGTAAGAAATTTAGATGATTATTGTTTTAAGTATTGTGTTTTTTCAAAATTTATTGAAAAAGATAAATACCTGTGGATAAATTATCAAAATCGACCGGATTTAGATAGTAAGTATGCTGGAGTTGTGTTGAGTTTCCGGTAGCCTTAAGAGAATTTAAAAATTTGAAAAGCACAATCATATTTCAATAAATGTATAGGAATAGAAAAAAAAAGTATTGATTACCAAAATTTTCCACTTAACGGTGCGTTTGCGATAAGGAAATGGAGGACACCAGGGATTTACTGTACATTAAAAATGGTGTGAAGTAAATCACTACTGTTGCATTACAAATTTTAGTGCTTTAATTAGAGAGCAATTAATAATAAAGGATGTGTGTTTTAATTTTGAAGTGTGTAAACGATGTTTTGCACATTTATATGGAAAGGACTGTACATTAAAATTAAATGAACACAAAATTTTGTGCGATAATTTTATGTCATTAGATGCAGGTTTCCTGAAAAAAATAAAATTTGCTTTGAAAATTACCATCACAGTAAAAAACTAAGGTTTTTGTAATATACGCTGACTTTGAATGCATGTTTAAAACCATATATTAGGGTGTAAGGGTGATCCATCATCGAGTTGGACAGTTAATTATGAAAGCACATTCCTTACACTTATAGTTATTTTATTAAGGACAGTGAAGACAAATATCCCATTTGAGATTATATAGAGGTAAAAATGCTGGGGAGCATTTTATGCATTCGTTGTTTAAAGACGTTCAGGAAATAGGTAAAATTTTGTTTGGTTAATACAAAACCGATGCTACCAATGACTGAAGAGGAAAAAACACAATTTAATAGTGATAATGTTTGTTACATTTGCAAAAAGTTGGATTTTCAAAGGAAAATTTTAAAGTTAGAGATCATTGTCATGTAACTGGTAAGTACAGGGGAGTAGCTCACTCAAAATGTAATTTGTTTTATAGAGATCAGAATTTTGTACCTGTACTGTTTCATAACATGTCTTCGTACGACGGTCATTTGTTAGTTAAATGTTGGGATATGACGATAATAATGTTGATGTGATATGCAAAAACGGAAGAAAAGTACATTACCTTTACCAAATATGTACCTATGTTACAGGGGTGTAATAAATATATGAAAGTGCGTTTTATGGACTCTTTGTCATTTTTGAATGCTAGTTTAGGCAAACTTGCAGAAATTCTAGAATTTGATAAATTTTACGAAACTACAAAATACTTTAACACCACTCGAAATTAATGTGTAAAAAGGGTATTTTTCCATATGAATATGTGACAGATATAAACGTATTAGAAGTAAACGTGTTTGCCTGCTAAATCAAATTTTTTAGCACTTTGACCAATAGTAATATTTGTGATGAGGATTATGAACATGCAAAAAATGTATGGAATACGCTAAACGTTCAAAATTTGGGAGAGTACTCTGATATATATTTAAAAACAGATGTATTAATACTAACAGTGTATTTGAAAACTTTAGGGAAGTTTGCTTAAACGTGTACAATTTAGATGCTTTATATTATTTGACAGTCCCTGGGCTTGCATATTCAGCTATGTTAAAGTATACAGGAATTGAACTATCCATAATAAAAGACGTTGATATGTTAATGATTTTGAGCGTGGAATACGAGGCGGAATTTGTCAGTGCGTGACTAGATATGCGGAGGCAGATGAAAATAGCTTTGTTTATTATGTAGATGCAAATAATTGTATGGGTGGGCTATGAGTCAGTACTTGCCTTATGGAAACTTTAGATGGTTTGAGCAAGGAGGAAATTAATGACTTTGATGTGATGTCAATAGAAAAAAACAGTGCAAAGGGGTATATTTTAGAAGTTGATTTAGAATATGGTTTAGAATTACATGATGATCATAGGGATTTACCATTTTGCTGTGAAAATAAATGCCACCAAATGGTAAAAATTCAAAATTGCTAACGACTTTGGATGATAAAAGTAATTACGTAATTCATTATATAAATTAAAAACAGGCTTTAGAAAACGGGTTAAAGCTAACAAAAATTTACAGAGTTATTGAATTTGATCAGGGTAATTGGTTAAAAAAATACATTGACTTAAATGCAGACAAGCGAAAATTAGCTGAAAATGAATTTGAAAATTTTTTTTAAATTAATGGTAAATGCAGTTTTTGGAAAGACTATGGAAAACGTTAGAAAAAGAATGGATTTTAAACTAGTGTGCGGTGAAAAAAAAATACAGGAAATTGGTTGCAAAGTGCACATTTTTAGATAGAACAATATATGGTGAAAATATTGTGGGCATGCACTTTCAAAAAACAAAAGTAGTTTTGGACAGAGCTTTATATGTAGGAATGTGTGTATTGGAATTATCCAAAACACACATGTATAACTTTCATTACAACATAATGAAACCGCTTTTTAGTAATAATATAGAGCTTTGTTACATGGACACAGATTCATTTATATATTTAATAAAATGTAAAGATGTGTATGATTACCTTACAAAGATCAATGTTCATTTGGACACAAGCAATTATTGTTCAAATCACAAAATGTACAGCTTGTTGAATAAAGGTGTGTTGGGGAAATTTAAAGATGAAGTTGAGGGTAAAACAATAACTAGATTTGTGGGGTTAAGAGCAAAAATGTATGCAATTGAGGTAGATAAAATAAAGCAAGTAAAAAAATTAAAAGGGATTACCAAAGCGGTGTTAAATAACTGTTTATCCATTAACGATTACGTTACGTGTTTAAATTCTAAAATCACAACTTACTCCGAAAATTACCTAATAAAATCAATGAAACATGACATTTATACAATATGTGTCAAATAAAAAAACCTTGGATGTTTGCGATGATAAACGCCATATATTATTGGATGGTATACATACCCTACCCCACGGACATAAACAACTAAAGTCAAATGATGTGTACGCATAAAAAAAGTATAAATACTCGGTATATATATTTCACAAGGCAAGTAGTTGTTAAAAAGTGAAGTAAAAATGAAAAAAAACTGATTTTATAAATTTAATGTTTCAAGGTAATTGTGTTACACGCCAAATGTGAAACATTTTTCAAAAGACGAGTGGAGGTGTTTAAAATCCTTAACATGCTTAAATTTAAAATCGGTGCTAATAAGTGAAAAACATAGCCGGGACATAATATATAAATTTTGTATTACATGCTTTGAAAGTAAAAGGCATTATGAAAAGTATAAATTTGCCGGAAGTTGGGAAAAAACAAAAATAATTACAACATGCAATGAAATATACTTTAAACAGTTACCCTTAAATTTTCCACAAAAAACATGTTTATTATTGCGATATATGTAAGCAATGTTTAATTTTAAAATTGTTTTTGTGCACAAACGCAGATGATTTAGAACTTTAACAAAATGTTGTGCAATATTAAAGGGTATAAATACTGTTAAATTTGTTAGAAGCTAAGTTATTTGAGCAATGGAAGGCATACAACAAATACCCTTTTATAGTGAGACGCTATTACGATAGTGCCATGAATGTAATTTTAGACTGCTACAATACTTTTGATCGTACTGTAACCATACATGGACCTAACCAACTACATACAGAAGTGGTAACTTTGCTACCCTGTGGAAATCCACCAAGGCAATATGCCGGGGAAGCAGATTATCACGCTCACGTATTCCACAACGAAACGTGTAAACGGGAGTGAACATGTAACAACGTGCAGTGTACCAAGTGAGATTTATTTAAAAACATGGGGTACAAAATGTAACATGAATTATGAAATATTTTTGAGAGAAGTTAAAGATGCTGCTGAAGCATATGGTAATTGTTATAATGTTGATGATAGTGATGATGAGGTTGTGTAACAAAAAAAAAACATGTTAATACCTGTATGGATTGTAAAAAAAACATGTTGTAACATGAATTGTAATTTTTTATACTATTTTAAAGATACAGTTAAATATGTTGCAATATGTTTTTTTATAAAACTAGTTAATACTGTAATACTTGAATAAAACGTGTTGTAACATGAAGTGTAAAAAAAACTGTAAACATGCAGTGTTGCAATAGTGGTATTTTTAAAACTGGTTAAAACCTGTGTAAAATTTAACATGTAACTTTTTGTTGACCGAGAGCAAAAAAAATAATTACGTTTAGTGACGTAATATTTAACAAACTTATATAAGCGCAAACAAAATGTGTAAAAATATCATTGTTGCCTAGGACTTAGGGTTGTGTTAACCTGCTTTTAAAATCATCATGAGTTGTAGTACCGGTCAAGTTTGCGGAGAGTCAAAAAAAAAAAACAACGAAGGATTGCACCCCGACAAGTGGATGGTGCATCTTCTGAAGATACAATACTTTTAAATGATACCGTATGTGAAACCTTTAATGAAATAGGAGCAACGTGTGACTTTAATGTTACAAAAAATTTAGATAGTCTTGAAAAACACGTGCCATATGTGATTACAAAAGCTAGAGCTCTAAAAACTAAGTTTGGTAAAAAAATTTACTTCATTTAAAGGAAGGATTCAGTGTGTTTCTTCCATCCAGATTTTCGTGTATGGAGGAAGCTGTTGTGGAAAAACTTGGTTTTGAAAATTACGCATTAATATACGAGGGAAAAAACTATTTCAATCTGACATGTATTACCACAAAGTACAAATACAAGTGAACAATAATTAAGTGTAAAATAAAACTGTGACACCATTTTATGTTGAAACAAATGCAGTCATTGTATCACTTAGAGTACTGTGATGGAAATAAACATTGGGTGTGTTGTAGTAAACCAGTTACTTGGGAAAGAAGCAATGATTGGAGACTTTGTAATAAAAAGTGTGTTGTGTACATTGAGCAAAATAAAAAAATATAGAAAATTGTAACAAAGGTACAAATACCATTGGACTTATTGTAATGCTTAATAAAACTACGTCTACAACAGATTTGCTCAGTTAGTGTTTAATTGTGTGTTGGTTAACAATCATTACCATGGAATACATATACATAGGCAACAAGTTGTTTTTAAATATAAGTTTAAAACAAAGTAAAATTGGTAATTTAAGATTTTGGACAAAACCTAAAATAGCTAAAGTAAGTTGTGAGCATGACAAATAATGGTATATTGTCAAGCCCTTAAATGAAAAATACATTGATATAACACTAAGCATTTACAATCCAGAACAGCAACGTTGTTATTTAAGGGTGGTAAAGAAGACGGTGAATGTGAGGAGTATTTAATTCAAAACAAAAATGTGGATATAACTTCCTTTGGAGATAAAGGGGACTTTGTTTTAGTTACCAAACAAGCTCCTGAGTCACAAACATTACAACAAATATTTGGTGAGTGTTTTTTGTACGTTACAACTTGGAAATTAAGTTCACAAAATTTTACTCCAGCAACATTTGTAAATGTAAGAGATGAAACTTGTTTGAAGGTAGAACAGAAACGGATGGGGTGGTTTAAGTGTAGCACATTTTGCTGTGCATGGTGAATCCAGTCAAAAATTTGTTAAAGTTCCACGTGAAAATAGAGACAGTTTTCAAGAGTGCAAAGACAAATATGTTTTTATTGGTTAATTAGTGAAGAAAGCAAGTAATCTTTATAACCTTTGTGTATACATTTTTAAATCTAATAAAATATTGTAACAACATGAGTGTGTGTATTTACATTTTATAAATTTAATAAAATATTGTAACAAGTTGGGTGTGTGTATTTTTTTAAAGTCCTTATTTTTTAAAAAAAGTTAATTATTACTAGAGACCTCTGTTGGTAAAATAGTAAAAGTATAATTAAAAAAAACAATATAAAAGTTAATGGTACAAAAAAATAACATTACAGTATGCCTAAGTGTGTAACCAAAAGGAAGTTGGGGAGAGGACTGTTAAACACACTTATAAATAAACTCCCTGTGGAACTACAACATTCCTGGGTACAATTTTTGTGGTCCTGGAACAAAACTGCAAAAGAGATTGGCAAGAGGAGACGTAGGTATTAACAAACTAGACGAAGCTTGTAAGCTTCATGATATAGCATACTCCAAATATTCAGATCAAGGAAATCGGCGCATAGCAGATTTGGAACTTGTAAAAACGGCTAGTGAACGACTTTCGGCTCCAGACGCTTCATTTGGTGAAAAAGCTGCTGCCTTTATAGTCAAAAAGTTAATGAATACAAAAATTAAAATGGGGGAGGGGGCATTTATAAAAATGAAAAAACAACTAAAAAACAAAAGACAATTAAAACAAAACATTAATAATTACAAGCTGCTATAAAACCTAAAATTAATAAAAAAAAAAAAGACAAAAACGTAAAAGAAAAATTTGTGTTCAAAAAAAACGTGGTGGAATTTTACCACTGCTTCCCATATTTGCTGGATTGGGTGCTTTAGGATCTTGGCGGGTGGTGGAGCAGCCATAGCAAAATCTATAGGTGACGCTAAAAAGTAATAAAAAAAATTAGAAGAAGCAATTCGACATAATAAAACTATGGAAGCTATATCTTTAGGTAAAAACGGAAAAGGTTTGGGTACACAATTCCTTAACCCTGTTGTAGCAGGTTTACTTACAAAAAAAAAACTAACATTGTTTTTAAAGGTAATAAAGGAAAGGGTTTATATTTAAAACCGCACGCTATTCGTAAAAAAGGTTCCGGAAAAAAGGTGTTCAAAAAAGAAAAACTATAAAACAAAAACAGGTGGTTTTAAAGGTACTAAAGTGAAAGGGTTTTATATTTAAAACCATACGTTTCGCGGGGAAAAGGAATAAAAAATACACATAAAACAAAAACTGTTAGGTTAAAAAAAAAGCTCTAAGTGACCTAGATTTGTTAAAGTATGCAAAAAAACTTAACATACAATATTTTAGAGGCGTTTTTATGAGAGATAATTTACCAAAAAAACTTTAAAAACTGAAAGTATTATTGTAAATTTAGATAGCGTAAAACCCGGCACTCACTGGGTGGCTATTAAAAAATTATATAATCAAGCCTTTTACTTTGATAGTTTTGGTAATTTGCCACCACCGGCAGAGAAGTAATAAAATATTTAAAAGGTGTGTTGGTAAAGTACAATGTAACTGCTTTTCAAAACTGGAATACTGAAATTTGCGGACATTTATGTTTGGCTTTTTTATTATAAAAAAGGCAGGAACTTTACGCAATTTTATTACTTTAATTATAACTTGCTTATGGGTTACATCTGGCTGTTAAAATGTCTTTTACAATCAGCGTTAGTGGAAAAGTCCAATGAGCTTACACAAAATTTTAATCCACCCATACATTTGGATGAAAATGTAGCATATGAAATGGCGTTATTAAATTTGGAAACCTACAATTCAATACACAACATAAACGATCATAATAACGCGTTTTTTAAAGCTATGCGAATTGATCCACAAACAAAAAAACCAGTAAGTGAAATTTTAAAAATTCCAAACGGAACTTATGAAGTAGAAGACATAGAACAGGCAATGGGTTTAGAACTTATGAAATTTCTTAACGCAATACAACTAACTAAATTTTCGGTAAAAGCAAATCCCAACACAATGAAAATTGAAATTTATACGCCCATTCCAATTTCCTTTGGTGTAGAAAATTCGTTAGGGACCGTATTGGGATTTGATCCAAAAAACATTTATAATTTACAAACAAGTTCTTCACATGAAAACAAAGTAAATGAATCAAATACTCCTCCAGATATTTACTCCTGTTAACATTATAAGAGTGCACTGCAATTTGATTAGCGGTTCATTTTCAAACGGACAGGCTGGACACATCATTCATGAATTTTTCCTACTGTTGAGCCTGGTTTTAAACTATCGATATCACCCACAAATTTAATTTATTTACCATTGATTAGTGTACAAAGTATTTCAAATATTACTTTTAAACTATTGGATCAAAATAACAGATTAATTCACAACAACAACGAGGAATTATCCGTTCGAGTACACATTAAAAAAATAAAAAATGGGTCTTAATTTTTTAACAACAACAACAACAAAGTTACATTTAAAAGGCAAAAATAATAAAAAAATTATCATATCTAATTGTACCTCAAAGCAGTTAACACCTATCAATCAAGCATTTCTTAAATCTTTAGGATTAAAAATTAACAATGGATATGTTGGAAGTAAATGAAGATGTAGAGTTTAGCAACGACATAACGGACTTTGAATATTTTAACTTTCATCCTACCAACATATTAGCAGTTAATGAAAATGACGAAGTGAGAATTCCAGTTCACACTCAGGATTGTTACGTATTACCCAGCAAAAGTTACATTTTAATAAACGGAAAAATATTAAAAGGAACCAATGCCCATTACGATGGACAAAAAATTGCAGTAAATGGACTTTGCCACTTATTTGAAGACATTCGATTTTTAATCAATGGAGAAATAATTGATAGAACAAGAAATCCAGGTTTTACAACATTAATAAAGGGAATTTGCAGTTACGATGATGCTCAAACCAATTCCTTACAAAATGCTGGTTGGTGCAATTTATCTAACGAAGTAAAGTTGCTAAAAACTGGAAAATTTAACGTTAGCATTCCACTAAATCATTTGCTTGGGTTTGCAGAAGACTTTCAAAAAATATTGATTAACGCGCGAATAGAACTGGTTTTGTTAAGAAGTAAAAAACACAAACAATGTTACTATTGGCGAGCAAAGCGTTATTAAATTGGATAGCATTCAGTGGAGTGTTCCCATTATTAGGGTTTCTGATCAAATTAGATTATCACTCATAAAAACACTTGAAGCAGACAAGCCTTTACCAGTTGCATTTAGAAGTTGGCAATTATATGAGCATCCAAATGTACCGCAGTCTACGGAATTTACTTGGAATGTAACAACTGTACCTCAACTGCAAAAGGCCTCGATTTGTAATTGTTGGATTGCAAACAAATAGGGAAACAGCACAAGCAAATCCATCACAGTTTGATTTGTGTGATTTAACAGATGTAAAATTATATGTACAAGATAAAAAATTTCCATATAATTCGTTTAATGTAAATTCCACAAATAAATATATACGCCACTCTTTACGATCGGTACTGTTCATTTCAGTGGTCGTATTACGGAAGAGAGAGCCATGTTATGCTAAGCAGAGCAGATTTTATTGATAAGGCTCCCGTGTTTGTTATAAGACTGCTCCAAACAGAACGATGACATTAAAGTGGGGTCGTTAAATATAAGACTTGAATTTGTGGCCAGTACAAATATTCCTGCCAACACTAAAGCTTTTTGTCTTATTATTCACGATAGAAAAGTTACTTACAAACCGCTTACCGGTATAATTAGTAACATTATATAATTATGGAAAACATATGCATAATTGATTACCAAGGATTTGTGGTAAACAAAAATGAAGTTATTATTAAGGAACTTGCGGTAATGTGTACACCAGATCAAACATTTGCACATTTTATTTTTTTACCTCCTCCAAACGTGCATCCTAATGGTTTACATCAAAACTTTTTGGAAAAACATTATCACGGACTAGAGTGGAACAGTGGTTTTGTACCGTACGAAAATCTACAAAGTGTTTTAGAAAGTGTAAGCAAGAATGTTACAGAATTGTATGTTAAAGGGCATGAAAAATTAAAGAAAATTAAATCGTTGTTACCTAACAAAATATTATAAACCTGGAAGCCTTTGGGTGTCCTTCTATAAGTTTTTTGAAAAGGTATAACAATTTTAAAAGTTGTGGATTGCGCAATACACATGTAAAATGTTTTTTTCATAAATTTAATGTGTTAAATTGTTCTTTGTTAAATGTATTTATGTTGTCATTGTGGTTTAACACTAACATTAGCACATTTGTTTTGTAAAAATAAGGTAAATTATTGTGTAAAAATATATATATAGTTTTAAATACTTATTTTTATGTACTCCTCCTCCTCCTCTTATTTTTACGCGGTTCATTTAAATTTATATAAATTGCTATGTAATAGCAATTAGTTTTGTAGTATTAGTTATACACTTCATGTGAATAGTTGTAATGTTTCAATGTGAATTATGTAAAACACAAATTTCTAGATTAGATAACTTTAAGAGACACTTACAGGGTTGCTTGCCAAAAAACTAATAATGCAAACGTTAAATTTAATCAAGTCAAAAAAACTGTAACGCTACCTGTTGAAGTTATAGGTACAACCAAATTACAGAATTACGTAAAACATAGCATTTTATTTCCAAACACTGTCAGATGCATAATTGTTGGAAGAAGTGGATGTGGTAAAAACAAACTTACTATTGAATTTAATTTGTCATAAAAATGGTTTAAAATTTCAAAATATATACATATATTCACCCACACTTTTTCAAAATGCCTACCAACATTTGGATAACGTTTTAGTTAATGTACCAAACATTGGTTACTACAAGTATTGCAACCATGATAATACAATACCACATCCTACGGAAGCCAAACCCAATTCGTTGTTTATTTTTGATGATGTTGCATGTGATAAACAAAAAATGATGATGCAGTACTTTAGCATGGGAAGGCACAAAAACATTGATGTATTTTACCTTATGCAAACATATTCAAAAATTCCAAAACAATTAATAAGAGATAATTGTAACTTAATTATATTATTTGAAATGGACGACATGAACCTAAAACATGCATTTGACGATTATGTTAATTGTGATATGAACTTTAGCACGTTTAAAAATCTTTGTTACAAATGCTGGAATTTGCAAAAACATGGGTTTTTAACCATAAACAGGGAAAAAATAAAAATTCTGGAAAGTACTCAATGGGTTTACACGAAACTATAAAACATATTTAATTTGTTTTTTGCTTCAGTTCATTACTCATCTGGTTTGCAAATATGTCTTACAGAAGACTAGATAAACCTTATATTTGCAGAGATACATCTTTATATCCACATCCATTTATTACCAGAAGAGCAAGAGTAATAGTGCAAAATGAATTTAAAACAGATTTAAACGGACATTATGTGTTTAATAATTTAAAATTAACACAGATTGCTGCACCAACGGAAAACAGTGATGCTGTAAACAAGGAGTACGTAGATAATGTAGTACAAAAGTACATTGATACAGCTTCCGTTGATAATTACGTACTCGAATTGGATACTTTTAAACAGCATGTAAGTCATCTTAAACACCAATTACAACAACAATTAAATGTAATTAACGAATTAAAGCTCTTAATAAATCAAACAATTTCTAAAATTTCAACTGAAATACATTCAAATATACAAAATTTATATCAAATATCCGTTGAAAGTTTTCACTCAATATTGCCACAATCGCAAAGCACAAATGCCTATACATTATCCAACGGTTTAAACTTTGTTAAATTCATTTTTGATTGTGACCTCATTGATGTTTACGTTGAGCTATTTGATATGACAAAAATTTTAATAAAATTAAACAATAACAGACTTGTATTAGACAACAAACACGTATCAGTCTCCAGAGGAAATAAATTATCCTTTCATTTAATGTCAGAGGAACCTAATTACATGGAAAGAGAAAATCATCCAATTTTTATACAAATTATATACCGCCACAAATTAAATGCATACAACAGTGAAGTTAAAGATGTCGATTAGCGAACATCAAAAGCGTTTAAAACGTCAAATAATAAAACATTCGAAAAAACATCAGACAAAAATTAAGAGATTTAAAAAACATCGAACAGGAGTATTTACAACTGAATACCAAAACATTTCAACCAATTACCGAACCACTTAAGCAAATTGCCAGCGGTGTTAAAACATCAAAGACGTTAAATACACAACAAACTCAAACACATGCAATTTCAAAACAACATCAAGGTCAGCAAACTGATGATTTTAATTATACTGAATCCGCTTCAGGTTTATTAACGCCTGTAACCAGTCCTGTTCATCAACCTGAAACATTTATAACACCTGATAAACCTACTGTTGACGACTACTTGGAACCTTTAACCCGTCAGCGTGGAGCGACGTGACGTGTACGCAAGTTGAATTCTTCACCAAATGCGGAACGACGTGACATGTACGCTTGCTACACGCACTGCTTTAAACTGTAATTATGACCTTTGTGTTTACATTAACTATTTACCGTTTATACAAATTTTATGTAGAGACTTCAAAGTTTATATTAGTGCATATATTAACTGATTACGGCCCTGAGAAACAAGTTAAAATAATTTTATATTTGCACTTATTCTTGCGGCCTCTGACATTTTTCTAAAATTTATAACTTGATAAAGGATTTCTTATAAAATTAAATTCGCCTTTTTTTGTAGATTAGCTTGTCTATCAAATTGAATCTATTTTCAAATCTCTTCATTTTTAATAATAATGTCGCAAAATTCAGTATATATAAAGACCCAACAAAGTTACTTCCGATTTACGCTACAGTACAGGACCACAACAGTAAATTTCAGATATATATATATATATTTCAAATGACGATATCCTTACATTATGGAAAGGTAGTTAGTCTACAATTCAGTCAGTATCTAAAAGGGTAAGTGGTCCACTACAGACCTTAGAAGGTTCTTGGGATATTAGGAGGTTAAGGCTCCCACTTTTTTTCTAAACTATCGGTACTTGATGTAAGCCGAGTACTTATTTCTGTCTGACGGCCCATAACAAGCATCTGGTACTCATTTCAGTTAGAGGCTGTCAACCCCGGGTTCACGGTGCCGCCTGAAGGTTTGGTTCAGTTTAAAAATCCTGATCCACCGGGACTCAAACCCTCGATCTTCAGGCTTGTAGCATGTTGATCTTTTAAGTCCACGCCTCCGGTGAAGCTATTATAGTCATATTTTATCAACTGGTTTCGGTTTGGAAACCAGAAGAAAGGCATTGAAATTTAGGGTTGATGAAGGTCTTTTAGTACAACAGGTCTGATGTGTAGAAAGACCATTTTTTGAAGGCACACGACCTAAAATAATGTTTCCAAAGTGTTAGAAAGACACATTTGGAGAAGGCTGCCCCCCCTACAAGAAAGAAGGTCAGCGCATAGAAGCAATGTGTTTGTAATAAACATGTACAAAGTAAACACAAGGGGGAAAAATACACTTATTGTTGCCCGAGTGTCAAACAGCTGGTTTACATTTTGAAGATTTATCACACCAATTTTTGAATTTCATACTTTTTTTTCAAGACCCTTCTCTTTGTGTAAATATTTCGTTTTGTTGTTAGGTAAAGTCAGTTCTCTGAATTCTTCAAAGAAACCCTAGTGCAATACACTGTGTCACTTATGTCAGAAATTTACAAAAAGGACCTATTTCAACTGTGGCACAACAACCATAAATAAGTCTACAAAAAATGCAGAGATGTTACGTGAGAACCGTAACAAATTTAATAAATTAAATATTATGTTAAGGGTTCACCATAAACGAATTGCAAAAACATTTAAATTACTCAAGATATATCAATTTAAATGCGTTGTTGGAATACTGGCACTGAACGGCTGAGTTTAAATACCGGTGAACTTCCTCCCGCATCAGAGTATACCCGGCCATTTAAATCCATCCACTCTGAAGGGTTAATTAACGCTAACGTAGGAAAAAGAGGATATGATAATGTATATGGACCTAAATACACCAACCATAAAGTTATGCTTGGCGACACAGAAATGCTATTTGATTATTCAGGTAAAACTTTAACAATTGAAAATATAAAGTTTAACATTACTCCAGGTTTATTTGAACTTATTTTTAAATCATACCCAAAATATTACGGTAAGTTTGATGTAAATAAATACAAGGAAGTATTAAAAATAACCAATGTTCATAGAGAAAATGCAAATGCAAACTATCCAATAATTGTATCATCCTCGCCTAAGTATAAAAATGTAATTATTTCAAAGTGATTCCCCTGAACATACAGGAAAAGCATTGGTGGATTGGAAAGATGTTCACATTAACCACAATATTGATTATAAATACTGGACCAACCCCAACATATTGGTAGACAGACTACAGTTACTGGTGGCTTCGTCCAACGCGGGAAACAATGCTCACACCAATGAAATTCAAGAAATAATTCAAGAACTAAAAAATAAAGAATACATATTATGAGTAAAGCTAACATTGCTTACGAATTACATAAACCTGCGCGACAACATTTTCAAAGAAGACACGTTGTAACTAAAGGCTTGTACGATGTATTCCAAAGTGATCTCATTGATATGATCCGTTATGCTAAAAATAATAGGGGTTACAAGTATATTTTAATTGTCATTGATGTGTACTCCAAATATGTATGGATCAAACCGCTTAAAACAAAAACGGGGCTCGAAGTAACTACTAATTTTAAAAAATTCTTCAACAATTACCACAAAAGCCCGCCTACATTCAAACAGATAATGGAAAAGAATTTTACAACCATTACTTTAAATCCATGTTATGCAGTTTTAATATAAAGCATTACGCAGTATATTCTACAATGAAAGCTTGTGTGGCAGAAAGATTTATTCGAACTTTAAAACTAATATTTTTAGGACATTTACGGAAAAAGGCACGCACAACTGGATCAACATATTACCTACTCTAATCAACAAGTATAATCATTCAGTTCATTCTACAATTAAAATTAAAAACCAGTTGATGTAAAAAATAGTTTTCTTTTAACCACTGTATATAATTATTCAAACCAAAATATATACAAACTTAAATTTAAAGTTGGGGACTTTGTGAGAATTTCAAAACATAAAAGCACCTTTACCAAAGGTTATCTTCCATTATGGAGTACTGAAATTTTTAAAGTTTCAACAGTTTAAAAGACTAATCCTATTATATATTTGATTAAAGATTTAAAAGGGTCCGATATTATTGGTGCTTTTTATGCTCAAGAACTTCAAAAATCAAAGTATCCCAACATTTATCTGGAAAAAGTTTTAAAATGTAAAGGTAATAAAATTTTTGTAAAGTGGCTTGGATTTCCACATTCCGAAAATTCATGGATACCTGTAACTAATTAACTTAAATAAAGTATTTTTTTTACTTTTTGCATTTTTTTAACTCCCAAACCCTACATATCCTCATGACACGTGACAATGATAAAGGATAGGTATAAGGTAAGTAGTACCGGTTAAATAATTACAACAATTTGTACATTAAAATATTATACAGATAATTTTATTTTAATAATAAAAATACATTTTTTTTGTTTTTTTATATCGTTTCAAACAGGCCACTGGTCATCTGCAACATACAAAATAATAAAACAAAATTAGTATAAAAAGTAAAAAACTCTTACCACTTGTGGGGTCCGAACCCACGCTCTCTTTTCAGAGAATAACATCTTGAGTCTCACGCCTTAGACCGCTCGGCTAAAGTGGTGTACTTTATATTTAACTACCACTCAAAAAACACAATTCTATTTTAAGTACTGTAGTATATAAAAGCAAAACTATATTTTAAAATTAAAATATTACATTTTCTTTAAAAAATCATTTACCATGTTTGGGAGTTCGAACCCCACATTTTTATATCACAAATAAAAAACTTAAGTTTTATACCATAAACACTTAACCACGGTTAAAGTGGTGTACTTTATATTTAACTACCACTCAATACGCACAATTCTATTTTAACTACTGTAGTATATAAAAGCAAACTATATTTTGAAATTAAAATATTACATTTTTTTAATAAAATCATTTGCCATATGCAAGGGTTTTAACCCATAATTCTGTATCACAAATAAAAACTTAAGTCTCACACCATAGACACTCAACTAATGTGGCAAATTTAACTTTATAGTTTAATATATAAAACTATTTTTTACATTACAAAGAAATATACTACACAAAATTAATAATGTACATATTTTAAAATACAAATTATTTTTTGTTTTACTCACTTTTTTATATATCTTTTAAAAAGTCTGCATTGCTGCATTCTTCTACACGGGGTACTACAATACCCCACGATTATGTCCGCCGGATTTGTACAATGAGTGTGGTGTTCTTCACCGTCGCATTCAATTGAATGGTATAACTTAGCGTGACTTTCTTCAGGTATCATACTTTCTTTCATGCCACACGGGCAAACGTTTCCACTCGTGCTGTGTTTTTGAAGAACTTGTATCGAGAAAAATAACATTGTATGATTTTATACCCCATGTGGGTAGTGACTAAAATTTAATGTGAGTGTAAACTTTTATTCATCTCCCAATCACATTTCATGTTACTATTGAAGTAAAGTTTTACCCCTCTCTTTTATAAGTTTCATAAAACTGCCTTCCCCCAACTTTCATACCATAATTACAAAGTAACTTAATATAAATCACAACCATCTGCTCTTACAAAAGATTTTTTTTTTGTTTTGGTAAAATGTTTAAATTACCATTACACGTGTGTGTGTAGACATTCATATTTTTTGTTATAAAAACAGTTTATCATCCACCCATCTACTTAATGTATAATAATTTATTCCCACGCATCTCTTTACACATTCCTTTAAAATCAACACGTATTCAAAGATTATACGTTATTATAAAAACCATACTGCCTTCAAAACGCTCACCATAATTACATAGTAACTTACTATAAATCACAAACATGTGCACTTTCAAAACATTATTTTTTTTTGTTTTGGTAAACTATTTAAATTACCATTACATGTGTGTGTGTGTAGACATTCATATTTTTTTGTTATAAAAACAGTATATCAGTCTTTAAATCCCCCACCATAATTACAGACTAATGGGAACCAACAAAATTTTCCTTCCTATAATTACACACACTTGTTCAATTTATCTTCCACCCATCTGCTTAATCTATAATAATTTATTCTCACGCATCTCTTTACGCATTCCTTTAAAATCCACACGTGTTCAAAGACTATACGTTATTATAAAAAACCATACTGCCTTCAAAACGCTGACAAGATAATTATATATTAACTTACTATAAATCACAAGCATCTGCTCTTTCAAAACATTCAATTTTTTTTTGTTTTGATAAACTGTTTAAATTACCATTACATGTGTGTAGAAATTTATATTTTTTTGTTATAAAAACAGTATAGCAGTCTTTAAATCCCCCGCCATAATTACAGTCTAATGGAAACCAACAAAATTTTTGTTCCCCATAATTACACACACGTGTTCAATTTATCATCCACCCGTCTACTTAATCTATAATAATTTATTCTCACGCATCTCTTTACGCATTCCTTTAAAATCCACACGCGTTCAAAGATCATACGTTATTATAAAAAAACATACTGCCTTCACAACGCTGGCACCATAATTACATAGTAACTTACTATAAATCACAAGCATCTGCTCTTTCAAAACATTCAATTTTTTTTGTTTTGATAAACTGTCTAAATTACCATTACATGTGTGTAGAAATTCATATTTTTTGTTATAAAAACAGTATAGCAATCTTTAAATCCCCCGCCATAATTTCAGACTAATGGAAACCAACAATATTATTGTTCCCCATAATTACACACACGTGTTCAATATATCATCCACCCGTCTGCTTAATGTATAATAATTTATTCTCACGCATCTCTTTACGCATTCCTTTAAAATCCACACGTGTTCTAAGATTATACGTTATTATAAAAAACATACTGCCTTCACAACGCTGGCACCATAATTACATAGTAACTTACTATAAATCACAAGCATCTGCTCTTTCAAAACATTCCATCTTAATTACCATTACATGCGTGTATAAACATTCATAATTCTTTGTTATCAAAACCGTATCCTTGTCTTTAAACTCCCACCATAATTACAGAGTAATGTAAACCAACAAATTTCCGATCCCATGAACACGCACATGTTAAATTTTTTTATCATCCACCCATCCTTCATGTATAATAATTTATTTTCATGCCTTTGTTGAAAACAACACGTGTTCACAGTTTTTATCACCCAAATATCCATCGTGTATATTTTCTCATGCCACACCCACATTACCATCGTGTATAATAATCTTCTCTCAAGCCTCTCTTGTACACATTCCTTTAAAATCAACACGTGTTCAATTTATTATCGCCTACACATCCATCGTGTATAATAATAATGTATTCCAATGCCTCTTCCCAAATGTGTGTTTAAGGTCAAGTACGTTTCAACAACCACCATCCCCACACATTTTCCCCTCACATACAATATTAACTACGCCCTTTTTTAATCAGAATTTGTATACTACTTAACCACTCCAAAACTAGCTTTCATTCAAAACAAACATTGCCACGCCTCACCCCCAACACACACCAATGACGCAAAAAAACTCATTCCACCAATCACAATAAAACCCCCTTCCATTCAACACCCCAACCCAATTACGTCACAACCCCTCACACTCTCACCACTATCAACTTTAATAACGTCGCGACCACTCTCTCCCCCACCAATTACGTTATACACCCCCTTTTTCTCTATGTTGTCACAACCCCCTCCCCAACCCATGACCTCTTAACCCCCACCTATAACGTCACAACACCCACCCCCACGTGTGACATTACAAACTCCCACCCCCATCCCATATGACGTCTGAACCTCCCTCCCCAAATATGTTACAACACACCCCCACCCACGACGTCATAACCCCCACCACCACATATGACCTTACTACCCCCACAACCATATATGACCTTAATACCCCCACCACCACATATCACGTCACTAACCCCACCACCATATGACGTCACTACCCCAAAACCACACCTATGACGTCACTATCACCCCTACCCCCACCCCACACACATGACGTCACATACCATACCTCCCAAACCCCCACCTACGACGTCACAACCCCCTCCACACTCCCTCACCTTTGACGCCACTACCCCCTCCCCAACTATGACGTCACTACCACCCCCCTCCTCCCTACCCTTCCTATGAAGTCAATACCCCCTCACCGCCCCACCCCCATCTATGACGCCAGTACCCCCTCCACTCCCCCTCCCACCCCAACTCCTCCTCCATCTATGACGTCACTTCCGGCTCTCCGCCTCCACGCTCTACTTATGACGTAGGTCCCCTATTCTCACTAATCATATTCAATTACTGGATCAGGATATTTCGAAAAATAAGCAGGTTTCTTGCATTAAATGTTTAAAGAATGGTAAAGCACCTGGAATTGATGGAATACCAGGGGAATTCTTGAAAAATATGATATCATGCAATAAATTATTCGACGTTTTGAAAACTGCGTTCAACAAACGTTTTAATGGAGGAGATTATCCGGAAGCCTGGGCGACAGGTGTCATCCAACCACTATACAAATGTAAAGGTGGGACACAGGTACCAGAAAGTTGCAGGGGAATTTGTCTCTTGTCAGTGTTCGGAAAAATATATTGTAAAGTACTTTACGAACGCATGAGACAATGGGCTAAAGAGAACTATAGGATCTCAAAATATCAGGCAGGTTTTAGAGAAGGGTACTCCACGGTGGGCAACGTATTTGTTCTGAGAACATTAATTGATGACAATCTGAAAATGAAGGGAGGTAAATTATTTTGTGCATTCATTGATTTTAAGATGGCATTTGACACTGTGGACCGAAGCGCACTTTGGGAAAAATTAAATCGGAAACGATTGCCTCATAAAATGATACATGCCTTAATGTAAATTTATAAATATGTTAAATTTTGTATAAAAGTAGGCCAAGGGCACATTACAGAGTGCAGTGAAGCCAATCGGGGAGTGAGACAAGGTTGCATTTTATCACCAATGCTATTTATTCTATGCGTTGATGATATTGTAGACGTAATGCTAGAAGGAGAAATTGAGGCTCCGGAGATAAATGTTAAAATCCCAGTCCTGTTGTATGCAGATGATTTAATTATCTGTTCCAAGACAATCAAGGGATTGCAAAGAGGTCTTGACCTACTGGAAATATACTGTAGGAATTGGGGATTGACTGTAAATGTTAGTAAGACAAAAACAATGACCTTTAAAAATGGGACGGTTTATGGTAGAGCAGAGGAATGGAAATACAAAGATCAAGTACTTCAAAAACGTGAAACATTTTGAATATCTTGGTACGACGTTGAAAATGAACGGGAAGTGGAAAAAACATATTGACATAGCATTATTTAAAGGGAGGGGACAACTTAACAGTGTACTCGGTATTCTGGGTCGAGTGCCTGATATTCCAGTCAGCACATTAGAAAAAATGTATGGAGCGATGTTCAGGCCAGTAATGCACTATGGTAGTGAGATTTGGGGTTTCCAAAGAACGGAAATACTAAATAAGGTATATACGCATTTTCTGAAATATATTACAGGACTTAGTAAGGCCGTTTCTAACTGTGGAATTCTATATGAATTTGGGTCATTCCAGGACGACATAAACTGTAAAATTCGTGTACTCAAATACTGGTTGCGAGTAATCCAAGGTGAACAAACAATGCTTAGAGCAATTTGTTACGACCACCAAATTAAAAACATAGATGTTAAATTTTGGGCAGACGAGGTTAGGAGAGAACTCCAAAAGATTGGGATGGGCTGGATATGGGAAAAAGGGACTGAAAATCGCAAGAACGTGTGGAGAAAAATAAGGAGGAGGTACTTAGATATAAACCAACAAGATACTTTCGCCGAATGTACAGGAAAACGCTCACTGTGTTTACAAAGAGACCTAAAACACGTCTGGGGAAAAGAATCGTATATACTCAACCTAGGATTTAAGGAGAGATCAGGGCTTGCTTGGTTTAGGCTAGGGGCATGGAAATTTCAAAAAATTAGCGACGATCACGATATGCGAATATGTCCAATGTGCGGGAAATTTGAAGATGAGATACATATATTAGGACAATGTAATGATTTAGAATATTGGAGACGTCAGTTATTACCGGAAAGATTTCTAAATTCAAATCGGGAAAGATTGGCATGCTACGAGTTATTGGTAAATCCAGAAAATTGGATAAACTGGGGTAAATTTCTGGACAAAACGCGGAAAATAAGAACAACACTCATTCATGAATAAATACATGTTATCAAAATGCAATAACATTAATTTTAGTAATTATATATAAATTAATTAATGTATAATGTCATTGTGTTATTATTTAATTGTGATATTACTGTGTTTTCTTTATGTAATTGTAATGTTATGGTTTTTTTAGCTGTGTTATTATTTAATTGTAATATTATTGCGTTTTCTTCATGTAATTGTAATGTTATTGCTTTTTTTTTGTTTATTTTTCTTCACACTAGTAGCAATTATTACTTTATTGTAACGGACTGTCAACAGCACGTACGGCTTACTGCCCATGCGACCCATATTTGTAAATAATATTGTAAATATCTTACTTTTTGACTAATAAATTCCTACTACTATATATTTTATTGTTTTGTGATACTTCATACATAACATTATGAAATTAACGTGTTTAGTACACACGAAAAAACACATAACATAGAAAAAAATAGGCATGCTGCAACAATATTGTGAAATAATTTTTTTTATTCCTTAGAGAAAAAAATATCGATAGACATCAAAGCGCAAATTGACCGGACGATCTTCACTATTTATTGTAGCGCTAAACCAACAATACTAAGTTATGTGTCAACAATATAACAATATTTTACTTTTCTCTCGCCGGTAGGAAGAAAGTAAAGTAATTATATTCTTCCTGCATGTATCCGGAAGTAGTGGTGTCTGCCATTGACTCAATACGGCAGATTCGGCGGAATATGACCTGCAAAGTTCATTAACCCCAAGTACGTGACATCCGGTATCATACGTGACATCCCGTTTGTACGTGACATCATGTTTCATTAACATTTTCATCATACGTGACACCCGGTATCATACGTGATAAAATGTTTGGTTAACAATAAGCATCATACGTGCCATCCTGTATTATACGTGACATCCTGTATTATATGTGATATTATGTATCGTACGTGACATCCGGTTGAATAACCTTAAAATATATAAATCATTGACATCGTACGTGGCATTAAATTCCATACGTGACATCCAGGTTTCATATGTAACATCATGCTCCATACGTGACATCCGGTTCAATAACCTAATCACACCTAAGAAGCCAGTGCCACTGTATAAAAAACATCCGCTACATAAAAATTGTATAATAAACTTAAAATATAAGATTCATTATTAAAACAAAAAAATAATAAAAGGGAAATATAATACAACGATTATTTATCAGCCAGATTGGCCGATCGGTCTAAGGCGTTGGATTTAAGTTCCAATTCCCAAAGGGAGCGTGGGTTCGAATCCCACATCTGGCAAATTTCTTATTAAATAGTATAAAAAAATTGTATTGTTAAAAAAAACACCTGACATAAGGTAGGTCAAAATGTATAATAAATTACTGCAATCCTTAAAAAGCTTAGTGTACACAAACCATTAAACAGGAAACAAGTAATAATAAGCAACGTAAAAAATAAAATACATAAATTAATAAGCAATTACTGTAAGTTAAATAAGCAGAAATTTTGTTGATATTTTTAGTAAGCGCGAAAATTTTATTGATATTTTTGCTATGGAAAAAAAAGATTTAATGTTTACTATGCAAAAGGAAGATTTAATCGAGCTTCTTTCCAACGCAATGACCTTTTCACACTCAAAGGTGAGGTCGTTTAGCATGAAAAGTTGGAAACAATTACAAGGAACTTATTGCATGGAAATTGATGTGCACGTTGCATGTAATGTACACAGTAATAAAACACATTTGTAATAAATGTGCCAACAAAGACAAGGGCAAAAGTGCGTCACATAAGTGGAAATACAGTAAAATGGATACATATTAATAAAGTGTTTTTTCAACGAGAAAAAAACGAACTTCAATATTTAATAAGCAACGCATGTGCTACAAATCTTGTGATGGAACGTTTTTATTGTGTTGAAACAAAGAACGATGAAAAAATGGGTGTGGTTGCGGAAACCCCTACCACTGCAAAATAAAGAACAATTCAATTTTAAGTGTCAGTTGCTGAAATAAATAGAGCGAATTGCGAGACAGTTTACAGTCTACAGCTAGTAATTCAACATGTGAACATTTATTCCAGACTGCAAGTGCACCTGCAAAAAAGAACAGTATGAACCAGGGTACTATTTAAACCTAACAACTGAAAGTAAACCGAATTATTCAAGTTCCAAAACAGAAAACAAACAAGAATTGTACACAAAACATCCAAACCGAAGACGAACCAAGAAAGTATAAAACATGTAACGTAAAAGTGGAAAACCTGATTATTAACATGGAATATCCAGTGGAACGGTTTAGATTCGTAAATACTAAGTTTGGACGACAGGTAGTAGCAGACTTGATAAATGGAGACTCTACGTTTTTACCAAGCTACATAAATATGGACTATAGTGAACTGCAGGCATTTAATAGGAAGCCACATAGCCTGTATTATTATGGGAAGCAAAAAACACAAGACAACCAGCGAGAAATACAGAGTTGTGGAAATACACCCTACAACTGAATACATGTAAGTAAAAACAAAATGAACACAGTTTGGCATGTAAAATAAAATTGGTTTAAAAATATGGCGCACATTTGTGAGGTGTGGTGGATTAATATATACACAGCTAAGCAATTTAATTCGTCACAGAAAACTAAAACATGAAAATAATGGCAATGTGCTATTTACATGTGAACTGTGTGACAAAACATTTACTAGAAAAGGGGATTTAAAAAGACATACAAATGCCATACATAACAATGTATTACACACCTGTAATACGTGTAAAAAATCATTTAACAGAGCAGATGTTTTATTACATCATATTGAAACAGTACACGAAGCACACCTTACAAAACGACGCAAAGTGCAAAATGCAAATGAACGGGAAAACGTGCAACAACCAACGGGTGTAGACCCAGGACCATCAACTTCAAGGGAAACCATGCAAAAACCAACAGGTGTAGACCCAGGACCATCAACTTCGAGGAAAACCGCGCACGCTACACAACCATTAATATCTACAACACGTGATGATAAAAATAAAACTACAAGCTTTGTGGAAGGAGAAAACCAAACGGACATGAGCAAGAGGAAATAGTGTTTATAAGAACGCAATCAGCATTTAAAAACAAAGTGAAAACATACAGTGCACAAAAATATTTAGAGGGTGACATACCAACAGTGCTATTAAATTTGAAACCATACATTATTAAAAAGCTTAACAACGAGGTAAACATACAACAAGCTATAAAGTTTAATTTGTTGCTTTCTTGTAAATTTAAAACATAAAAAACATTGAAAAAGTGTATAACTTTAAAACTAAAAATGAAGCTGTTTACATTGGTAGCGACGTAAATTTGCTTGTGGGACAGACATGTGTTAAAACTAGTGAAAGAATTTGAAGAGTGTGTGATGAAAGGATCAGGATGGTTTTTTAGTAATGTAAGTAATTTAGAATTAAGAATAAACAAACATAATCCATTACATGGTGGTGGTTACATACCGCTTCCACAAAAGCTCAAACATAAAAAGTCAATTGTAAACGTTTTAAATAAAAACGATTTTTGTTTTAAATATTGTGTATTAGCACCATTTATAGACTCAGATAAAGACCTAACACACAAGTACCATGAAAACCCAGACTTAGAAGCTAGGTACGAGTGGAATGTAGAATTTCCAGTAAAAATAAAGGACATTAACAAGTTTGAAAAACAAAACAACGTTTCAATTAACGTGTTTGGACTAGATAATCAGAACGATGTGTACCCAATTAAAATATGCGATGAAGAGAAGGATGACCATCGCGATTTGTTATACATTACAAGGGGAAAGCAATCTCATTATTGTTACATAAGCGACTTTAATGCTTTTGTTGCCCCACAATTGCACAATCGGACTGCTAAAATTGCCGTGTGCAAGCGGTGTTTTGCATACTTTGAAAAAAACCAAACTGAATCACCCGAAAAAAGATTAAAAGAACACAGAGAACTATGTCACCACTTTGAAGCGGTTAAATCAGTATTTCCAAAAAAAGACTGGATACGGTTTAATGATTTTTACAAGTCGCAAAAAGTACGTTTTGTAATATATTGCGACTTTGAAAGCATTTTAGTACCTGTTGAAGGTTGCGAAAACAATTGTAACACAAGCTGGACTGAAACTTATCAAATTCACAAGCCGTACAGTTATTGTTATTTGATAAAAGATAAGCTAGATACATATACAGAGCTAAAATTGTATCGAGGTGAAAATGCAGCACAACATTTTATGCAAAGCATTATAAATGAGGTTCGTAAAATTGACAAAATTTTGTATGAAAATATAGCACCAATGCATCCTCTTACAAAAAAAGAGGAGGAAGACTTTGCAAACGCGGAAGTATGTTACATTTGCAACAAAAAAGGGTTTACTGATACAAATGTGAAAGTAAAAGATTATGATCATGTAACAGGGAAATACCGAGGTCCAGCCCATTCTCGGATGCATCTTAAATTATCACGAGCAAAATTTTGTTCCATGCATAATACATAATTTATCAAATTATGATGGACATTTTATAGTTAAAGAACTAGGAATTGACACAAATAATATAAAAGTTATTGCGAACACTTGTGAAAAGTACATTTCATTTACTAAACAGGTTAGCACCGTTTATAAAACGCGAGGTAGTATGCAGTTGAGATTTATTGATTCATTTCGATTTATGTCCGAAAGTCTAGATAAATTAACAAAAGCATTAAGTTCCAAGTTTAATGCATAATACACAAAATTGCTTTGGTCCTGATTTAATTGAATTGGTTGCAAAAAAGGGTGTGTTTCCTTATGAATATGTAACATGTATGGAGAGGTTGCAAGATGAGGAGCTTCCGTTAAAGGAACAGTTTTACAGCACATTAAACAACACGCATATTTCCGATGAAGCATACGCCCACGCTAAAAATGTGTGGAATATATTTGAAGTGCAAAACTTAGGCGAATATTCGGACATATACCTTAAATGTGACGTTTAGCTTTTAGCTGACGTGTTTGAAAACTTTAGGAAAATGTGCATTGAATATTACCAACTGGATTGTGTATATTTTTACTCAGCGCCTGGTCTTGCATACTCTGCCATGTTTAAAACACACTGGTGTAACCTTACAATTAATGACTGACATAAATATGGTAATGATGATAGAAAAGGGGATTAGAGGTGGGATATGTCATTGTGTAAAAAGATTATCCTCCGCAAATAATAAACACACACCAGGGTATAATAAGGAAAGCACATCCAATTACATTTATTACATAGATGCTAATACCTTATATGGATATGCAATGTCAAAACCTTTGCCATATGGTAATTTTACATAGGTTAAGAAAGAAGAAATACGATTGCTTGATATTATGTCGCTAAAAGAGGATTGTGATACTGGGTACATATTTGAAGTTGACTTAACATATCCTAGGGAAATTCACGAAAACCATAAAGATTTACTCTTTTGTGTGGAACTAAAGTGTCCACCTGGGGGAAAAGTACAGTAAACTAATAACTACGTGAAACTCTAACATCACTACGTGGTTAATTATGCAACCTTAAAACAAGCGCTACAACACGGAGTATACAACTAACACACATTCAGAAAGCAATTTAATTTAGTCAAAGCGCGTGGTTAAAACCATACATTGAGTTAAATAACACATTAAGGGCACACAAACAACAAATTACTTTGAAAACAACTTTTTTAAGCTAATGAAAAATGCTGTATATGGAAAAACCATGGAAAATGTTAGAAAACGCATGGACATTAAATTGGTGTCAGATGGTAAAAAAAGCTACAAAGCTAATGTGAAAAGCCAATATTATAGACCGCAAAATTTTTAGTGAAAATTTAATTAGCATACATATGCAAAAAACAAAACTAATATTTGATAAAGCAATGTATGTGGGTATGTGCATTTTGGATATTTCTAAAATTTGTATGTACCATATTTCACTATGATGTTATGCAACCGTTTTATAAAGAAAACATTGAGCTGTGCTATATGGACACTGATAGTTTTGTATATGACATTAAAACACAAGACTTGTATGCGGACCTGATGCAACTAACAAATCACTTGGACACAAGCAAATACCCATTATCACACCCTTTGCATAGTAATGCGAATAAGTCTGTGCTCGGAAAGTTTAAAGATGAGGCAAATGGAAAACTTATTGATGTATTTGTGGGGTTAAGAGCAAAAATGTACGCAATATCAATTGTTGGAGCACCCAATCCTATTAAAAAACTAAAGGGGGTTAAAAAATGTGTAATTGAAAATGAAATTACACTAATCGATTACATCCATTGTATAAAAAGCGGATTGCAAACATATTCCAAAAACGAAACATTTAGATCTTATGATCACAACGTTCAGTCTATATGTGTAAATAAATTGACATTGGATAAGCATGATGATAAAAGACACATATTACATGATGGTGTTTATACATTGCCACATGGACATTGTAAAATAAATGCAAATGGTGAAATAAACATGTAACATATATTATAAATTCTGATGTTTTTATTAAAATAAAAATAAAAAAGAATAACTTTACACAAGTTTACTTTTGTGTATCCATGAATTGTGTGTTGATGAAAAACCTAACCACTTTATACAAACCTTATCCTTTTTCTGTTTTATTACTTTTTTCAACCAATTAAGTATTAGGGTAACAAGTTTCTTGTAACTCTTGGGTGTAAAATGCTCCTACAAATAGCATTGCCACTTAAATCTTTTAACATATATGTAATGGGAGATGTGTACAATACTTTGTTAATTTTAAACACTTCAGCGCTCCACGAGGGTAAGTATCCTTTTTGAAACACTGTTTTATACTTTGATATTCTCACAAAGTCTCCACGTTTAAATTTTGGCTTTTTTACATTTTCTTGAAAACTGTGATGATACACTGTATGCAATAAGCTGTTATCCCGCACATCCATTGGTTTCATTTTAATAGTGCGGTGATACGTGCTGTTATACTTGTTTATTAATGTTGATAAACAGGCTGTCCACTTATACGACCCCTGTAATGCAAACTGTTTGAACAGCATTGATTTAAAAGATCTAATAAAACGTTCAACCACACATGCTTTTTTGATGAATAAACAGAATAATGGTTTATATTATATAATTTCATTACTGTTTTAAAATAAGCATTGTAAAATTCACCACCCCTGTCAGTTTGAAGATTCGTAGGAGGTTTTATTAACGATACAAGTATTTTACTCATAGCACTTGCAACATCTTTTCCACTTTTGCTTTTAAGGGCGCAAACCCAAGCAAATTTAGAATACACATCAATAACAACAAGTATGTACTTAAATCCGTTATTGTATGCTTTATACGATTGTAAGTCAATTAAATCGCTTTGGTAAAGGTCATGTAAACCTTTGGTAATAACATGTTTTTTTTTTTTTGCGGAAAGTTTTTTTCTAGCAGGTTTAAACATTTCACGTATAATTCCTTCTTGTCACTCATTGTATGTATTCTGAGTTTTGTAGTTCCTGAATTATTTCTTGTATTTCGTTTTCGTGTCCGGTATTTCCAACGTTGTGGGATGATATTAATAAATACAAACGATCCACCAACTCGTTTGGATCATCCCAATATTTATAATCCACTTTGTGCGTAATGGGATGTACTTGTTTCCACGTATTAAATCCTTGTCCGCTTTTGGAGTAAAATAGTCGTGAAATAATTGATTTGTATTTATTTGTTCGGTTTACATTAATTTCATTACTGGAAATGTAGTTAACCTTATGGGCGCTGCTGTTGTACAGTATATCTTTGTACTTTACTAAATCGTCATTATTGTAATACGTGGGTTGGTTTTTAAATAACAGCTCGTACAATCCAACTGTTGCTTTATATGTTATTTTATTTTCACCATCTCCAACTTGAACAATGTCATTTGGTTTAAAATACAATGGTAAACTTCCAATTTTATATGCGTTATCTTCATATCGAACACCATATGTTAAATCAAGCCCTCTTTTATTTTTTTGATGTAGTAACGAAACATATGAATGCGCTTCATCGCTCATTTTTTCATTGGTTATAGTTGATTTGCTCGACATTGTTTTTTTAATAGTGCCTACAGGTGACGCAGGAGGTGTTACAGGCGCCTTTTGATCTTCAACAAATGGTATGTCCAACGCTTTTAACGTGCTAGTAACAGGATAAGGTGTTAGTTGTGGGGTGGTTTGCACAGTTTCATGTGTAATTAATTTTGGGTGGGTTGTTTGGGATTGTACGTCTTGATACATTTTTTTTATTTTTTTGCTCTTTTTTAGTAATTAGCTTATTAAGAGGTGCTATAACAGGATCTAACGTTTCCTTCACAACGTGTCCAACATCAAACTTGTTTTGTCTTAACATCATATACTTGTTTCTAACAAGTTTGCTGTATTTTTCAACATTATGTTTCAGTTTTTTTGCATTTGGTTGCATTAGTGATACTTTGGTGGCCATTTGATTGCGTACTAATAAAAATGTTTATTCTTGCAGCAATTTATATTTTATTTGAATTGTTATAAAAAGATTGCACTTATCAACAGACGTATCTAGTTGTTCAAATGATAGTTTATCCCCTTTTTCCACTTTGTATGGAGTGTTTGTTACAACTGTTTTGATTCCAATGTAGATTCCATTACTAATTCTTGATACCACAAGGCGGTTTTTACCAACACACACACCAATTTCAGGAATTATTCCAGATGTTTTGATGCACAACACAACAAGTTTAATTATTTCACCGTGGGTTGGTATAACAAATTCATCATCACCGGTGGATTATATGTATTTTGCAGCTTTTTTTGGTTGATGAGGGACGGTGCGTAAGGAAAGCACTAAAAATCCATACAAACTGTTAAGTTTATTTGTTATATTTGTAATATGTTGCTCTTGAGAAGCAAGGGAGTTTTTTAACGTTTTTATAATGTTGTTCCAGTTCTTATATTTCCACATTTTGATTTGTGTAGTAACCACTGTAAACTCATTGTTTTGCTTGCGCGCTTGTTTGTCAACATACCTTTTGTTGCATGCATCGGACTCTTCAATTGGGTCATCAATAAGTTTTAACGTTTTATTATTAAAAAGAAAATTGTCTTCATTATCTTTTGGAAACGATTCTTTAATAAGCTGCACCTGTGTTATATTTTGTAAATATGCTTCTTCCAAATATATCAATATTCATTGTAAGTTACGTTTGTTACTTAGTTGTAAAAAAATGTATAGTATTACACCGTTTACTTGTATTTATATACATATGTACGAATCAAATCCTAATCGATAACGACCATTATTTAACTCGCACTCACGGCTAATAACTAAAAATCCATACTTTTGTTTATTCCAACACATGTTGCAAACCTCTTGAAATTTGTTAAATGTCATATCACAGTTTACATAATCATCATATGCATGTTTTAAATTCATGGTATCTTGTTGAAAAAGCACAATTAACTTGCAGTTGGCTCTAATTAAATGTTTAGGAATTCTAGCATATGTTTGTGCTAAATAAAACATGTCTATTGATTTGTGTCGCCCCATGCTGAAATATGATTTCATTACATCTTGCGGATCACACATTATATCATCAAATATAAACACTGAATTTTCTCGCGCATTTTCAGGTTGTATAATTTTACTGCTGTTTGTATACTTATAATATTGAATTTCAGGCGCGTTTGCTGAAACGTTTGCCAAAAACACATACTTTGGTTGAAACAACGATCTTGAGTTTATGTAAACATTTTCAAATTTAATCCCATTTTTATGAAGCAGTAGGTTAATTAATAAATTTGTTTTACCACGGTTGCTGGGACCAGCTATTATACATCGTATACTATTAGGAAGCAATTTACTATGTTTTGAGTAATGTTTGTTTTGCTCTTCATTTTCATTATCAAATATTTTAAGAGCTAATGACTTGTGCTGCTTTATTACTTTCATCATTTTATATGCTACCGTTACCTACAAATTACTTGTATATAAAGACCGTTATATATTAAAAAAACATATTATGTCTCCGTATGCACGTAAACGGAAGATTGGAAAATGACTTGTAAACAACATTATAAACAAGCTTCCTTTTGAGCTACATATACCGGGGTATAATTTTTGCGGACCCGGAGACAGAAAACTTTTTGAACGATTGCAAAGAGGGGATAAAGGAATCAATCCACTGGATAATGCGTGTCGAGAGCACGATATAGCCTATTCTAAATATAAGGAGTTACATTTACGGCACCAAGCAGATAAAGAATTAGCTAATAAAGCTAGAGCTCGGGATGTTGCCCCCGATCCATCTTTATTGGAACGAGCAGCGGCACTTGCTGTTTCACAACTTATGAAATGTAAAATATATATGGGAGCAGGCATGAGTGCAAAACAATTACAAGCTCAAATAAACAGAAATGCTAAACAATTACAAGCTCAAATAAAAAAGTTGCAAGCTTCTAAAAAACCGCGTAAAAAGACAACTGTAACAAAACATAAAAAAACACGCAAACTTAAAGTTCCAAAAAGTGGTGGTTTGTTACCCCTACTTCCAATTATGGCAGATTTAACAGCTCTTAGTGGTTTGGTAGGTGGTGGTGCTAAAGTAGTTCAAGCAATAAATATAAAAAAGGCTGAGAAAGAAATGTTGGAAGAGGCTTTACGTCAGAATAAATCAATGGAAAATATATTAGCACAAAACAAACAACGTGGAAACGGATTATACCTCAAACCCTACATACATGGAAAGGGTATAAAAATAAAAAAAAGAGCTAACAAATTTCGATCTTGTTAAATATGCTAAACAATTGCAAATACCTCATTTTATAGGTGTTTTTATGCGAGGCACGTTACCAAAATTATCATGGCGTAATGAAAGGTTTATTTTAAATTTGGACACGTCTATTAACAGTGGAACTCATTGGGTTGCAATTAAAAAAAAACTTAATACTATGTGGATTATTTTAATAATTTTGGTAATTTGCAACCTCCAATCGAAGTTGTAAGCTATTAGTCTGCAAATAATATATATTACAATGTTACGCAATATCAACATTATAATAGTAGCATTTGTGGATATTTGTGTTTGGCTTTTCTTTTAACATAAATGCACATAATACTATAAATACTTACATTGCTATGAGTTACACTTTTACTTTAACAGGGTCATCTTCTGAATATATCTAGCAATGTGCACCCGCCGTTGGAACTTGAAAATAGCAAACACCAGTACGAAATTGCTATGTTAAATTTTGAAACATATAACTCCATGCCCAATATTAATGATAAATATAACAAATTTGTGCATTATGATGATCTTAAGCTTAAACATACAAATACAATACCAACAGGCACGTATGAGATTGACGATATTAACTCTTATCTTAAAACTTATGTTGCTGTTGAACAAAATTATATTCGTGACCAAACCGGTGATTCCTGTTTTATTAAACCAAACACCAGCCCAATTAAAACGGAACTAAAATGCCCGTATGATGTGGACATTAGTGAGCAAAACACAGTTGCGTCAGTGTTGGGGTTCTCGCAACGATTATTGCCTGCAAATCAACAGCACGTTTCAGACAATCCAGTAAACGTTTTTGGGGGTAAGCGTAATAAGAATAGAGTGTAACTTCGCCACTTGGTCATTTCTTAACGGAAAACCAACTCATTCAATTTACAAGTTTTTTTCCCTTCTGTATCACCTGGTTACCACATAACACAGGAACCCACTATCCCCATTTATTGACCTATAAAAAATAGTGAGTGTATTACTAGTAATACATTACGTGTTGTTGATCAAAACGGGTGCTTGGTTTCCTTTCAAAACGAAATAATTACAATTGGAGTTCACATTAGAAAACATGAGGCTTAATTTTAATAAAAAATACTATAATAAGACCAATTCGCGGTTATTTTGTAATATTGCATCATCATCTGGTAAAACATTAACACCATTTAACCGACAATTTCTTGTTTCCTTGGGATTCATAATACAAAAGTAATGGATCCTCTTTCTATTGCAAACGTTATGGACTTTGATGATAGAATTACCAAAGTTGACGAATATATATTTAAACCATACAATGACACCGCAATACACGAGAGCGATGAAATTCAAATCGCGGTTCAGTCTCAAAATATTCTTACGCTTCCATGTGAAAGTTTTATTTATCTTGATGGCACGTTTGCAAAAGATGATAAAAGCTCTACGGCGGCAAAAATTGCAAATAATGGGATGGCTTTTTTGTTTGATGAAGTGCACATTGACTTAAATGGTGTTACAATTGATCGCACGCGAAATGTTGGAGTTACCATTTTAATACAAAATTTGGTATCTTTAAATGTGTTGGAAGGTCAAAAGTTGGAAAATGCCGGATGGGCAAACCCCGACTCTAATGTAAACAAAGTAAAAATAATAAATTTCCAGCATGCATTCCTTTAAATAAAATTATGTTGTTTGCTGAAGATTTTAATCAAGATATTGTAAACATTAAAATGGAACTTATTCTTATTCGCGCAAAAAACACCATAAATACGTCAATTGGAACCAATGCTGACCCTGGAAAAGTAACATTAACACACATTCATTGGAGAATGCCTGTTATTACGGTTAAAGATACGGAAAAACTTAAGGTGTTAGAACACATAGAACAGGATACACCTCTTTCCATTCCTTTTCGAAGCTGGGAGTTGTATGAGCACCCATATTTACCACAAACCACAAATCATTCCTGGATTATAGCAACAGCGTTAAAGCTGGAGCGGCCTCGATATGTAATTGTAGGATTTCAAACAAATAAAACGGGCATAGACAAAGATGCAATCACGTTTAATCACTGCAACATAACAAATTTACGTGTCTATCTTAATAGTGAGCATTTTCCATATAACGACTATCAGCTTGACTTTACCAATCATAAAATTGGTGCTTTATATGAACATTATGCCAAGTTTCAAAACTCATATTATGGAACTGCTGGGTGGCCGCTTTTAACAAAGTCTAACTTTATAAAACAAGCTCCAATGTTTGTAATTGACTGCTCTAAACAAAAGGAAGACGTAAAACTGGGAGCAATTAATATTAATTTGGAGTCATCCTCATCTGAAAATATTCCTGCCAATACATCAGCATTTTGTCTCATAATACATGATCGTGTAGTTCAATACACACCGCTTACCAACATTGTGCGCATTGTTATTTAGTTGTATGTAAGTATACTATACATATGTGCATTATTAAGTACTTTTTTAACTGGAATGCACTTTATAACTTTTTTTACAGATTCCTGCCTCTGCTTTGTAACTACACTTCCAGACTTATTGTTTAATATAAAATAAACTTTTTTCTTACGTTTTTTGTAACACAATTATTTTATTGTATTTTTTAAATATTAAATAAACATTATTTAAAATTACAAATTTATTTACATGTATTTTATTATTAGCGCCCCTTTTACCCACAATGTAAAGGTTATTTAGGTACCATCCCACATTGTTCCTAAAAAGATCCCAACCCTAAGGACTTTTAAAAATACAAAATTTATTTACATGTATTTTATTATTAACGGCCCTTTTACCCACAATCTAAAGGATATTTAGGTACCATCCCACATTGTTCCTAAAACGATCCCAACCCTGAGGACGGTTATGTGTTAATACAATATTAAAAAACAAACACCGTACACTTTTTTACATATATTTTTTAAAAAATTACAACACTTTATACACACACACCAAAACTGTTTGTTTATTGTAAATGTTGTAATGTTTTTGTAATGTTTCGTAAATTTTCTGTACAACTTCATTTTTTAATTGTTCAAATATATTTTTAATTTGAATTATTTTTATTTAATTTGGTGTTAGCACATCTTGCCCGCAGGCGTATATTTCTTCAGGGATTTGTTGCAAGGCTTCGTTAATAATTTGAATTTCTGCATCCTCGTCCTCCTCCTCCTCCACACAACGTATGCTTAAATCCATAGCTTTATCCTCCTGTTCTTCATCATTAGCAATCTAAAAAAACACACAAAACACATTAATTACTTTTTACTGTAACACTAACACATACACACACACACATACACACACGCATACACAATTTTTTTTATTTGTTCAATTTTTAAAAATGTTATTAGTTATTTGCAAAGTTTTGTTTTTCATGCATTACTTGTGATATAATTTTAATTCTTAAAAATGTTATTAGTTGTTTGCAATGTTTTGTTTTTCATGCATTACTTTATTAACTTGTGCTATAACTCCAATTTTTAAAAATGTTATTAGTTATTTGTAAAGTTTTGTTTTTCATGCATTACTTGTGCTAAAATTCCAATTTCTTACAAATGTTATTAGTTGTTTGCAAAGTTTTGTTTTTCATGCATTACTTTATTAAATTGTGCTATAATTTACGTTATGTAACACTTTTTTTTTACTATTAAAACATCTACTTTTTTAAGCTACAGTATATTAACTGGTATTTATGTTTACTTTTACTACATATATATTTATAACATGCAAAAAACATAACACAATTTAACACTTTGTTTTATAATTACATACCTCTATTATCCATTTTGTAAAGGTGGCACACAATTGTGTGCATGGCATTTTATGAATAAATTTGCCATTTTTTGGTTTGTTGCAACAAAGATGATGGACTTCGCTGTTACAGTCCTCGTAGTGGTATAAATTTATATGTACACTATCATGAATATTGCACCCGCAAAATAAAACCTCCATTTTTCTCTGTTTAAGGTTGTAACGTATACGTCTTCATATATATACACTTGCAATGTTGTGGTGGTGGGGGTTAAGGATGTTGTACAACGTGTTTCCACGTTTTATTATTTTGATTATTCATTTCATGTATTTACAACTTCCACTTTGATTTTTGATATGCGGCATATGTTCATATTACGTGGTGTATCATTATGTGAACAATCACATTCTGTACGCATGTTTTCAACAAGAATAAATGTTGATATTTCACACTCGTATTTGTTTTCCTCCCATTTTTTTAAAAAGGTTTACATACGTTTCTTTATCAAATTTAAGGTTTGTTTCACGTTCATTTTCGTTCCATTCTCGTATGCATACTAGTTTTTTTAATTTAATTGTGAATTATAAAATTTAAGGCTAAGCGGTTTTAGTTCCTTTGCATTTGTTACTTTAAATTATATTAATATGTCGTTTACTAATTCAAACGTTTTATACCTTGGTATTTTACATAAATAAATAATAAATATAAATAAAGCCTGATATGTCCCTTTAGGGCAAAGGCCTCCCTGTACAGGGGTTAAGCTCTATTTGAGAGTGTCACCCGGTGAGCTACTCCGTGGTGAGAAGTTGACTTGGATGTAGCACTTGGTTTGTATACACTGTCTGTTCTGTGATTAGTTAATACACAGTTGGCTCTCCATCGTTCTCCATCCTTTCCTGCATCTGGCGACTCTGGACCATTGCGCCCCTGCTCGTTCTTTGAAGATGTCAGCCCATCGTCGTCTTGGTCTTCCGCGCTGTCTCTTGCCTGTGTACGGGTCCCACATGGTTGTTTTTATTGTCCACCTGTCGTCCTGTATTCTTGCGACGTGGCCTCCCCACTTCCATTTTTCCTGATGGCTTGTTGTGCGGGATCAGTTGTTGAGGATATCGCTTGAAGTGTTGTATTCGAGATTCTGTCCTTCAGAGTTATGCCTAAGATTTTCCTCTCCATTTTCCTTTGGCATACTTGGAGTGTGTACTTCAGTTTGGCAGTAAGATTCCAAGTTTGGCAGCCATATAACAGTGTTGGAAGAACACAGGTTTGTAGTGTTTCCATTTTGAGTTTCCGGTTGAGTGACTTGTCCAGCAGTATAAATTTCAGTGACCAGAACGCCTTCCAGGCGAGAGCTATTCTTCTGCTTATTTCCTTCTCTACTTTCTGATGGAAGGAGAGTAGTTGTCCTAAGTATATGTACTCGCTTACATATTGAAGATCCATTCCATCGACTTTGATTGGGTTTTCCGGACCATTAGACATAATTTGTGTCTTGCTTTTGTTCATCGAAAGGCCTGCAATTTTGCTAGTTTCTGAGAGCTCTTGTAGCATTGATTGGAGTTGTTTAGGGGATCTGGCGAACAATACCACGTCGTCAGCAAATCTTAAGTTGGATAGCCTGCTCCCGTTTATATTTACTCCGTATTTCTTGTTCCAGTTTAGTTTTCGAAATATGTCTTCAAGCACGCATGTAAAAAGTTTAGGAGAAATTGGGTCGCCTTGTCGTACTCCTCTTTTGAGACTGAATGGTTGTCCCACAATTTCTGTCTTCACCTTGGCATAGCTTTGGCTGTAGATCTTATCCAGAACGCGGATGTACTTGTGTTCGATTCCTTGTGTGTGTAATGCCTGGAGGACACTTGAATGTTCTACTGAGTCGAATGCCTTGTTGTAGTCGACGAATGCTAGATATAATGTATGGTGGTATTCGACTGTCTTTTCTATTATTTGGTTAATTGCTTGGAGATGGTCTGTTGTACTAAAGCCTGAGCGGAATCCGGCTTGTTCTGTTGGCTGGTTTTCGTCCAGGACTTTTGTTAGTCTTCTTGTTAGCACTTTTGAAAATAGTTTGTATAGATTGGACATCAGGCTTATGGGTCGGTAATTATTCATGTCATATTTTGTGCCTTTCTTGTGGAGAAGAATGATTGTGCTTGATTTCCATTGCTCGGGTATCTCTTCTGTCTGCAGAATTTTGTTAAAGATGTTTGTGAGTGATGGTAGTATTTGATCTGAAGCCAGTTTTAGCAATTCGTTGTATATTCCATCCTCTCCGGGTAGTATTTTACATACTTTTTTTATTATTTTTTGTTTTTACGCTATTTACAAACACATCATCAACCGTAGGTTTTACAAATAAGTTGTTTCCAATATCAATAAAATTTCACCTCATTTTCTCACCACCTTTTAACTAAGAGTAATTGATTTTTATTTTTTACGTTGCTTATTATTACTTGTTTTCTGTTTAATGGTTTTTGTAACACTAAGCTTTTTAAGTATTGCAACTCTTTATCATACATTTTTACCAACCTTATGTCACGTGTTTTTATTTTTTAAAAATAAAAATTTTTATACTATTTAATAAAAAATTTGCCAGATGTGGGATTCGAATCCACGCTACTTTTGGATTCTGAAACTTGAATCCAGCGCCTTAGACCACTCGGCCAATCTGGCTGTTAAATGATCGTTGTATTATATTGTCCTTTTATTATTTTTTGTTTTGTTTTAATAATCACTTTTATATTCTAAGTTCATTATACATTTTTATGTAGCGGATGTCACGTATTTTTTTTACAATGACATTGGCTTGTTAGGTGTGATTAGACTATTGAGCTGGATGTCACGTACATACAAAATGTCACGTATAATACCGGATATCATGTATAATGCTTATTGTTAATCAAACATAATGTCACGTATAATACAGGATGACACATATGATGCTTATTGTTAATCAAACATTTTATCACGTACGATACCGGATGTCACGTATGATGAAAATGTTAATGAAACATGATGTCACGTACAAACGGGATGTCACGTATGAAACCGGATGTCACGTACTTGGGGTTAATGATCTTTCAAGGTCATATTCCGCCGAATCCGCCGTATGACGTCAGTGGCAGAACACCACTACTTCCGGAGATATATCCATTTTATCTCCTAATTCCCTCCAGGCATCTCCTTTCAATGATCTTTTAAAATGTTGAGGATCCCACAATAATTGTTTGTTTCTATAAAGATCAATAAGTTTTAACATTATAATTACAAATAAATAAACGTTATCTCAATCAAAACATAAATTTATTGTGCCGACGTTTCAATATCCTTATGTGAGATCATTTTCAAGACATGGTTGTTTATAAATTTACATGTCTTGAAAATGATCTCACTTAAGGAGATTGAAACGTCGACACAATAAATTTATGTTTTGACTGAGATAACGTTTATTTCTTTGTAATTAGAATATTAATTACTCTGAGTTAAAAAAAATAAAAAAGTATAATAAGTTTTAACATGTTTCCCTCTGACCACTCCATACTCAAATAATAATAATAAGGTGCGCGCCGAAAGCAACAAACCTCTCAAGTACCCGTCCAAATCTAAACAGCGAACCATCAAAGTGTTCGTGCAAAAAAACGACAATGAGTGGATCGTGGTGCCGCAAGTGCGCGTGCGCACCTTAAAACCCCGTACAAATCTACGAACATGGAGCGCGCGCGGGCCGCGCGGCGCGTAAGCCTGTACGTATCTTTACACCGACACCATGGTTTCCTTTAGAATCACCACTGGAATAAAACATTCTAAATTCATCACTCACTAATTCACCATTTTGTTTCCACTTCACTTCTGATATTCCCATCACATCCACTTTGTTTCTTGTCATTTCTTCCTTCAAAATTTTCGGTTTCCCGGCTTGCAGAAGAGTTCTCACATTCCAGGCTCCAATCCTTAGTCTTCTTGTCTTCTGTTGTTTTGACTGCATGATGTTTCCTTCCGCAGTATTCCCCTCCCAGACATCCGAATGGGGGGATAATTTACGTCCGGAGTCTTTTAGCGTGGAAAGACTCATCATGCCATGTTTGCAGCTTTACTAGGGATATATAGATGTAGTAGCTTCCCGTTTCTTTCTACACCCCACTCTCACTTTTGCATCTTAAAATCTTAAAAGATCTTAAGAAGGTCCCGAGGGGCCCCAACTTGTAGGTGAGGAGAGTGGATTTGGCTACGTTAGACCGTCTGGACTTCACCGAAATTCGCCCCAGAGGTTAAATATCAGTTCCATCGGGGTTTTTGGCCAGATCAAAGATCCGGAAAGCCTAAGCCCCCCAATTAGGTATAAAATGTTAAAAATAGATGTAAAAAATAGAAACGCCCAGTTCGTCTAAGCCTAAATATTCTATATTTCTTTCGCTATTATTCTTCATACTTCATCTTCAATAGCGCTGCAGTTTTCTTCCGAAATATACTGAGGTTAGTTTAAAAAATAAATATAATATTGTATATGTTTTTATTCATTCGTTTGTACCCGAAAGTATACAGTCGAAAAAAATTGCACCCCTCTTAATCCAATGATTACGCCCATGAGTACATGTAGGCCCTATTAATTAGTGAACATTTTTCTCTGAGTACAGTAGTACTATGAATGATACAGTACAGTATTAATGTGTAGGCCTACAGCTGTATGTACAGAATGTCAAAATAAATTACTAAAATAATTTAAACTACTGTACTTTATAAGTTTAGGATAAATGCTGGTCAGCCAAGGGCCTTCTAGGCCTGTCTCACTTGGAGAGGAGTCTCAATTCTGGAAGAGTGCCTTGAAATGACCCTATTTTCTTTTTCTGGAAAACAGAGTAATTTATAATTGTCTTCTGAATATGTGTTTCAACCGCAGACATTAAATACAGCCCCTCTTCATCATTTTTAATGAAAAATAGCTGTTTCAAATTTCTTACCTTTTCGTAGACATTGATGATCTCTGCCTTTTCATTCAGTGTTAATCATTTGCGTTTTTTGACATTTTTTTAGCAAGACGTAGTTTTATCTTTTGAAGACAAACAATAATCATATTAACATGCTGCTCCCGAGAATCACGTTAAAAATGTTCTATAATAACATTCAAAATTTATAGTAACGACCAAAATGGACGATAATGTTCATTGTTGCAAATAATTATATGTACAATATAAACATTTTTCTTCTCACGCTGTCCGTTTGGGGATGCGTTTTAGTGCCCGTGTCCTTTATATAGAATGCCGGGAAGAGATTCTTTTTGCAGGGGACTTTTTAAATGTCCGTTACTGAGAGGCGTCAGCTATTGAGTAGTGTCCGTTAAGGGAAGTTTGACTGCATAATTATATAGTAGAATTTAAATCCATAAACAGGTTAATATTATGTTCCTCAGTGTAAGGAACTTTGTAGTAATATCAGTAAGTGACGTACAATAAATTATTTTTTTTACAAACTGTAAACTTGTGCTGTGAAATTTTTTTTTAATGGTATGTTAGGTAAATAAATCGGGAAAGTTCAAGGCAATTGTTAAAATAATATTATTGAAGATGTGTCCAATAATATAACTCGATTTTCTATTGACGAGGCAAAAGTTATTGCCAACAACTCAGTTGAAAATGTTATTGACATTTAAGCCTATTTGGTATTTCACAGCAATAAACATATCCATACAAAACCAGGTGACCATAATCCCGTTTACATCGGGATAGTACCTTTACTTATCGTGTTTCGCCTGCCCCCGTCGGTTTTCCCGTTTCATTAATTTATTAATGTTGGTTCTTTTAAAGTATTCATATCACAATTTTCAGCTTCAGAACACAATAGAAGATGAGAGGGGGGCGATTTTCAGTGTGGACTGTTTTGCACATAGATGACAGCACTCCTTTTGCTGTATTCATTAAATTATATCTCCTCTAGATAGCGGAGATATCCTCCCATCTTGACTTAGGCCTTCCCACCTTCCTAGTTAGTATAGGTTGTGCGTCATAAACTATTTCAGTAATTCCATTATCATTAATTTATGTAACAGAATTGCATCTCCTCCACATACAGTTTTCTTGCATATCTCGGTAGATAGATAGATAGATAGATAGATAGATAGATAGATAGATAGATAGATAGATAGATAGATAGATAGATAGATAGATAGATAGATAGATAGATAGATAGATAGATAGATACATACATACATACATAGATAGATAGATAGATACATAGATAGATAGATGAGTGTTCTTTCGAACAATCCAAGGATTGCTCATCAGATTTCAGTAGTTTTGAAAAGCATATGTTATCATTGGCCTCACGAGAACTTTATATATTATGACTTTTGGTTTCTAGATCTCAGCTGAGACCTAAAAAAAACATACTAAGTCCATAATAATATTTAGTTACAGCCATAATACGCTTCTTAATCTCAACAGTAATTGGAGTAAGGCAACAAATATTTCAGTCAGTTTATCTTCAAACTCAGTGTGATTTGAGAGAAGTAGATTATACAGGGGATGATTGGAAAACATTAGCTCAGGATATGGATTTATGGAGAGCTTATGTCCGCGCAACCATAAACCTACGGGTTCGATAGTGCCAGTGATTTAGTTAGTTAGTTAGTTAGTTTAAAACTCATGTCCAGAATAATGCCAGGTTTAGGGATGAGATAAGTATGAAAGACATTAGTATGGAAACATGGTGGAATAAAGTTTTTTGGCAGAAGAAAAATGGGAGAAACACCAAGAAAAATTTGCATAATTCCAATTTGTCCACCACAAACCCCACATGGAGAGTTAAGCAGGACATGAACTCAGGAATCAGAGGTGCAGGCCGAGGGACCATGGAGGTGTCAAATTTTTAACTCAGATATTTGATATTTCTTTCTTACATAAAATCTTGCATTAGAATTAATTGGATTGATAGTCTCTGTTCAGATTTCAAAGCTGAATATTTATAAAGATTATTTTTTGCAGGTTGTATATGTAGTGTACAAATCAAGTGGATGGAGAACAAAGACATTTTTTGATCCAGAAACACTTACGTTTGTAACTGTGACATATAGAGAAGAAAGTGTACACTTTTTGGATATCCAGGAGAATAACTTAATTAGTGTCATTAAACAAAATGACGAAGGCTTCGTAGAAGATAATGCAATAATGCAAAGGCAAATCAGAGATAAAGATTGACAACCATAAAGAAGAGACCTTGGGTTTAATTAAAGAATTGAGTGTAATCATGAAAAGAGTTAATTATAAATCAAAATTAACAACTAAGGAATAATATAATATATAATTTAATTTATTCATTCATAATAAAATCATTCCAATTTGTTATTCTACGGAGTAGTCTACATGTTGTACAATTCTTTGAACTGTTTACTTTTGAGTACTGTCCAGATAACAGGGATTGCAGCTGGTTTTAAATAATACGTACTTCAAATCAAAACATCTGACTCTCAAAAATTAAATTGTTTCAATATTTATTTTGTGGTTTTGGTTTAAACTAGTGTTCTTTTAATGTTTCTGAGTAGTGAGTGTGTGTGTGTATATATATCCATCCATAGTAATTCTGCCCGAAGGCAGGTCTTCGCTGCAATCATAGCATTTTCATGATATGCTTGCAGCTTTACTAGGGAATTGTGTAGGTGTGGTAGCTTCCCGTTGCTTTCCACACCGGTGAAGGATGATGATGATAATGATAATGGTAAGGATGATAATGATAAGGATGATGGCCATATGATTTCGGGGACCGTTTGGGCCTTAAATATTTCCTGACATTTGTCTTACAGGAGAGGAAAAACCCCGATAAAAACCTCACCCAGAAAACTGCCCCGACCGGGGATCGAACACGGGCCCGCTGCGTGACAAGGCAGCACGCTACCTCGAGATCACAGCAGTGGACTGCATATTTATATATATATATATGTGTGTGTGTTATAACGGGACCCACATTAAATTAAACACATTTCTCTAAATTATTTATTATTAACATCTGACTCTCAAAAATTAAATTGTTTCAATATTTATTTTGTGGTTTTGGTTTAAACTAATGTTCTTTTAATGTTTTTGAGTAGTGTGTGTGTGTATCTATATATATATATATATATATATATATATGTTATAATGGGACCCACATTAAATTAAACACATTTCTCTAAATTATTTATTATTATTTAACCTAATACTAAAACATTTATTAGTTTCATATAAAAATAAAAGTTGGATTAATGGTAAAAAAATAATTATTGATAGAAGAATTAAGTTTGTTAAGTTTGTATCATGAACTCCAAACATTAATAATTAAATAAAATGTTGGCTAAGTCGACCATATCTGTGGAGGTATGTGTCATATATCTATCAAGAGTTCAAGGGTTGTAAATCAGAACGAATACCTAACATGAGTGCTACAATTACAGATATAATATTGGAGTACCCTGTATTAGATTTCAACTAAAATATTATAATTTAATATTTGTACTTCATATGTCAGAAGTAAATAAATGATTGCCTCCTGTTTTAGTTTCTCCTCATAACTTTTATAACTAAGTATAATGTATTCCAATCAACGTTATTCTCCTGCCACATTCCCTGGCCTTCCAGCTGGGTGTTATCTGTCTGCTTTTCCTACAGGTAGTTTCCATGCTCCTCTTTCATTCCCCATCCATGTCACATACCCTGCCCATCGCAGACTTAACTGTTATTATTATATCAAATTTTCTATAAAGATCATGTAGCTCATTGGATGTAGTTTTCTGGATTTGCCTCTCTGTTCATCTTTGGTCAAAAATTTTCTTAACAACTTTATTCTCAAATACTCTTAATCTTTTCTCCTCCCATAAAGTAAGTGTCCATGTTTCGCTTCCATATAATATATATGGGAGAATAATAGTTTTATGTATTTACAGTTTAACTTTTTAGAGAAATTGCATTTCCAGAATTAGGCCTATGTTTAATTTCTTTGTGCACCTCATTCCTGTTTGTAATAATTATTCTTCCTAGGTATTTAAATTTGATTGTGTGATCATATATTTAATTTTGTTTCAAATTCTTCTTCCTAGGTATTTCAATTTGAATATGGGACCATATATTTAATTTTAATGACGTTTACTTCCAGGTCCAATTTCATAGTGTTACTAAATACAGTGTGCATGTTGGCCCTTAGTATCTCCTCGCTAGCGTCTTAAAATACTACATTATATTAATATAAACTAACAGCTTATTAATACCATTAAGATATTGGCTTTCTTCAACCTCTAAAGATTTGATGGCATGCTCAAGTACAAAAATGAATAGTAGAGGAGATACTGCATCTCCTTACTTTAACATACAATGAATTTCAAAAGTATCTGAAAACTGTTTGGCTACACACACCCTACTCTTAATATAATTTAGACGCATTTGAATAAGTCTAACTTTCTAGGAGTTCTGAATTCCAATAGGATACTATATAACTTGTCTTTCTTAATTGAATCGTAAACCTTTTTTTAAGTCTACATATAACTCATGCAGAGTCCCAATATATTTACATTGCCATTTATTTTCTTAAATGAGTCTTATACTATAATTCTGATCTATTGTAGACCTACATATTTTAAATCCACATTGATGATCTCCTACTTGTTCATCAGCACAGGGAGTATATCTAGATACTAATTTATTAGTAAGAATTTTGTATGAAGTTCAAATTAACGAGATGGAATCAGTTTTATCTCCTTTTGCATTGATTGGTACTATAATTGATTCTTTCTATTCATTTGAAGGAGCCTTTTTTTCCCAAAAGAAACTAAGCAAACGACATATTTTGTCCATCAATTTTTCTCCCCCATATTTTATTAGTTCGGCTGATATCTCATCTGATATTTTATACATCTTAATGTTTTTATCACCAGTTCAACCTTCAATGCACTCTGTTCTGTGACTAATTTTCTGCTGTCTGTATATCATCCTCTTCAATATATGGCTCTGCATACACATTAAATGGCTAATTAAAGTAACTTTTCCATCTATTTACCATACTCCTGGAACCTGCAATCATATCCCCATTTTATTCATAATTATGTTTCATCTAGCCTGAAACCCTTTCCTCTATATCCTAATCCCGTGATATAATTATAATTATCGGATGTTCCTATTTCTTGCATTCATTTCAAGACAATAATATTCTCTCTCAAGTATTCTCTCTTTTTACTCTTATAAAATCTAGTGGCTTCCCATCTAATGCTAGCCAATTGTTCTAAATTTACTTCATTTGGCTCCTACAAACAATTCAATTTTACTAGCTATTTTTCTTTTTTTTTTACAATGTTGGCACATTCCTCATAAAACCACTTCTTGCTCTGCCTCTTTTTTAATAACTTACTCTTTCTGATGCTAACAATTTAATAGTATTTCTTATACCCTCCCATTCTTTTTTATATCAGTTTGTTCTTCAGTTGCCACATTTCCATCTGAAGTTTCCAGTATTTCAAATATATTAGCAATTTTGACCTGGTATTTTTTTCACAGTTTCTCAATTTTTTAAGTGGATTTTTTAAAATCATCTTTAACATTTGTTCCTCTCATAAGCAATTTTCACCCTGACCAGATTATGATCCGATTTATAGTCTACCCCCTCTTTCCGATCTAATGTCGATGATGCTACTGCGTCAGCATTTATCCATTAATACATGATCTATCAGTTTGGAATTCCACTATCTGGAGACGTCCAAGTATAGTTATGAATATTCTTATGCTGGAATGTTGTGCTGTTAACAATAAGATTATTTGATATGGCAAAGGTGACTAATCCAAACCCAATGTCGTTATTATCATCAAGAAGACTGATTTTGTCTATTTTTGGTCTTAATATGTCTTCCCCTTCCATTCTCGCATTAAAATTTCCTGAGACAATTTTCATAAGATATGGTGAAAAACTATTCATTTGTATTCTAATACTTCATAGAACTCATCCTTGACCTTATCATCTCTATCTTCTATGGGACCATGTACATTTACAATTACAAAATCATGTCGTTTACTATTTTAGGGTAATTTAAGCACGCATCCACTCCCCCACTACAAAGTAAAAGTACAACGGAGGGCACAATTTTGTATAATAATAATAATATTTAGGATCGTAGAAAGGCATATGTTAAGCCTTGAGGTAACCAGAAGTGCTGGACCAGTGTGTCTATTGTCAATTACCAAGTGAACTGATCCTCGCAGAAACTTGAGACTTTTATTAGATGGAGATATTGCTGACAACAAATTTGTCATAAGAAATGCCACGAGTGATTTCCAAATTATTGATAAATTTGCGATGTCACGTAGTGATGAGTCAATTTATCTAGTGAATTTGGAAATCAAGAGTGGCATTTGTTAGAACTATTTAAGGAAAAAAATTAAGTATTTTCTCACAAAACATTATTTAAATATAGTTATTCCATTTAATTAAATAGAAATAAAACTTACAGTTTTATGTGATTTTCATATCTATTAAAACATAATTTAGTTACAGCTGTTTCGGTACTTTGTAACTTCTTCAGACATGATAAATTAATGAATTTTGTTATTATAGTACATAACAACTGTAACTATGCAACAATATTTTTTTTACAATCTCTATTATAAATTTAAAAGTGGTGATTCATTCATATCTAGTTGGGAATTTAACAGTTTATTACCACTTTTCAATTTATTTATTTCTACAACTTCTAAAAGGTCCAACTTCTTTCCTTTGTCACGAACATGTAAAATTTAAAAACTTGGATTAAAACAATGATCATATTGGAGTAGGTGGTTAGCATATTTTGAATTATCTAAATTTCTGTTATATGCTCACATACGTTCCTTTATATGAGTAATAAAAGGTCTGCCAGTTGTCCTATATAGACATTGTCACATGTGCCACACTTTAATTTATATACACCTGATAATTTTTCCTTTTTTTACTTTGGTTTTATTGTTTTTATTATATTTTGTAAAGTTTTATTAGTTTTAAATGCCACATTAATATTCAACTTTTTTAAGTGTTTAGATATTTTATTGGAAAGTGGGCCTATGTATGACATTATGGCATATTGATTTATGTTTTTCTTGGGTAAAGGAAAAACTTTGTTAATTGCTTTTTTGTAATGAATTTTCTTAATTAAATTGTCTATAATTTTAGGGTCATAGTTATTATTGATAGCTAATTGTTTAATAATATTCAGTTCATTATTATATTCCAAGGGTGAAAGAGGGATATTTAAAAAAGTCTATTAATGTAACTTTGTATTAAAGGCTGCTATCTTATGAGTATATGGGTGAAGAGAAGAACTATGGATACTGGTATCAGTATGAGATGATTTGTGAAAGATACCGAACTCAAACTTATTATCAATGTGTTTTATTGATAAATCCAGGAAATTTATACTATTATTTGCTTCTAATTCCATTGTGAAATTAATACTTTTGTGAATGTTATTAATAAAATTTAAAAAGGAATTCAATTGTCTTTTAGTTCCTGTGAAGCCTGCTATGACATCATCTACATAACGATACCAAAATAAAACATTTTTAGCTAATGCATTCTTGTGTATGGTTTGTTCTAAGTCATCCAAAAAAACTATTTTAAAATATTTATATATTTAATGTAAATGGTGATGTTTGGAAACAAATGAGAAATGTTGTGTTTCATTTGTGTATCACTGCAACCAGATCATATTATTTATTGCCAAGAGATCACAATATGGCTCAGGGGTCCTCATCTAGGGGATATGTGGATGGCGACCACAAGGTGCCCAAGCTGAGCAAAACATTTCTTCCACTTACTTGTGTTTTGCACTCTTTTAACTTTACTATCTAACCTCTCTTGGTTAACTCTTGTTTTTTTCGACCCCGACGCTATTAGGGCATCCGAGGGCTAGGGAGTCTTTCCTTTCTTCCATTTCTTCTTTCCTTTATTTTCTTTTCTTCTCCAGAAAAGCATGACCAGAGGCTATAAGATGGCAGCCCCATCACTGGTCTTGCCTTCCTTTGACCGGCAACCAATAGAAGGGACTATTATTATGCTTTCAAGTCTTATACAAGAAATCACTGGGCCGTCCTATGAAACGCTGGAGGGAAAATTTTCTATAGGATCGTAACAGGCCTTGGCCTAATACTTGGAAGGAAGAAGAAGAAGAAGATCACAATATTGTAAGAATGCAACCTAGTGGAGAAAAAATTAAACACATCAAACTGTTTATAACCAATATCATAGATTGTTAATTAATTTCTGATGTCATATGATGTAAATATGTCAATTATATTTATCTGGAACGTAAACACCTTTGGATTAATATGTTTAAGAAAGGGCAAACAGTGGTTTCTTTTTTTTTGTATGGTATAATGAATTGGTACAAATGTTTTCCTATTATATCCCGCAAGTAGAATCTGGTTACATTCGTGCACTATATATGCAATCTGGGAGCCACTTGCATTCAAAGGTTCTTACATCCTAATATATAAATTGTTATATTCAATGTATTTCTTAGAGATTCAGTCACTGCAAAATAATGCTCTAACCTATTCAGAATGTTAAAAAGGAGGAGCTTGATTTTAATGTGATAAATTTAAATTGATAAAATTGAGGTGAAAAAGACTGTGATTGGTTGTAAATCAAAATTCATTGAAATGTGATTGGTCATTGACTGCCATTTGGGGCATGAGTTAGAGTCTCAATAATTTATACACCTGTAAGCAGATCCTTTGTGCACAAACTACTCAGTAAAAATCTGCTACCTAACATTTCCACCACGTGTGTATGTGACTAACAGGAAATGAATCAGTTGACTAACAGGAAATGAATCAGTTAACTGACCAAAATTTCTTTCTATGGATTTCTGAAATACTCATTGTTTCTAATATTATAAAATGTTGAAATGCCTTCCTTTGTCCTACAATATTTAACAACCTAACAATTGTATTAATTAGGACACATTTTTTTATATGACAATCCATGTAATATGAAGACCCTTGTTCACCACAACAATATATATAGCATCGCTGTTATAAAGTAAATATATTCTCTTTAATTTGCTTACTTGTTATAGGAGCTACTAGGTGGCAGTGGAGACCGAGTTCCCGCTATATCTCGTAATAATAGAGAATATATATATATATAAGAGATTAAATGTTTGTACTAGATTTGCTTGGTGGCGTAATCAGTAGCGGACTGGGATATCATCCAGAGGTCCGGGTTCAAATCCCGTCCAAGCATTTATTTTTCTTATCATGTCATATATATTTATATACATATATATATATATATATATATATATATATATATATATATATATATATATATATCATGTAAGCCCTTTTGTCTCTCAGCGAGACTTATATGTTCTCCTCCTAACAGGGGAGAAAATCAACCATATTAACTGGTTACACTTGTTTTTGGATAAATGTCATTGAGTGGCCTGGCGTCAGTGTTCAATCTCATAATAATATATAGGAAACCGAGGTAGTTCTAGGGTGGGAAAATTCGGTAAAAATTTACTTAGAGGCCATTTTAATCAATCTTAAGGATCTTTTACGAGCCTGAAAATCTTTAGACTCGAGACCAATGGCTTAAAGTTCCTCCCAGAGGACTTGCTCCTTGGATTTTTCCATATATGTGTGTTTGTAATTAAATTATGGGAAGTTTTATGTTCAGTAGCATTAAATAGAAACATTATCAAAGCAATAAAATTATATGATGAATCTATCTCTAGAGAAAAATGGGTAATAATATTACATCCAGTTTTGGAGTTACTACAGGTTTAAGACAAGGGTGTTGTTTAATGCCGACTTTATTCAATATATATCTACAAAACTTTTTAACAGAGGGAAAATATAAATGTTCACCTATGGGAATAAAGGTAGAAAAAGATACAGTTCATTTGTTACTATTTGTTTGATGATCAGCTAGTGATGGCAGAAGATTTGGAGTATATGACAAGAAAACTGAAGGAGAAATACAAAATATGAGGATTGAATGTACATTTGGACAAAGCGAAGTATATGGTAATAGGAGATAAATCGAAATATATGGTTTTAGAAGATGGACATGGAAAACAAAAAGCATGTGATGGATATGTGTATGTGGATACGAACATTAGATGATGCAAAAGTCATGATGTTGAAATAAATGAGAGGATAAATGTACATTTGGACAAAGCGAAGTATATGGTAATAGGAGATAAATCGAAATATATGGTTTTAGAAGATGGACATGGAAAACAAAAAGCACGTGATGGATATGTGTATGTGGATACGAACATTAGATGATGCAAAAGTCATGATGTTGAAATAAATGAGAGGATAAATAAGGGTAAACCTGCAATATCAAAATTAAATGGAGTTTCAGAATGTAAGTTCTTAACACAAAAACAAACCATCTAACTAACTAAGTCACTGGCATTATCGAACCCGTAGGTTCATGGCCGCACGGACATAAGCTCTCCATACATCCCTATCCTGAGCCAGTGTTTTCCAATCATCCCCTGTATAATCTACTTCCCTCAAATAATGGTTAATGTTATTCTACCACCTCATTCTTGGTCTACCAACTGGGCGATTTCCCTCTGGTTTTCCTACAAGAATCTTCCATGCATGTCTTTTATTCCCCATTTGTGCCACATGTCCTGCCCATCGCAGTCTACGAGACTTAACTGTTCTCATTATAACTGGCTTCCTATAAAGACTATGTAATTCACTGTTATGCAGTCTTCTCCATTCACCTGTCTGTTCATCTCTCTTTGGTCCAAAAATGTTCCTAAGAACTTTATTCTCAGATACTCAGATACTCATAATCTCCTTTCCTGCCTTAAAATAAGAGTCCATGTTTCGCATCCATATAATATAACTGGTAGAATAATAGTTTTATATATTTTCAGTTTAACGTTTTTTGAAAGGAGTTGGGAAAATCAAGAGTCTCTGTAATGCATAATAACATGCATTTCCAGAATTGAGCCTATGTTTAATTTTCCTTGTGCATCTCATTCCTACTTGTGATTATTGTTCTTAGGTATTTGAATTCAGCCAGTTCCTCAAAATTTCCCTCATTTATCATTAGCTGTCCATTTCCATTATATCATGTATTTTTATGTGTGACCATATATTTAGTTTTACTGATATTTCTTAGTGTTACTCAGTAGTGTGTGCATGTTGGCCTTTAATATCTCCTCACTATCAGCCATTAGTACTACATCATCAGCATAAACTAACAGCTTATTAATTACCATTGAGTTGTAGGCCTTCTTCATCCTCTAAAGATTTGATGGCATCCTCTAGTACAAAATTAATTAGTAGAGGAGATAGTGCATCTCCTTGCTTCAACCCATTCTGGATTTCAAAAGTATCCGAAAACTGTTTGCCTACATGCACCCTACTCTTTGTGCCATTTAGACACATTCGTATAAGTCGAACTAACCTTTTAGGAATTCCGAACTCTAGCAGGATACTATATAACTTCTCCCTCTTAACTGAATCGTATGCCTTTTGGAAGTCTATGTATAGTTGGTGTACAGTACCATTATATTCCCATTTCTTTTCTAAAATCTGTCATAAGCTAAAAATCTGATCTGTTGTAGACCTGTTTCTTCTAAATCCACATTGATGATCTCCTAGAATCTCATCAATATATGGAGTAAGTCTGCTTACTAATATATTTGTTAGAATTTTGTACGAAGTTGAAAGTAATGAGATGCCCCTATAGTTGTTGCAATCAGTTTTATCTCCTTTCTTAAAAATTGGTATGATAATTGATTCTTTCCATTATTCTGGAAGAGCTTCTTTATCCCAAATCATATTAAGCAACTGGCGTATATTGTCCATCAATTTTTCTCCACCTAATTTTATCAGTTCTGCTGGGATCTCATCTGAACCTGATGCTTTATACATCTTCAATTTTTTCTATCACCATTTCAACCTCTAATGCACTTGGTTCTACAATTAACATTTCTGCTGTCTGAAAAGTACCCCTCTTAAATATCCTGTTCTGTATGTACATTTAATAATTAAAAAAAACATCTCAATACAATAATGACATACGACATAGGTTGCATGAACATGGCAGTTATAATCTAGAATAATAAGTAAATTAAATTATATTGAAATAGATGTTTGAAGAAAGCTGGAGTTTCTAGTGAAGATAAATTAAAAAACAGTGTAATTAAACAAAATATGAATGTTCAAATATAAATTGTGGTTTTCATTAAAAAAACAAACATTTGAAATTGTGTGGTCATGTAAAAAAATTACGCAAAACAGATTTCAAAGAAGAATAATAGAATGGCTGTTATTTGGTAGAAGAAGAAGAAGACAGGCAAAAACAACATGGAATGATGTTGTTTTGAGCAGCATGAGTGAAAAAGCGTTGGACGATTGAGATTGCAATGGTTGAGAGATGTGGAGTAGAATGGCAGTAGATTAATTGGATGCAGGAAGATGTGAAACCCGCCAAAGGAAGAATATATATTGTCATTGTCAATTAGATGTCTACTTAAGTATGATCGATGAAAATTAAAAAAATAAAATAAAAAATAAAATCACCTGAGAACAGTCTCTACGGCTACATTCTTTCATAATTCGTTAACAGAAGGCAAAAAATCACAATTTATAATTTTTTTATTGCAATTATCATAAGTAATGCCACAAGTGATTTCCAAATTATCGATAAATTCACGACTCACAAAGTGAGGAGTGAATTTATCTAGAGAATTTGGAAATCAAGAGTGGCATTTGTTAGGACTATTTAACAAATAAAATTAAGCTGTTTACTCACAAATCATTATTTAACTATAGTTATTTTAAAATATTTATATACTTAATGTGTCCACTGCTGTGGTCTCGAGGTAGTGTGCTGCCTTACCATGCAGCGGGCCCAGATTCAATTCCCGGTCGGGACATGCTCCTGGGTGAGGTTTTTTCGGGGTTTTTCCTCACCTGTAAGACAGATCTCAGGAAACTTAGGGCCCAATGGTCCCCGAAAATCATCTGGCTGTCATCATCATCCTTATCATTATCATCATCATCTTTCACCGGTGTGGAAAGCAATGGGAAGCTACCACACCCTATAATTCCCTAGTAAAGCTGCAAAGCATAGCATGGAAATGCTATGATTGCAGTGAAAGACCTGCCCTCGGGCAGAATTACTATGGATGGATGAATGGATATTTAATGTAAACGGTGATGTTTGAAAACAAATGAGAAATTATTGGTACGCTTCATTTGCTTCTATTATTCATCACTGCAACCAGATCACATTATTTATTGCCAAAGGGTCGCAATATTGTAAAAATACACTCTAATGGAGAAATTTAAAACCAACATTATAGGTATTAATTAATTTCCCGCGCCGTAGCCGAGCGGTTAAGGTAGGAAGCCTTGGCGCAGAGCTACGGGACTTGCGCTGGTTCGAGTCTCCATAGGGGAAGAAATTTTCTCATGGTATTTCGGCCAGTATGGGACCGGTGCCCACCCAGCATTGTGAGGCAATTGGGTAGCTGCAATAAGTAGCGACTCCAGGTTGAGGAACCAGCTATAACGGCTGGGGGACTCGACATGCTAACCACATGTCACCCCTACACTGGCTGTTGATCATCTACCTCTGTGATTGACACATGTGGATGTGAAGGGCCAGCAGCCGGCTGGTAAAAGGGCAACTGCTGAAAAGTGGAAAGACCCTCAATCGGATTAATTTCTGATGTCCTACGATGTAAATATGTCAATTATATTTTTCTGCAACGTCATTTTCTGGGAAATAATTCATTTAAAAAAGTGCAAACAGTTGTTTCTTTTTTTAGTGGTATAATCAATTGCTACAAATGATTTTATATTATCTCCCACTTGCACTATCTGTTGACATTCATGCACTATATATACAATCTGGTAGCCGTATTTTCTTAGAGAGTCAGTCACTGCAAAATAATGCTATGATCTATTCAGAATGTTAGAAAGGAGCTTTCTTTAATATGATAAACTTCGGTTGATAAATTCGAGGCAAAACATGACTGTGATTGTTTTTAAAAAAATCATTGAAATGTGATTGGTCATTGATTCCCATTTGGGGCATAAATTAAATAGTCTTTGAAAATTTTCTGGGATCAAACTCGAAAATAGTCAGGTATTTTCCAGACAGACAATTTTTTTGGAAGTAATATGATCTGTCAGTATGTCAGCTCACTGAAAAAAACAACTAGTGGAGATGGATTGCAAAAAGAAATTTTTGTGGTTGTAACATAGCCTATTTTAATAAAAAGCTAATTGCAAGTATATGCAATAAGGTTCTGCAACTGGGGATTCTGCCCAACTTTGCCCTTATGCTTTTCATATCCATAGGTGCCATACATATTTGTAACAAAAGCGGTTTTATCTTTCCCTTTGAAGTACAGAAAGCCAAGTTGTACAATAGTTCTAACCTAAAATATATAAATAAAATTTGGTGGCTATCGAAACCTAATGCTGAGGGGGAATATTAACAGTGGGATCATGGAGATGAAAATTCAGGAAGTATTTACTTTTATTGGGTAGAAAAATAGACTCCCCAATGACTGACTTGTGATTCGATATAAAACCAATTCACTTTGTTAAGTACGTGCTAACTAAATCTCTGATATTATCAAACCCACAGGTTCATCACCATAGGTTCATCATCGTAGGGACACTAGATCTCTACATATCCCTATCCTGAGCTAATGTTTTCCAATCCTTCCCTATATAATTTACCATCCTCAAAGCATGGTTAGTAATATTCTCATACGTCATTCTTGGCATATCTACTGGGCACTTTCCCTCTGGTTTTCCTGCAAGACATTTTCATGCCACTCTTTAATTCCTCACTTGTGTCACATGTCCTGCCCATCACAGCCTATGAGATATTTAAAAAAACTCCATGACATAACAAGCCTAGAAAGCCCTTGGCCTACCCACCAACCTCTGACCTCACATCCACATGAATTAATTAGAGTGTCGGACAAACAGCTAGCAAGTAGAGTGGTGATGTGATCAGCATGTCAGGTCCCCCAGCTGTTCTCTGGTTCTCTAAACCTGGAGCTGCTAATTAATATAGGCCTACAAGTAACTTCAAAATGCTCGATGGGCACCGGTCCCAAAATGGTCGAAAATCACTGAGAAAATTTCTTCCCACAGAGAGACTCCAACCAGTTAAAGTCCCATAGCTCTTCATTAAGGCATAGTTCATTAAAGCGCTCACCTACGACGGGCCACCTATGATATTTAAATATTCTTATTATGTTTGATTTCGTATAAAGAGCATGCGTGCAGATTTCAGAAGGTACTGACATTGACACTAGTTCACAAGATAACAGTCTGCTAACAATCCCTCTTCATAGCACTTCCACTTATTCTACATCTTTCAGAGTAGCTTCTACCCGCTTCTGGAGCTTCCTTCCTCAAGATATCAGGGGTTGTCGCACACTTGGTAATTTTAAGCTACACTTACACAATTACATGTCGTCAGATAATTTATTATTCTCTAGAGTTAAATTCATTCTATGTCATTAATAGTTTCTTTCTATCTTTTATATTTTATATTTCAATTGTTGATTCTAGATTAACCAAAATATTTTGTAAATAATAATTATATTGTAAACATACTATATAATATTTATTTTTATTGTAATTAGATGTAAGAATAATTTTCGTATTTTTTAACCTAGTTGAGTGGTAGATAAGGCCTTAAGGCCTGCCAGTTAAAATAAAGCTGCTATTATCATTATCATCATCGTCATTATTGTTAATCATTATCATCATTATCATTATTATCATTATCATCATTATTATTATCATTATCATTAATATTATTATATTTATTATTATTGATTATTATTAATATGGCGACTGTGTGTGTTTAAAGCTCCGTCACATAGTGAGAAAATAGTGGTTATAACTGTACGTATTGAGTTTTGAAGTAATACATATTGTAAAGTTTTCAATTGTATTTATTCTTAGATAAGATTCTGAACTATAGTCCAATTACTTTAAGTTTTAGTTAAGATCAGAGATAACCCACTATAGAGATGACCAGCGCCAATGTTATTCAGTGATGCCTAGACTCCAGAGACCTCAAGCGTTGGCAGAAAACACTAACCGATTACAGCTTACTGTATTACCGGCAAAACAATTTGCGCCATCTATCGATAAAAGTATAACTAATCAGTGTTGACCCCGGAGGCACAGTCGTCACTTTCAGCATTTGTAATACCACATTTTAAATAATGCCTGGAATAATATTAATCAATCAGATTTTACAGCTCACCTCATATTATTGAAAAATTTCAGAACTAGTTTCGAAAGGGAAACTTCTTTCGAAACTGGTCCTCTGTTTTACAAAAGTATGAGGCAAGCTGTAAAATTTGAGTAATTATTATTAAATAAAACCTCACAGTGTTATGAATATATCAATTCAGAACTTCATCTCAATTTCCAAGACCCTCAACTTACTCTTTATTCAATACATGGAATATATTCCTATCATCAGAAAAACAGTTGATTAGTTTTAGAAAACTGGAAAAATATTTTATAATTCAATTAATTCTCTTAAAGTATTCATTTAAACTGTGTTTTTGTTCAAAATTTTCTTAGAAATAACATTATTTTTTGCATTACATTTTCTTACAATTGGAGAAGGGTTATTGTTGGGTAAAGAGGTAAAGATTGGATTTAGTGACACTAGGAATACTGCAGGAGTTCTCCATGTGTGAGAACTTAGGTTGCTCAGGTTGGTAATCGGTAGAGTTGAGGTTCTTATCTCGGGATTCCACGAGGACTTCGTCGGGCAGAATTAATGTGTAGAGAATGTCTGGTAAAAGTAGTTTATTCTTATCTTTTATAAACTGCAAGTAATTGTATATATATGAAGTGAATTTATCTAACTTTCAGAACGAAGTGTTTTGAAGTGACTTGATGTAATTTTATACGAGAAGTGACTTGATGTAATTTTATACGAGAAAAGTGACGAGGAGAAGCCTCTCTCGCCTATAGGTAAATTAGTTACTCCCACTACCTCGATCTAGTGGACCTAAGGTCAGTGCTTAGGAACATACAACGAAACATATAATTGGTTAATGCGCCCTCCTATTTTGATCCCGGGGGTGTTACAAATTTATTATTGGCGATTTACGCCTTCAGAGGTTGGACCTTTTTTCCCGTGCTGGCTTCACGTACAGTCGGGTCACAAACATTAGCTAGGCTTGGGTTTTTTTTCTTAGGCTTGGGTTTTTTCCTAGGCTTCAGACGCTAGAAAATTGCCATATTCCCACACTTTTTTTGCTAGCGTAGTTTGTGTCAGGGTAAAAACCCCCGCTTGTACATTTAGCTAATGGGTTATGGTTATCACGATAAATCAGTTAACTGGAGGCTTAGAAGATATTTCTACTCAATCTGTCGAGCAAAGGATTTTGTCATTAGTAAGTTATTATGATGTGTCAGCCACTTCCGTCTTAACAAAAGAAAGGGTTACATTACCTGAGTTGTCAGTGCCCTCTTTAATAACTAATAATTTGATTACATTGATGCTGACTTCTTTGGATCATTTTATATGGCCTTTGCTCCTACATAATCAGGCTCTACTCGCTTGCCTGATCAATTTGAATATAAATATGACCAGTAACTGCTTCATTAAATGATATTATAATTTTATCTGATTATTATTACCGACATGGATTTATTTATAGATTTACACAGGAGGCTGTGTGACTAATTTGCCACAAATGCCCTATAATCAAATGGAAAAATCAAGGGATTTTTTCATTTGTTTATAATCCTCTCGCATATATATAATGCTAGTATCATAGCTATAGTGGCCTTTAAAAAAAATGGCTATAATATTTTGGTTAGAGCACGTTAACCCTGAGAGTGTTGCCAGCACGTCAATTATGTACGGATTGTAAACACTGATATGTATCCCTTTTACCTGGGATCGTTCTTTGAGGTTAAATAGACTCACTTTCTGCAATATAGACATACATAAATATTCATTAAGAGAAAAAAAAAGATACACCCTTAATATATATTTGGTGGTCTACTCAAACCATTCATGCTTATACAATTACCATTCAAAACTATTTAGTTGAATACCAGTATAGCATAAATTGTTTCTTCATGTGTAACTGTGTATTTACACTTTCATTTACACCTTAATATCTACCTACATTATAATGTGCGTCTACAGCTTGGAATTCATTTGCGATGGAACCAGTTTTGTCTACTTCAAACCATATGTCGAATAATACTTCAGTTTTGCTAAATTTAATTTGAATTGAGTCAATAAGACTTATTTACATGGATCTATATATTTGCGACCAAAATACTAAATATCGCGTTTAAGCAGCTGTGCTATCGTTATAAACAATTATTATTGATAGTATTACACCCTGATCTCATATTTTCCCCATAGGTATTGCATACATACGAATTCATGATGATTATTAATCCATGAAATATTCATGATTCTTAATATTGTATTCTCAACATATTTCGGCTTACTCTGCCAAAGCATAGCTGGCTATATCATTACTCAGCCAAACGACGTTATTTTCTTAAGCGTGCAAAATCATTTCCTTCGAATACAGAATCGCATAGTATGTCACATTCACTTCCACCAGCGACCATGACTTCATCTCATCTCATTATTAACATCGAATACAAATTCGCACAAATTGTCACATTCGCTTCCAGTGGCGATCATGACTTCATCTCATCTCATTATTAACATCGAATACAAATTCGCACAAATTGTCACATTCGCTTCCATCAGCGATCATGACCTCATCTCATCTCATTAACTAGATAATACGGGATCCCTTGCCCTCAAATATTTTCAACAAAATAGCACGTATTATACAAACACAGTGACGTGCCGCTTCGGCCCACGTCTACAAATTAAATTCTGTATATATAATCAACAAATAAATTCCTCACGCTTTATAGGTTCACACCGCCACTCGGCCTTTCAATTAAGGTTCATTGAGTTTCACCCTGTCTCATTAGCTCCTATGTTTACACTGTCTGATTGTTATTTTAGACAAAATAATCATAATCATCATGATATTATTCGTATTCAGATTGTTATACAAGTTTCTTCAATTACCTATATGTATTAAACAATGACAATGGCCTATCTGGGCTCATTTTAACATTTACTGAATTTTAACCTTTTGACTTAGGTGCGTTCTTTCACCAATAATAAAATAATAGGACATTAAAATCAATCAAGTACTTTTACTTTCCTAGATTAAGTATATAATGCAGCTTTCTGCTCGAGCGATTAGATTAAAACATTTAAAAATATAGATCCATTCTCTATCGATAAGTTCAAATCAACAATTTATTAATCACCCTCAATCTTAGCTGAAAGTGGACATGCATGTGTTATGTATTCACACTAATTCAATTAATTATATCATATTCATCAATATGGGGGTATTATCATGATTAACATCTAAATCGACATTTCATTTTATTTATTTTTTTTCACAATCATTGTGCCTTTTCCTCTCGCGATTAGCGTTTTAATCTAGGCATATTTAATCACTTTATTAGTGTTATTTATTTTAATTACTGATTATATTTGGTACTTTACCATACAACATTTATTTATTTTTTTTTTTTTACTAATACTTTTCATTTATGTCCTAATATCAGCTAGTATTGAGTTCGAATCCCGTGAAAACTGGTTCATGCATTTAAGTATAATTTATCAGGTCTTGTTTTTTTTTTTTTGTTTGGGGATTATGTAGAGCTTATATGTTTGTACTTTTTATATGTTAAATCAAAACTCTGTCGGTATATAACCACTTCCTTACCTGGGTACTGCATAATTTCAGCGTTTACATGGACATTTATCTCGTACCCAAAATCACGGTAGTGCCTACCTGTGCACACAATACAATATAGTACAATGCAAGACATACATACATACGTAATATATCCATTCCGTTGTCATTCTTACGTGTAAAAATCTCTCCCTCCCTTTTTTTTTTCGAGTGTCAACTTTCACTGTCCGTCTGTCTACCCTTAATACTATTAGTGTCTAATTTCACAGTCTGTTAACTCGCAAAGGCCTCCTGTACTATTATTATATATACATATTTTGCGATACTACGCTCACACACAAATAAACTTTGAACACTCGCATGGTAATTTATCGGGTCTTTACAGCCTCAATCTTATTCTCAGATTCACATATAATAACTAGACTTTTGTCAAAATTTTTCAAATGATTCTTACTTCTATCATCTAGGTTAGTATGCGCCACAGAATTACTAGCGATCTCTGGGTTCCCTAGTATCTCTGTACGTGCATATGTTTTGTGATTAGCCGTCGTCCAAGAAACACTCTCCGACGGCGTGTGATTTATTTTCTGGGGTCCTATCCTTTTGACATACACTATTATCTTTCTCTGTGGGAACACTTATTTCATCATTTAGTTTGGCAGTTTGGTTATTCACTTTCTGCACTATATCAATGCCTAACTCATTAAATCTAGACTCTACTATCATTTCCATCAATTCAGAGCGTTTATCCTGCTCTGCAATTTTCTGAGCTACTTGGGGCTTTAGTGTTTCTTGTTCGTTAACTGGCTTTTGTACAAATAGACACATATAATTTACCCTTTTGTCCGAGTTCTCTACACTACAGAGCCCATTCTTGTCTACTCGTTCTATTTCCCCTTTTAATTCCTCTTGTTTTTCTCGTAGATTAGTTTGTCAATTTGTTTTATCCTTATCCGTCCTGCTTTCTATTTTCTCTAAGTCTTTAGGTTTTTCTTTCGTTATGTTTACCTTTATTTCTACATATGCTGGCGATTCATTTATTTTCGCTTCTAATATCTCCCTATCTTTTCTCATCTCATCCCTTAATGTTTCTAATTCTTGTTTTCTTTCTACCCTTAATTTTTCAAATAATTCTTCGTGTCGTCTCATGAACAATTCTAAAACTGTATATATATCGGTCTTTTGTCTAGCATCTGGCTGTTCTCTATACTCACTGTTTCAGGTTCCTTGTCTACTTGTTCTTTCCCTGTCATATTCTTCCTTGTGTCCTGCTCTGAGTTGCCTCTACCATCTTCATTATCCTCTCCCATCCTTACAATTTCGTTCTCTCCTTCAATCATTTGCCCACAAGCCTTCTCCCTGTCATATTCGTCTTTCTTATCCATTTTTTTTATCTATATTTGCCTGCCCCTTTCTATTCCTACTTCTTAACAACATAAATACACACAGATATATTTTCCGTTAAATCACTGTAATATTTTGATTTCTTATATATGTAAAAAGTAAAAAAAAATGCTTATTCTGCTGTTGTGTCACTTACTGCTTCCTTCCTTCAGTCGCTGTCTTCTCGTTCCGCATCCAGGGTTGCCTGCTTGTTGCCATCATCTTCTCTGTCCTGGTTGCCTCGTGGTCGTGGGACTTAGTCGTTCTGCCGTTGGTTTCTATACGTGTATTACTTTTACGACCTATTCTGCCCGCACGTTAGGGAGCCAATATGGAGAGGGGTTATTGTTGGGTAAAGAGGTAAAGATTGGATTTAGTGACACTAGGAATACTGCAGGAGTTCTCCATGTGTGAGAACTTAGGTTGCTCAGGTTGGTAATCGGTAGAGTTGAGGTTCTTATCTCGGGATTCCACGAGGACTTCGTCGGGCAGAATTAATGTGTAGAGAATGTCTGGTAAAAGTAGTTTATTCTTATCTTTTATAAACTGCAAGTAATTGTATATATATGAAGTGAATTTATCTAACTTTCAGAACGAAGTGTTTTGAAGTGACTTGATGTAATTTTATACGAGAAGTGACTTGATGTAATTTTATACGAGAAAAGTGACGAGGAGAAGCCTCTCTCGCCTATAGGTAAATTAGTTACTCCCACTACCTCGATCTAGTGGACCTAAGGTCAGTGCTTAGGCACATATAACGAAACATATAATTGGTTAATGCGCCCTCCTATTTTGATCCCGGGGGTGTTAAAAATTTATTATTGGCGATTTACGCCTTCAGAGGTTGGACATTTTTTCCCGTGCTGGCTTCACGTACAGTCGGGTCACAAACATTAGCTAGGCTTGGGTTTTTTTTTCTTAGGCTTGGGTTTTTTCCTAGGCTTCAGACGCTAGAAAATTGCCATATTCCCACACTTTTTTTGCTAGCGTAGTTTGTGTCAGGGTAAACCCCCGCTTGTACATTTAGCTAATGGGTTATGGTTATCACGATAAATCAGTTAACTGGAGGCTTAGAAGATATTTCTACTCAATCTGTCGAGCAAAGGATTTTGTCATTAGTAAGTTATTATGATGTGTCAGCCACTTCCGTCTTAACAAAAGAAAGGGTTACATTACCTGAGTTGTCAGTGCCCTCTTTAATAACTAATAATTTGATTACATTGATGCTGACTTCTTTGGATCATTTTATATGGCCTTTGCTCCTACATAATCAGGTTCTACTCGCTTGCCTGATCAATTTGAATATAAATATGACCTAAGTCCAGTAACTGCTTCATTAAATGATATTATAATTTTATCTGATTATTATTACCGACATGGATTTATTTATAGATTTACACAGGAGGCTGTGTGACTAACTTGCCACACAATTAAAGAAAGGATGACCCTGATTATCAAGGAAAGGTTCAAATAAAAATAGAAATATCATTTAATAATCATTTATTTATTTTAGACATGTGAACAAAATAATAATAATAAACAATAAGAGAATATAAGTAATTATGAAGAATTAATGCATTGAGATTTTTTAATTTCTTTCCCTACATATTTTACCAACAAAATTTGGTCCCTTACAAAAAAGGCAATTAAAAATTACAGATATCTTACTCTTCTTAACATATGATAATCTCAATCAAACAATGCATTAAATCACAATAAACCATTCATTTCACTGTATTGGTGGCGAATTCAGTTATCAATGACCCCTTTCCAGATGGAGGTTATGAGCAGCATTACTGGACATTTGCAGATCTGAATAGAAAGAAAAAAAAAGTTATACAAAGTACGTACTGTAATGGACACTACATAGTTTTTGAATCTTTATAAACATACTACAGTTATATGAACATGAAAAAATACAGAAATCCTAAGTATTATTTCAACAGAACAACCATAAAATAAGCTATAAAAGAACTGGTAGAAAATAAACATTCTCCTATCTAAAAATATCGGTTCTTTTGCTGAAATAAAAAAATTATAAAACAAGTACCGTACTTATAATTAAATATTCCTTCATTTTTTTTTAAGTTTTAATTAATGTAATATGTTTTCAGTCTCAAGTACACATTCTGGGGTTCAAGTTACAATATATATATATATATATATATATATATATATATATATATATATATATATATAACACTGTCTTTCAGAGGTTGACCAAGATATAGACAAGGTCTGAAGAACAAGTTAAGGAGAATGTCTAGAAAAGGGTAATTCAATGGATGGAAATTATGGAAGAGTAGACATGGAATAACCAAGATAGAGAAACTTATCCAAAACTTGATCCCAGAACAATGACAGATGGCTAGATGAAGAATAATAATTCAATATAATTACGTCAAAGATATGGCATCAATGTACCTATCAGTAAAAAAAATAAGTTACTTAAAATCGTATTATTTCTAACATTATACAAAAGCATGTTTGCCCCCTAAAATTTCTGTATGCACTATATAGGCTAATAATCATACATAGAAAGATTTTCCACTAGATCACGTAAGTAATGGAACAGTCGCATAAGAATCTTGTATTATGTGCAGGAAAAATATTAAGAATTTTTACAAGCATTAGAAATTTTTTATAAAAGTAGGAAATGTAAATAAAAACAAAACCATAACCTAATAATCCCGTAAAAGTAATTTAAGGAATTTTAAAAATTCCGTGACCTAATGGAAACATGAGCCAGTTCATATATTTTAATATTTATTTTAATGTATTTACGTATTAATAATACTTACTAGAAAATATTCTTTTAACAGAAAATTAATTCCTTCTAATTAAACAAACAAAAATTGATGCACGATGCTCATACATTTTAAAATACGCTGCCAACATAATAGAATGAAATATACAGTTTATTATGATATAAATCAAAGAAAGTAGGTATAAAAATTATTCAAAGCTATTGTTACATGGAATAGTTTAAACAAACGTTTTATCAAGATAATGGTTCTACTTAAATTAAGAGTAGGTTAGCTCATTTCAAATAATAAAAAAAATATTAAATTCAGGGAGTCTGTTGGCTGCACTGTCACTGTAGACAAATTTGCTTTTCGACATAGCGACTGAAGCGCCTCCAAGCGTTGGCAGAAAAAACTAGGCCTGACATCACTCTCTTCCATTTGCGTTGGCCTGGGGTGGTTAAGATATTATATTACTTTTTGCGGGAAAGGAACAAAGCACTTGCAAAGGACTGCGCACGACAGCCGTATTAAAGTTCACTGCATACTAGATCATAGAGAACCGAATAGAGTGGCCTCTCTGTGTTAAATTTTGGAAGCAATTTTCTACCGCTGCGCCATCTTAAGATGACCTGGGTACTACATTGTACTGCTTCAACCGATCATGGTGGATCAATTGGGGTGTCGGTGGCTCAATCGCAAGAAAAGTACCCTACCCTTTCCATTCATTTAAAAATAAAATTGAAAGCTCAACACAAGTAATGCTACTTTGTGAACAACTTTCACATGTTTTATTCCTACTCTCTTCAGTAGAAAATTACAAGAACTTTGCCAACTTTTCAGATGTCTTTAACTATATTATTTTCATTTTTCTTCATTTCAAAATTCATCAATTAGTAATTTTTATTATTGATTTCGTACATCTCAATGATGGATAAATCATATTTGAAGAGAAAAATTATACGCTCAGACCGGGACTTGAACCCGGGACCCTTGGTTCTCTAGACCAAGTGCTCTACCAACTGAGCTACCTGAGCAAGTACCGATCTAAACGCAAATCTTTCTCTATATACATTGTAATTCCCATCCACCAAATGCTGTGAAGCCATGCTTCTATCTTGCAAATGGCGGCTCCTTTATTAAGAAGACATATTTGGGAATTATACATTACAGCCAGTACGGCTTTTTCCAAGTTTTTATTATTGATTTCGTACATCTCAATGATGGATAAATCATATTTGAAGAGAAAAATTATACGCTCAGACCGGGACTTGAACCCGGGACCCTTGGTTCTCTATACCAAGTGCTCTACCACCTGAGCTACCTGAGCAAGTACCGATCTAAACGCAAATCTTTCTCTATATACATTGTAATTCCCATCCACCAAATGCTGTGAAGCCATGCTTCAATCTTGCAAATGGCGGCTCCTTTATTAAGAAGACATATTTGGGAATTATACATTACAGCCAGTACGGCTTTTTCCAAGTATACAACAATGTATATAGAGAAAGATTTGCTTTTAGATCGGTACTTGCTCAGGTAGCTCAGTTGGTAGAGCACTTGGTCTAGAGAACCAAGGGTCCCGGGTTCAAGTCCCGGTCTGAGCGTATAATTTTTCTCTTCAAATATGATTTATCCATCATTGAGATGTACGAAATCAATAATAAAAACTTGGAAAAAGCCGTACTGGCTGTAATGTATAATTCCCAAATATGTCTTCTTAATAAAGGAGCCGCCATTTGCAAGATAGAAGCATGGCTTCACAGCATTTGGTGGATGGGAATTACAATGTATATAGAGAAAGATTTGCGTTTAGATCGGTACTTGCTCAGGTAGCTCAGTTGGTAGAGCACTTGGTCTAGAGAACCAAGGGTCCCGGGTTCAAGTCCCGCTCTGAGCGTATAATTTTTCTCTTCATATATGATTTATCCATCATTGAGATGTACGAAATCAATAATAAAAACTTGGAAAAAGCCGTACTGGCTGTAATGTATAATTCCCAAATATGTCTTCTTAATAAAGGAGCCGCCATTTGCAAGATAGAAGCATGGCTTCACAGCATTTGGTGGATGGGAATTACAATGTATGTAGAGAAAGATTTGCGTTTAGATTGGTACTTGCTCAGGTAGCTCAGTTGGTAGAGCACTTGGTCTAGAGAACCAAGGGTCCCGGGTTCAAGTCCCGGTCTGAGCGTATAATTTTTCTCTTCAAAAATGATCAATTAGTAAGTTGACTAAAATAATTTACACAATTTCCCAAGCGTTTATTAAAAAACAATTTCACTCTTAGATGAACCCAGTGAATCGGAAAAATCAGTATTTATTACCAAGTAATTGAAAATGTTAGACATATACAACAAAAATATTGGCAAAATTTTTGTAATAATTTTCTGAAGTAAAAATAAAAAAATGCAAAATTGTGTACAAAGTAATTTTTTTTGTGTTATTTCCATTTAGAAATATCAAAATGGATCTGGATAATGATAGGCTATGGCGGCACCATTTGACGAGCCTGTTCTAATGAGTAATGATATGCGAGTTGTTTTAGGGAAGGTTTTAAGAACCGAAACCATAAAGCAATTTTAAGTTCCAGTGTTTAAATATTCTTAAAACTAAAATTTATAAATACCTTAATTTGATAAGAATGTAGCAAAAATAAATTCAAACTAAAGCCTATGCATTGTTTCACTATTCTGAACTACTCACATGTGAATGCATGCACATCAACTCTGTTTAGTAACCAGACTTGTCTTGATTAGTTTGTTTGCTTTTAAAAATGAAATAACATGATTCATTTATTGCCTTGTATTAAAATTAATAATTTCAAAAAATATATACATTTTATAGTTACTGCAGGATGTCATTATTCAAGACGAACAGAATTTTCTCAATGAAACTTAATTCACATACATAGTTAAAGATTCAATAAACATAATTATTTTATATGTAATTTTATAAGAAGACTATTTGAACATTTATTTACTAGCTTCCTATTACCCCAAGGGTCTTCCAAGCCCTATAATGAGAACAACTACCTTTACATTTTGATTAGAAAATCTGATAGTTCATTAGAAAAGAAACCATATTATGTATATTCTCCAAGGAGCAACACACTGAGAATGCCCTTGGCCTACCAGCTAGCTGCTGGCTCAACATTCACCTGCGAGAAAAATCCAAATTGTCTTTTAGGCTTAAACATTTATTTAAGCTTAACAGAAATGCCTACCTTGATTATTACCAGGAAATCACTGAATAGTTGAAGGTTAGGACTAATTATTTTTGTTAAAAGACTTATCAGTTTTGTTCTCTAAGTTCAACACTTCATAATAAGATATTTTTTGCACATGTTAAATAAATGTTATAAAAGACATAGAAAGTTCTTAATGAGGTAGAAGTACGGATGAATTGAAGTTTACATAAAACAATGTTAACTTAATTTTAAAATTTGTAATTTAAAATATTTGCTGTAATAGTTCAATTAAAAATTTGGGCTCAACTGCATTTCTACTAGCGCTTGATTTTTCAGTTATATTGTTGTAAACTATAGCTCTTCTTCTGTATTTACTACCATTATTTAATATTTTAAAACTTCTTCAAACAATTTTTATAACATTATTAGATAATTTTCAAGTATTTATTTAAATATGCAAATCACAATATTATGACACTGTTAGACGATATGGTGATGCTAACAGCTATTTTCTCCACAGAGTATATTACTTAGTCTATGATTTTTCTATCAGTTTTGGGTTATCGCTGGTTGGATCAGCATTAGGGAGTCATAAGTAAGTGTACACCCATTTTTAATAAACGTTTGGTAATTTTAATATTATTAATATATTTTTTTAACATAGATTTGGGGATTAATTGCAAATATTGGTCATTTAAATTTTGTAGCGACGGATCGTAATCGAGGATGATAATCAATATGTGGTTCGATTGTGGATTTATCACTGGCTCTATAAACTCTGGCGCATGTGCACTGTTGTTCTATAGGACTTCGAAAACATTTCACGCTAGTTTAAGTGCAGTTTTTCAAAACTTGTTTTTAATAAAAAACACAAGCACACTTTTCTGTATAGTCTATAATGTACTGGTATGTTCTTGCAATACACTTGTAAATATTCTTGAAGCGCAACTTCAGTAATTTAAAATATTTGCTATAATAGTTCAATTAAAAATTTGTTTTTAATAAAAACAAAAAACACTTTTCTGTATAGTCTATAATGTACTGGTATGCTCTTGCAAAACAGTTGCAGATATTCTTGAAGCACAACTTCATTACATCTACTGTAGAGTCTGAAAAAAAAATTAAATATATATATATATATATATATATATATATGTGTGTGTATGTACAGATACACAGTGGTTTCACTTGACCTGCGGCCGATAGCGGGAAAAATGACTGCAAGCATTGAGTCATCAACTCACGCTACCCACATAGTGTCTTCGCTAGTGGGCCGCAAGTCAAGTGAAAGTCAATGTATTTGTCAGTGTCCTTCACAATGAAGGTATCTCCAACTCTTAAGTAAATAAAATTATTGTCCCATATCTATGGACATCCGATGAATAAAACAAGAATTATATATTCCAATTTTCTAAAGGTGTTACTAATAAAAAAATATTGAATTTCTGATTTATTATCAAATAGCTATGAAAATGGAACATTCACTTAACCTCATAACAAGAACTGTAAAAAAAATGGAATTCAAACAGTGCGATCCTAAACCATTGTAATATGTATTATGAACATGTACACACATACATTTTTTGAAGTTTCTTTGTAATATTTCACAAACAATCAAAATTACATTGAAAATTGAAATGACAATTCTTGAAAATACTTGACTTAAAAGAATGGAATACTAATACCATAAATAAACTAATAATAATGATGATTACACTATGTCTTTATGATCACCATTCTGTGTTTAACTTTCCTTTTTTAAGTTTAAGACTTCAATATTGGGATGTTCATTTTATTATGTTGTGTATGGTGGCAGCATCGGATGATTCTAAATTATATCCATTTTTATCTCTTGGCACATGTGTATGGGTCTACATAGACTTGGAACTTTTTTGGCCCAACTTTAGATTATCTTACCATTCATTTTCCATAGTATATTCTTGTAATGCTGTTGCTCTACCCTACTTCTTCTGCCCTTACTAACATTTCATAATATTTTTTAACATTTGCAACAATACTTATAACATTTTTTTGCAATAAAATATTAAATATTTATCTATGTATGCAATGATTTCTTCGAAGGTATGTTATATTTGTTGTGCATACACACGAACGCTTAAATGAACATCCACTAAACGGTGGAGATATCTGTGAAATTGGAATAACCAACATTCAAAAATATGTTTTAAAAAATGGATGTTCACTAAATTCATTTTGTTAGGTTCTGATGGGAATAGTTGGTGAATACTTCATTAAATAATATGCATGTAAATTATTTAGTTAGGTTAGGCAAGGGTAAATTGGTATACATCCATATCTAATAAATGTTGGGGATTTATTGCAAAGGTTGGTCATATCGATTTCACATCTACGTGGTTTCATCTAGCAATTCAACTCTATAAACTTTTTATAAATTTTTGCACATGTTCACTATTCAGCAGAACTCAGAAAAATTATTAGGTAAGGTAAACTGAAGTTTTTCATTTTTTTGTCACATAATGGAAACTTTATCCCTAAATTTCGGTTATCTTTTAAGATTTTATTTTTAGACTTACAGGTGTTCTAGATAATGCTACCACACTCTTATAACTTAACCTACACAAGAAATTTAATCTATAAAAATATGTTAGGGTAATTTAGTTTAGCTAACTTTTTATCAGGTTAAATCAATTTAAGGTTAAACACCCGAGTTAGTAAAATGAAGGTAGAAGCATTAGATCCACTTACCTAAAATTTTATACGTATGTAGACTTCCCAATCACTGTTATAAGGAAATACGCCCATACGATTTGTTCTTGACAGCCTCATTTATTCTGTGAAAGAAATATTGATGAATAAGTACACACATTACAGACCAAGATATAAAAAATAATATGAGATATAAACAAGCTTTTTTTAAAGGGATATTACAATTCAAATACAAACATTATAATGTCACGATGCAAACAAAATATACGGCATGTCAATTTACATAATTCACAGTATTATTTGAAAACACTATTTTGAAAAGTGAACCAAATTTTTGAGGGAAAAAAATGTCATATGTAATCATTCTCTTACCTTCCATTAGCTGTATTTTCCAGCTTCACTTTCTCCTTCAGATTGTAGAAAATTAATCAATTTAATAATTAACTTCGATGCATTAACAATATTGTATTATATTGAACCTCAAATTTCTCTTCGAACAGTACATAATAATTCTACCGTTCATTTTTTAAATTTAGTTCGATTTTACATTTCGATTTGTTTGTACGTCATACGTCTACAATCGATAAAATAGCGACGGTGGCGCAGTCTTAAGATGACCCGAGTACCACGTGGACAAAAAAATAAAAAAAATTTGCATCCAAATCTCCCTATAATGATTCACTGGCCTGAGTACTAGATCACCCGTCTACTACAATGGTAGTTGAGTGTTCCTCCTAGAGCCATAGCTGTTCAACACCACAGTGGTCGCGACTCTTCAGAGAGCGCAGAGCAAAGTTAATAAGAACAAGATGGCCAGCGCACCTAGTGATGATATTGAAAACCAAGATGAAAACGAAATTGAGAATTGTTTCAACATACTTCTTGGAGTAAACGATAAAAGCTCAAAACTTCGAAAGGACTTAAAGGAAGATATAACGAACACCGTAAGCAAACTCAGGGAAATCTACAATAGGCTAATGAACAAGTTATCACAAAAGGATAAAATTATCAAAGAATCAGAAGAGCACCATGCACCTCAGGCGAAATGTCACCAGCAGGCGTCAATAGATACGAACAGAAATATTCAGCTCTACTCAGAAGCATTGAACAATAAACACTGTACAGATGCTACAAAACAGTTCAACATTGTAGTCAAATCAAAAAATAACCAAACGTCTGAGTATATCAAAACAACAATAAAATCTAAAATGAACCCTACTGAAATGAAGGTTGGAGTGAGTACTTTCAAATCTCTCAGGAACAGCACCTTACTCATTCAGACAGGAAACAAAAGAGACATGGATACAATCTGTAGCAATATTAATCAAAGATGTGGAAACGAACTGGAAGCTAACGGAACAAAACTAAGAAATCCCCGACTAATAGCCTATAACATACCAGAAAGAGATGAGCCTGGACAACATTAAAGAAGCAATAATAGAGCAAAATAGTGAATTAAACCTTGGACAGAATGATGTTGAACCTAAATTTACATTCAAGGACAAAAAGAAAAACACAAATTTAGTCATGGAAGTTACGTCAGAAACTCGAAAGAAACTTCTAGAGAAGAAAATTAAAATAGGATGGAACGTGTGCAACAATGCAGATTATATAAAAATAAAGAGGTGCTTCAAGTGCAACAAATACAATCACCGAGCACAGGACTGCAGAGGAGATTTAACATGCCCACACTGTGCAGGAAACCACAAAATTCAAGAATGCTCAGCGAGAAGAGCCGAGTTTAGGTGTATCAACTGCATCAATTTCAACAAACAACAACCAGCTGATGAAAACCATTCATCACTGGACAAAGATTGCGGCTGCTACAAAACAGCATTAAGGAAGTTTATCCAATATATTGACTTCTAATATGGATAAACGCCCTATATCCGCAGAAAGTAAGAAAACCCATGAACATATGAAATGCTTGCAACTTAACGCACAACATTCTCGAACTGCTACAAATAACCTAGTCCAACTCATCACTGAAAAAAAATTAGACATTACATTCATCCAAGAATCGTATGTAATCCAGAACAGAATCGCAGGAATACCGAAAACATTTCGAATCTTCGCACAAGGTAATGGCAGGAAGAGAGCAGCCATTATAGTGAACTGGACATACTAATGATTGAACAATTATCAGATGAAGACTGTGTTGTAATAGAAGTTCGAACTGGTAAATCAAAAGTCTACCTCGTGACCATGTATTGTGATTCCGAGATAGATATGAAAACTACCATACATAAAATGGAATTGATAAAGAACCACGTCAAAGGAACTGGTCTTCTCATGGCAATCGATTCAATCGCCAGGAGTGAAATATGGTATGATACAGTCACAAACAAACGAGGACAGTTGCTAGAAGAATACCTAACGACTAGTGGCCTCCTCAACCTCAATGAGAACAATGGACTACCCACATTCGAATCCACTAGAGGCCGAAGCAATATTGACCTAACAATTTCAAATCCCGGTTTAGGCCATAGGGTAACAGAATGGAAATCCAATGAGGAAGAAAGCTGTGCAGACCACAAGGCCATCAGTTTCAACCTTATGACAACCAACCAAAGAATGCATAGTGATCGCTACAATAATCATCACACATGCATAAGGTACATCATCAAGAAAAGTGATTTTTCAGAATTTGAAGCTAGCATCAAAATAGAAATCATATCCACGTTCGAACCCGAAAACGACGGCACAGATTTGAAAGCCCTTGACAGGGAATTAAACGACAAAGCAAAGAGAGCAACGGACACAGAACTTACAATTAAAAAGCTTGAAAGTTGTGTGACGGCCGCATGCAAAGCAGCCTTTCGCTACTCCTTAAATAAAAACAAACCATCGGAAGGGAGGACTGTCCCATGGTGGAATACAAACCTAAAGATACAGCGGAACAAGGTCAACGCTTTAAGACGTCGATTCCAAAGAACGTGCAACGATGAAGCCCTAAGAGCACTCAGGAAAACACAATATCAAGAAGAGAAAAGACTACCAAAATAACATCCCAACGGGAAAAATCAACTCCTGGAAAAACTTTTGTACAACTGAAGGTCCAAATCCATGGAACACTGCTTATAAAATTGCAGCAGGAAAACTCAGATCTAAAATAATTATGGCAACAATTCAGAAACCTAATGGAACTTACACAACTGACCTGGATGACACCCTAAAAGCTATGTTGGATCATTTTGTACCAGACGGTAACACCCAGGAAGATACTTTACACCAAAATAAAATCAGACGACTAGCGATGGAACACTCAGCAAGAGAAGATGACAAACACTTTACTCCAGAAGAAATCCTGCATGCGCTCAAAACCTTTGATGCCAAGAAGAGCCCAAGAGAAGATGGCTTAGCCAGCCAGATTCTTCTGAAAGTATTTAACCTATTCCCACTGTTCGTAACAGCAATATATAACAACTGTTTAAATAAAGGGAGTTTTCCCAAGCAATGGAAAACATCAATCATTATTCCAATAATTAAACCAGGAAAAGAGAACATCAAACAAGTTACAAAATATCGACCAATAAGCTTGATAAATATGGGAGGAAAGGTCCTTGAGAAGCTATTGGTTGATAGGATTCAACACCGGCTGTACACCAATGCTCTACTCTGTGACAACCAATAAGGATTTATGCCACAAAAGGGTACAGTAGACGCGGTGATGGCGGCAGTTCAGTTCATTGAGGAAAATCTCCTGAAGAAAAACTGTGTTGTTTCTGTCAGTCTGGACGTTCGCGGAGCATTCGATGCTGCCTGGTGGCCCAGAATCCTACTTAATTTAACTAAAAGCTACTTCACAGACAGAACTGCCATACTACAAACAAATACTTGCAAAATAACAAAAAAGTGAGTAAGGGCTGTCCACAAGGGTCCTTCTGCAGACCGGGCTTTTGGAATGTGATGTACAATTCTCTGCTCAGGCAGGAATTCTCCATACATTCCAAAATTATTGCTTTCGCGGACGACCTTCTAGTTCTCACTCAAGGCAGCAGCAATAAGGAAGCTGAAAACTTAGCAAATTCTGACGTTAAGAAAATTGAAACTTGGGCAAAAACAACAAAGTCGAGTTTAATGACAGCAAATCAAAAGTTCTGCTAATGACACGGAGAAGAAAATCTGGCAAAGAACCAATTAATATCTACTTAAATCACCGGATACTTTCACAAACAACAGAACTAAAATATTTAGGTATATTTTTGGATCAAAAGCACAATTTCAATAAGCATATAGATTATATATCCGGGAAGTCACTTCTTCTAACAAATATGCTGAGAAAAACAGCACAACTGCAATGGGGTCTAGGCCACAAAGCTCTAAGAACTATTTACAATGGTGCAATCGTACCTATTCTAACATATGGATCACCAGTCTGGGAACATGCCATAAGGAAGCAGAAGAACTTACACAAACTGCAGAGAGTTCAGAGATTAATAAATATCAAAATAGCTAAGGCTTACAAAACACTGCCCTTTGAAGCTTCATGTGTAATTGCTGGTGTCAAACCAATTAACGTAACTATTAACGAAGCAACAAAAATTCACAGAATCACACATGGAATGACACTAGACGGCGTGGATTTTGACACGCCACTCCAAAAAAAGTACCTGGCCCCATCCAGCCGACAGAATATAGAGGATGTAAATAAAAACAATATGTATAATCTAGACATATACACTGATGGAAGTAGGATACAAGGCATGGTTGGAACAGCAGCAGTATTCTACAAACAAGGTGTATTATTACACAGAATTAAAGCCAAACTGCACGACAAGTGCTCCAACAATCAGGCTGAACAGATCGCAATTTTAAAAGCATTGGAAGCCCTACCCGAACTGGACATCATGCATTGAGAAAGAAATATTGCCCTTTATACGGACAGCCTAATAACATTAGATTTATTAGGAGACAATTCCAAACATAATTTTCTAATAGGACAAATACACAGCAAACTCAGAAGCCTTAAACAACAACAATGGGTTATACATTTCTCATGGATCAAAGCGCACGCAGGATTCATCGGGAATGAGCTAGCTGACAAATATGCAAAAGAAGCTGCTCTTGAAAACAGCACAAACCTTGTATACCAAACAAACACCAAAACCTCAATCGTGAGTGCTGTCAAAGAAGAAGGACTTCAGCAATGGCAACAACAGTGGGACAACACAACCAAAGGCTCCCAATGCAAACGATTCCTTCCTTCTGTCATCCTCAGAATGAAACTAAACATCCCTATTAACCCAGCAACAACAGCAATTATAAGTGGACATGGCAAAACGAAGGCATATCTCTACAGGATTGGCGCAATAGATGATCCCACTTGTACCTGTCTTCAAGAGGAACAATCCGTACAACATCTACTCTACAGATGCCCACATCTACGAACTCAACGGGACGAGATGAAACTGGCGATTGAGCTGGAAAAAGCACAATGGCCAGTACCCGAGAAGCAACTACTATCAAGACACATAAAGCATTTTTCCAAATTTATTAGAAACATGGACTTTAGCACCCTATAAACAAATTGTATCACCAAAAGAACTTTGTAAATATTGTATATATTGTAAATATTGTATTACCAAATAGGCAGATATCAGGTTAAGTTATAATAATTAACAATGCAAACAAGAACCATAATGCCAAATTAATTTATGTAAATAAAAACAGTATGTAGTATAATGCTATGTAATGGGGCATACGGAATAAAGCCAATTAAAAAAATATTATTATTATTATTATTATTATTATTATTATTATTATTATTATTATTATTATTATTATTATTATTATTGTGTCCACCGCTGTGGTCCGAAGTAGCGTGCTGCCTTGTCACGCAGCAGGCTTGGGTTCGATCCCCGGTCGGGGCAGATTTTCTGGGTGAGATTTTTATCGGGGTTTTTCCTCGCCTGTAAGACAAATGTCAGGAAAACTTTAAGGCCCAAACGGTCCCCGAAATCATATGGCCATCATCATCATCCTTCACCGGTGTGGAAAGAAATGGGAAGCTACCACACCTACAATTCCCTAGTAAAGCTGCAAACATAGCATTAAAATGCTATGATTGCAGTGAAGGAACTGCCCTCAGGCAGAATTACTATGGATAGATTATTATTATGATTATTATGTTTATTATTATGATTATTATTATTATGTTTACGATGATTATGACGATGATGATGGTTATGATAATGATGATGTTTATGATGATGATGATTATAATTATGATAATTATGATGATTATTATTATTATGATTGTGTTGATGATTATGATTGATTATTATGATTATAATTATGATTATGATGATTATGATTATGGCGATGAATATGATTGTGATTATTATGATTATGATGATTATTATTATGGTTATTATTATTATTATTATTAGTATTATTATTATAGTGATTATGATTACGATTATTATTATGATGATTATGAAGATTACGATGATGCTAATGATGATTATGATGATGGCGACGACTATTATGATGACGATTATGGTGATTATTATTATGATGATGATTATGATGAAAATGATGGTGATGATTATGGTTATGATGATTATGATTATTAAGATTCTGATTATGACGATGATGATGATTATAATGATTATGATTATGATGATTATGGTGATGATGATTATGATGATTATTATTATTGTGATTATGATGATTATAATTATGATGACTATGATAATTATGATGACTATGATTATGGTGATTATGATTATGATGATGATTATGAGAATTATGATGATTATGATTATGGTGATGATGCTTATGATTATGGTGATTCTTATTATTATGCTTATGATGATGATTATGATTATTATTATTATTATTATTATCATCATCATACATAGTTTCACCTATCTGTTCGTGTCCCTTTAGTCCAAAAATTTTCATAAGCAATGCATATCAATGAGGTTACTAACGTTTATCCTATTATCGCTGTTATTCTTCTTATCTAGAAATGTAATTACACACCATGTGGAATTTAAAAGCAATAACAGCACAAGTACAACGATTTACACATTGTACTGGAATGCTTGGAAACACCTACACATTTTTTATAAGATTGCACCATGTATTACTCCGCGAGTTACACCTCAGTACTGTGATTTGATGCATTGTGACCAACCTCCACACTATTAAACTAAAAGGCGCGTGAATTAAAATATGTATTATATTGTAGGCTACTCCAATAACACATTGTACGAGTATGAACATCACTGCGTTGATGTTAGAACGCTATAAATCAGAGAGAAAGACAGAGGCGTTACACAGAGCTCCGCAGAACTACAGTACACAGAGCAACTTATTAACTCTAACTCACTGGCACTATCAAAACCATAGGATCATTGTCACGCAGACATAAGCTCTCCATACATCCCTATCCTGAGTTAAATTTGTTTTCCAATCATTCCGTGTACAACCTACTTCCCTCAAATCATAGTTAACGTTATTCTCCCACCACATTCATTGTCTACCAACTGTGCGTTTTCCCTCTAGTTTTCCTACAAGAAGTTTCCAAGCACGTCTTTCATTTCCCATTTATGCCACATGTCTACGAGACATAACTGCCCTTATTACATTTGGCTTCCTATAAAGACCATGTAGTCTTCTCCATTCACCCGTCTGTTCATCTCTCTTTGGTCCAAAAAATTTCCTAAAAACTTTATTCTCAAATACTCGTAATCTCCTTTCCTCCCTTAAAGTAAGAGTCCATTTTTCGCATCCATATAATATAACTAGTAGAATAATGATAATCGTCATCATCCTGGAAAGAATCAATTATCGTACCAATTTATAAGAAAGGAGATAAAACTGATTGCAACAACTACAGGGGCATCTCATTACTTTCAACTTCGTACAAAATTCTAACAAATATATTAGTAAGCAGACTTACTCCCTATATTGATGACATTCTATGAGATCAATGTTCATTTAGAAGAAACAGGTCTACAACAGATCAGATTTTTAGTATAAGACAGATTTTAGAAAAGAAATGGGAATATTATGGTACTGTACATCAACTGTATGTAGACTTCAAAAAAGCATATGATTCAATTAAGAGGGAGAGGTTATATAGTATCCTGCTGGAGTTCAGAATTCCTAAACAGTTAGACTTATACGAATGTGTCTAAATGGCTCAAAGAGTAGGGTGCGTGTAGGCAAACAGTTTTCAGACACTTTTGAAATCCAGAATGGGTTGAAGCAAGGAGATGCACTATCTACTCTACTATTTAATTTTGTACTAGAGCATGCCATTAAATCTTTAGAGAATGAGGAAGGTTTACAACTGAATGGTATTAATAAGCTGTTACTTTATGCTGATGATGTAGTACTACTGGCCGATAGCGAGGAGATACTGAAGGCCAACACACACACACTATTGAGTAACACTAAGAAGTTAGGACTGGAAGTAAATATCAGTAAAACTAAATATACAGTCACATGTAGACATTCAGTATATAATGGAAATGGACAGCTAATGACAAATGAGGGAAATTTTGAGGAAGTGGCTGAATTCAAATACCTAGGAACAATAATCACAATTAGGAATGAGATGCACAAAGAAATTAAACATAGGCTCAATTCTGGAAATGCATGCTATTATGCATTGCAGAGACTTTTGATGTCCCAACTCCTTTCAAAAAACATTAAGCTGAAAATATATAAAACTAATTATTCTACCAGTTATATTATATGGGTGCGAAACATGGACTCTTACTTTAAGGGAGGAAAGGAGATTACAAGTATTTGAGAATAAAGTACTTAGGAAAATTTCTGGACCAATGACAGATGAACAGACAGGTGAATGGAGAAGACTACATAACAATGAACTACATGGTCTTTATAGGAAGCCAGATATAATAAGAACAGTTAAGTCTCGTAGACTGCGATGGGCAGGACATGTTGCAAGTGTGGTGAATGAAAGATGTGCCTGGAAACTTCTTGTAGGAAAGCCAGAAGGAAAACGCCCAGTTGGTAGACCAAGAATGAGGTGGGAAAACAACATTAACTATGATTTGAGGAAAGTAGATTATACAGGGAATGATTGGAAAGCATTAGCTCAGGATAGGGATATATGGAGAGCTTATGTCCGCGCGGCCATGAACCTATGGGTTCGATAGTGCCAGTGAGTAAGTATCATCATCCAGGGATTAAGCCTGTTGGCTCGTTCCGGTTCCATGAAAGCTAGAATTGTTAAAATTGTTCAGACCGTCTTCTGTGTGGGCGTCCAACATTTCTTATAATTTAGCAATAATTTTGGAAATCTTTCTTCTGGCATTCTATCAATGTGTTCTTTCCAGTCATTCCTATAATTAATTATTCGGTCTGTAAGTTTGAAAATATTTAGTTCCTTTCTTATGTCTTCATTCCTTTTCTTATCCAGCAGAGTATATCCTGCTATATTTCTTAAAAATCTCATCTGCTTCCAATCTTTGAATAATAGTTTTATACATATTCAGTTTAATGCTCTTTGAAAGGAGTTGGGACGTCAAGGGTCTCTTTAACAGAGTACATGATAAATTATTACCTTTTTCTTTTCAAATAATTGGGTTAATACAGGGATGTTGATTTGTTTAGCACTGCCAAATTATATACAATTTAACCGTAAAAAAGAAGCGTTACCAGGGTGCACCTCGTGGAGGTAGGTCTATATTCACTTATCTCAGAGTCGCTTTTGACAATAAATTATCTTATCTTTAAAACCCCACATACAAAGGATAATAGAAAAAACTTCAAAGCGTCTGATTATCTTGAAACGGCTGGCAGGAAGTAAATGGGGCTGCAGCTCACATATAGGATGTACTATTAACAATGCTTATTCTATTGCCAGAAACCTCTTATCAGTGCAGCGGGAAGTTCAACTAATAAACTTGAAACTTTTCAAAATCAAGCCCTTCGACTCATCACCGGTGTGGTGTGAAATCCCATCGATAGCATGCTCATGCTAACAGGCATGAAACCCTTCAGAAAAGTACTGAAAAAAATTATTTTGTATGAAAAATTAATCAGAAGTACAGATAATTATTGGAGCACCTACCGTCTGAGAGAACGACAAATCAAAATTCAGTCTGGATTAATTCAAAATTTATAATTATTACTAACTAACCTCTCTCAACTATTTATGCAACTATAAAACCCAACAGAAATGGCATTCATATACTGATCTTGAAGAACCTACTATTAAGAAAGACTCAGAAATATATTACGACTACTAGCATTTGAAACAATCAACCACCATATACCCTGAAAATAAATGGGTCCATATTTATATTGATGGTTCGAAAACGGATGAATATCCTAACATAGATGCTGGAGTCATCAGTAGCCTATTCTCTTTCTATTTACCTACTGGCTACAACTTCTCAGCCTTTGACAAAGAGGTTGAAGTCATTCGTGTTGCACTCAATCAACTTACTTTACATTAACTTAAATTTGAAAATTGTCATCTTGTCTTATTTCAAAGCAGCTATACAGTCTATCAGCCAAACTTCCTCTCCCAGTTCTTCTGACATATTGAACTGCCATAACACTATTAAACTTCTCAATAAGAATGATAAAATAATTGAGCTTCAGTGGATCCCAGGGCACTGTAACATTCATGGAAATGAACAGGCTGATTATTTAGCCAAGAAGGGAACCAAGTTACCACTGCTCTTCCAGAAACCCGTTTCATAACCTTCGGTGAAGAAACATATGAAACAGACTCTCAAAATGGAATTTATCCAATTTATTGACTTGAGGTCAGCTTAGAAACATTGAAAGTACCTAATTCAAAATACACGTTCTGAACCGAGGAAAACTGCAGTGGCTAATTTTCGTCTCAACACTGGGCATTATTTACTAGCACAACACCTTTATCGTATGGGAATTATGCAATCTTCATATTGTCCATTATGTAACATTGAAGAAATTATGGATCGGCAGCATCTTCAACAGTGCCCAGCTCTTCAATCCCACACGGTAGCCGATCGATACTGGGAAGCCAGATTGAAAATAACCGATTTTTAGTTGTTTTGTTCGCTTAGTTAATGCCACTTGTATCATGTAACTAGCCATTAATAAATAAATATAAAGATTGCTTAAAAAATGAAAGAAAAAGAGAACGAAAATGCTGTTAGTACGTACTTCTTCTAACGAGCGTTCTTTGAGAAATGTATAATCATCGAATATCACAGCTCGCTCTTCCAAATGCAACGTCTTTCCCTTAAGCCTATTTGCATGCACATTGCTTGTGCTGAGTTTAGATAAACACGTTGTGTTTCTTGACACTAAATGACTATGTAAACAAATCAGTTTTAAAAAATGCTATTGCTTAATGAAACAAAATAAAGACAGAAATATTACTAAATTTTTGTTTGTTGTAATTGCACTTTCACAAATCTTCTGATTTCAACTTACAATATCTCTTCATGTTTCTTGACAAAGTACTTGTAGTTCAATATATGTCGCTCATAAAAAATAAGACCATAACTCATAAGATATTAAGTTTAGGAATCATGGTTATAGAAACATATATTTCTTGTTTTGTTGAATACTGCTATCTCTATAAATAATAATAATAATAATAATAATAATAATAATAATAATAACAACAACAACAATAATATTATTATTATTATTATTATTATATAATAATAATATTATTATTATTGTTGTTATTAAACTCACTGGCACTATCGAACCCGAAGGTTCATGGCCGCGCGGACATAAGCTCTCCATACATCCCTATTATGAGCTAATGCTTTCCAATCATTCCCTGTATAATCTACTTCCCTCAAATCATAGTTAATGTTGTTCTCCCACCTCATTCTTGGTCTACCAACTGGGCGTTTTCCCTCTGGCTTTCCTACAAGAAGTTTCCATGCACGTCTTTCATTCCCCATACGCGCAACATGTCCTGCCCATCGCAGTCTACGAGACTTAACTGTTCTTATTATATCTGGCTTCCTATAAAGACCATGTAGTTCATTGTTATGAAGTCTTCTCCATTCACCTGTCTGTTTCATCTCTCTTTGATCCAAAAATTTCCTAAGAACTTTATTCTCAAATACTCGTAATCTCCTTTCCTCCCTTAAAGTAAGAGTCCAGGTTTCGCATCCATATAATATAACTGGTAGAATAATAGTTTTATATATTTTCAGCTTAACGTTTTTTGAAAGGAGTTGGGACATCAAACGTCTCTGCAATGCATAATAGCATGCATTTCCAGAATTGAGCCTATGTTTAATTTCTTTTTGCATCTCATTCCTATTTGTGATTATTGTTCCTAGGTATTTGAATTCAGCCACTTCCTCAAAATTTCCCTCATTTGTCATTAGCTGTCCACTTCCATTATATACTGAATTTCTACGTGTGACCATATATTTACTTTTACTGATATTTATTTCCAGTCCTAATTTCTTAGTGTTACTCAATAGTGTGTGCGTGTTGGCCTTTAGTATCTCCTCGCTATCGGCCAGTAGTACTACATCATCAGCATAAACTAACAGCTATTAATACCATTGAGTTGTAAGCCTTCCTCATTCTCTAAAGATTTAATGGCATGCTCTAGTACAAAATTAAATAGTAAAGGAGATAGTGCATCTCCTTGCTTCAACCCATTCTGGATTTCAAAAGTGTCTGAAAACTGTTTGCCTACACGCACCCTACTCTTTGAGCCATTTAGACACATTCGTATAAGTCTAACTAACTTTTTAGGAATTCCGAACTCCAGCAGGATACTATATAACTTCTCCCTCTTAATTGAATCATATGCTTTTTTGAAGTCTACATATAGTTGATGTACAGTACCATTATATTCCCATTTCTTCTCTAAAATCTGTCTTAAACTTAAAATCTGATCTGTTGTAGACCTGTTTCTTCTAAATGCACATTGATGATCTCCTAGAATGTCATCAATATAGGGAGTAAGTCTGCTTACTAATATATTTGTTAGAATTTTGTACGAAGTTGACAGTAATGAGATGCCCCTGTAGTTGTTGCAATCTGTTTTATTATCTCCTTTCTTATAAATTGGTATGATAATTGATTCCTTCCATTCATCTGGAAGAGCTTCTTTTTCCCAAATCTTACTAAGCAACCAGCGTATCTTGTCCATCAATTTTTCTCCCCCTGATTTTATCAGTTCTGCTGGGATCTCATCTGAACCTGATGCTTTATACATCTTCAATTTTTCAATCGCCATTTCAACCTCTAATGCACTTGGCTCTGCGACTAGCATTTCTGCTGTCTGTAAATTATCCTCCTCAATGTCCTGTTCTGTATGTACATATAATAGCTGATTAAAGTAACCTTTCCATCTATTTAATATACTCCTAGAATCTGCAATCATATCCCCATTTTCATTCCGAATTATGTTTGTTCTAGCCTGAAACCTTTCTTCTCTATACTAATTCCCTGATATAATTCTCTAATGTTCCTATTTTTTGCATTCATTTCAAGATCATTAATCTTCTCTCTCAAATATTCCCTCTTTTTACTCTTTAGTAACTTGGTGGTTTCCCGTCTAACACTACCCAATTGCTCTAAATTTACCTCATTTGGCTCGTGTAACCATTTCATTTTTGCTAGCTTTCTTTTCTTTACAATGTCGACACATTCCTCATCAAACCATTTCTTCTTTTGCCTCTTTTTTAAACAACCAATGCTTTCTGAAGCTGACAATTTAATAGTATCTCTTATAGCCTCCCATTCTTTATTTATATCAGTTTCTTCTTCGTTTGCCACATTGTCATCTGAAGATTCCAGTACTTCAAATCTATTAGTATTATAACCCTTTTTAGACAATGGTTATAGGTAGCGAGGTCGGCTCAAAAGGCAAAGTTTTTTTATTTATATTGTGTTCCATGCTGTTAAAGTATTAAAGCAATGAGGTTGGAGAGTCGTTTCTCTGCTGCTCCCAGTCTGCCTGTAGAACACGTCAGCCATTATCAATGCTAGAGATCTCTCAAGGTTAGCTTTATTTTAGTGAAGGAATGATTGTACCGTTATTAATTACCACACATAAACCAACAACATCAACCTTTATTATAACATATATATATATTAGAACATTTGCTGAAACAATTCATACACAAAATTACTCGAATTTATAATCTTTTATACTAATAAACATGAATGTTTCATGACGCGGATTTACTTAAAGAGCTACGTTAAACCATGAGATAAGTCATAAATGAGTGTTGTATTTCGTTTCAAAGCTGAAGTCTTTCCTTCGACTCCTGATCGTAAATTATCCTAAGCTACTTCAAGCTAAAGTTAATTCAAATTGATTTTATTTAAAGTTAATGTAAAATATTTAAAAACAAATTACAAGTTAATTCAATCTCCACCTGGAACTTTAATATTACAAAATATACTCACACCCGAGTTTCGAATCCATGTCCGTCTCTGAGCGTTTCCAAAAGCTGCCCTCCGATCTGAATTTTGGACTCAAAATCGTGGTTATTTATTCGATATTTTTTCCCCTTCCATCCAGCGCGAGCCCGTGGGGGTCATAGCCATTATTTCTTAATATGGGGTAATAATTTGGTTTTGTCAGGGGCAGATTATATAAGTTGTTTGTCTCCTTATATAATGTGTTATTCAGATGGTGCTATTTTCCTGGTATTTTCGTAATTCTGTCCTAATAGTTTGAAAAATATGTTTTTCCCAAGACCTAAGCTGTTCCTGCAACTTCCAGATCTTTTCATATTTCCTTAATTTTTTCCCTGTTTTTTATCTCTTAAAACTTGTCCCTAAATTCGGTTATGGCTTTTATTAGAGTTTCCAACGTTGATTAACCCCGTGGGGGTCATAGCCATTATTTCTTAATATGGGGTAATAATTTGGTTTTGTCAGGGGCAGATTATATAAGTTGTTTGTCTCCTTATATAATGTGTTATTCAGATGGTGCTATTTTCCTGGTATTTTCGTAATTCTGTCCTAATAGTTTGAAAAATATGTTTTTCCCAAGACCTAAGCTGTTCCTGCAACTTCCAGATCTTTTTCCCTGTTTTTTATCTCTTAAAACTTGTCCCTAAATTCGGTTATGGCTTTTATTAGAGTTTCCAACGTTGATTAATTTTCCTCTACCTTTTGATATAAAACAGCAGTTTATCTCGCCTCGGTCTCTGTCTTTTTAGCGTTATTTTTACGGAACCTGCACTTAGGACCTATTGTATTTACAACAACTCCTCCCCCCCAAATATAACCATAGGTTTGCAAAACCGTCGGTTATTCTCTAACATAAAATATCTCGAGGACGAATTTCCAAAATTTTGTAATTCGTATGCCTACCCATAAAATTAGTCACCTGTGTTTAACGGGATATTCCTAACGGCGGGCCTCACAATTCCTAGAGAAGGGCTCGTCACCTTCTGAAATTAATTATTACGCTTGCCTATGTCCCGTGATTTCATCTCTGTATCGTCTTACGTTACTATCATTCTAAAAAAACAATAAGTTCCTTAATTCCGATGCTTACGTCGATTGCCGCGTGATGGTTTTATACGAGGTAGCTCCTGGTAATTTTTAAGCCCTGTCCGGGATTTTTTTTTGTCATGTTGCCTAACCCTATTCCCTAACGTCTCTTCCTGTTATTACGCATAAGTGTAGTTTTCGTTAATGCGCCGAGTTGTGTGGGACCACGTGTCCGTCCGGGACCTCTTCCATAAGTTCCAGGTGAGTTATATTTATTTTAAATTACTTAGATAACCTAGAGGAAACTTATTCGATGTTAAATTACGCCGCTTATGTTTTTGAATTCATTGTAACCGAAATGCCTTGCCTCATCGCGATTAATCATCACCTTAATGGGTGGAAAAAATTGCGAAATCTATCGAGAATAAATTTCCTCTCAGTTCTTCCACATCTATTTCTAATATAAGCTGTCCTAACAGTTTTTTTTTTCCTTCGATCTTCCCTTGACATCTGAACCTAATATGAGTATAATATTCTAAATTACTATATATTTTTTTTTCTCTTCAGTCTTCGTTTGTTCACATAGTTCGTATTCCTTCCCAGTCTCCTTTTGTTTACATTACCACCATGGTTTATACGGTCGTTTACACTTTTCTTAAACAATTTATTCACTATATATTCCGCTATCCACTGGTCGGCCTGTAATTTTTAATTGCCGTACACTCGTTTTCCCCCAAAAAAAATGTATTGACTATTTATTTGAAGCTGTTCACTGGTAGACCTGTAATATTTGTTTTTTATGTTCCAAGCAGTTGAGTCGGTTTTTTTTTGGCTGGGGCTAGTGTTGTGCCCAAAAGGCCAGGGTTCGAGTCCACCATTGTCCATGCGCTGGTAAGGAGCCGGGGCCGTGTACCATGTGCCGGCTCGTAATTCAAAGTAGGCCTTACCATGTTATTTTGAGTATCAGGGTCCGCGTTCCACACCCAGATAGGTCCATGGGACAATTTCAGGATGGGTTGGATGGATTTCCTTCATAAAGCGTTGTGTTGCTAGGATGCTCAGCAGTTAGGGTGAATCATTGGGTAGTTTGGATTAGAGGTTAGGGTTGACTGTGGAGTTAGTGAGTTTTTTGTTGCTGGGTTGGTTATGTTGTTGATCAGCCGGACCCTTATCCTGGTAATGCCTGTATTCCGGTGATGTGTGTAGTGGAACAGATGGCCCTGTGCAGTCTCTGGAACGCCTGGTATTGACTCCATTCTGGTCCAGCCGGGATGAACCGCCGGTCCAGGGGTGATGCTGGTTGTGGTGCTGAAACTCTCGTGTACGTTTTAGAGATTTGGTAGACAGTTAAACTTATGGGTGGAAGTCAGTTAAAACTTATGGGAAATATTGATACCCATTCACTACCTTTAGTATATTTGCAATATTTAGTTCCAGGTGAATATATAGCAAGCAGTACTTGGACATGATATTCTACTCGGGTGTGATTTCCTTTGGGATTTATTTTACTGGTTGTTGTTGCCTCCAGTTCGTAAATAGTAGCTTGTGATAGATGATTAATCCTAGGTTTATTTATATTTTTAGTTATGCTACCCCTCGGTTAGCATGGGACATAATTGTTTTTTCACCTAGGGTCCAGAAGTGATCGCCCGTCAGGTTGTTACTTTCTGGGATGCTTTCCTAATCCCTGATTAGTTTTATAATTTAACTCTTTTATTAACAATAGACAAGGGAACACGTCTCATTAGAACAGAGTCATACTAAAATACGCTCGTCAGTATTAAACAGCAAACTCCATGTCACATGGGGTGTTAACTAAATTATGTGAATCAAAGAAAATTCTATCTAAGTTATTCTCAACCTGACGTTCGGTCGCCTTCCTCCCAGTTTAATACTCTTTACCAAGTCCCTTTTTATCTTGCATGTGTGTGGTCTATGATTTTATTTCCCTTTTGTTTCCCTTTATGTTGTGTTCACCCTAATTTTCTCTGTTTAGACCTATACCTGCCATAGCATTGGGTTCACCTCTAATCCCCTAACCATATTTCCATAAATTTTATCTCTCTTTATATAATTGTCCCTCAGTTTACCTAAACATATTATCCTACTATTCATCTCTATTCTTATAATGTTTCCTCTGCTTACCTATCCATATTATCCTAAATTCATCTCTAGTCTTATAATGTTTCAACCATATTATCCTAAATTCATATCTAGTACTTAGTTTCCTTTGAGCTAATTTAAGGGGGCCGGAAATTCCATGAGCATGATAGTTCTTATTGAAAATTGTAAATTTATCTGCCTGTTCATGACGATAGGTTCCAATATTTTTAAGATGCCACAGGTTCGTTCTAACATTATTTCCTATGTTCCTTACTTCATTTATTTACTTATTCATGTTTTTATTTAGTTATGTATTTTAGGTACTTGTTTATTTATTCACTTTTAGATTGCTTATTGGTGCTTTCTTACCCATACTACCTTATTGGTTTAACCTCTCCTTTTCATGCACCTTATGTGTTTAACCTCTACTTTTCATGCAGTTCCCTAAGTGTTTAGCTTTTTTTTCCTTCCTTGTATTACCCTAGGTGTTTAACCTCTAATTCCGTGTTCAACCCTATGTGTTTACCCTCTAATTTCCTGAGATCTCCCTACCGAATGTTTTTAACCTTTAATTTCCTGTACTCCTTATGAGTTTAACTTCTAATTTCCTGTACTCCTTTCATGCACTTCCCTAAGTGTTTAACTTTTACTTTCTTGTATTAACCCTATGTGTTTTAATTCTAATTTTCTATACTCCATATGAGTTTAACCTCTAATTTCCTGTACTCCTTTGAGTTTTACTTCTAATTTCCTGTACTCCTTATTGAGTTTACCCTTTAATTTCCTGTACTCCCTTATGAGTTTTGAACCTCTCTTTCCCCCGAGATTCCTCCATTTATGTAGTACCGTATGTGTTTAACCTCTAATGTATTTAATATCCCTACTTAGGTCAATCTGTCTCTCTTGGCTCTACTCGTCGTTCGCACAATCGTTGATAATCTGGTTTCCTTTAGTATTCTTCTTCTTTAGTGTCACAACGTATCTGACGTCCCTGTCTATTAGGCATTGTTCCCTCGTTATGACCATATTCATGTGTGCGTACGACTTTTCTTCGCGGTTTTCCTGGCAATCCTGTCCTTCCCTAATTCGCTCGCCTGGCTTCCGCCTGACTCATAAATTCCCTTAGGTAAGCCTGTTGGTGCCTCAACGTCCGCTATCTGCCGTTCCAGAAGGGAATTAAAAAATCCTATCACACCCTCCCAGACGGGGTCCGTCTCTTGCTCACCTCACTTCCTAACTTCGGGTTTATTAGAAACTCTGTTGGTTCCTCAACGTCCGCTACATGCGTCCAGAAGGGAATTAAATCCTATCCTTCCAGACGGGGTCCGTCTCTTGCCAACCTCAGTCCCCTAATCCCGGCTATGTATCCTTGGGGTGGGGTAGCCAATTCCCCTTGCACGACCATGAAGACCAAGAATGGGCTCGACCTCCGACAACGGTGACTCGGTTATCCCTTGCACGACCACGAAGTGGAGGCCGGGATGCTCCCATCTTCGTCCAACAGTGACTCGGTTCCTTTCCTAACCCACACTCCTCTCATTTTCGCGATTCCTGTCTCGCTATTTATCCTGTCGGTTGAGCCAGCGAATTCACCTTGCACGACCATGAAGACCAGGAATGGGCTCGACCTCCTACAACGGTGACTCGGTTATCCCTTGCACGACCACGAAGTGGAGGCCGGGATGCTCCCATCCTCATCAACAGTGACTCGGTTCCTTCCTGACCCCACCCTTCTCATCCTGCTGCCTCAGGAGTTTTATTACCTTAGAGAGGGCCTTTTTGAACTCATGGACGCCTCTAACATCGGAAAAGTGGATTTTATCCTAATCTTTTTGATGGGGATCCCCTATCGCCATCATCCCTCTCTAAACCCGGGTATCATGACAGTTTTCCGTGGGTCTCCTTGCCCGTAATTCTATTGTGCTTTCATTTGTTCCTATGTTTCCTTGTTTCCTGTTAATTCCCCGATGCCTATCACTCCCTAAACAACGATGTTCCATATGGTCCCTAACGTCAGTGCCAAGCCGGCAAGGTTTTATGGCCAGTGCCCCAAGATCATTTTGGAGTTCTCAGTCTCTAGATCATGTCATAACGGGGGTGCCCCACCTTCCGACTTGCACCTGCCTAGCTTGTTGGCGAAGTGTTCAGGCAACTCGCCAAATTTTCGAGGCCAAAACCTCTCCAAAAGGGTCCTTAGTCCTTCCCAACTTGTATCCCCGTGTGCGACTATGTAAGTTTCATGTCTGTGTGTATATCTAACGTTACCTAGCCTAGATTGACCTAAGTTGTAGCCTGTCCTCTTACTATCCCTTGTAGGCCTATATATGAAGAGTCTTAAGCGATCTAGTTTTTACATATTATCGTAATAAGTCATATCCCATATGTGTGTGTGTCTACTACTCGACCGGTCACTAGTCCTAACTGACATGGAACAAGGCTCGCAGTACTAGGAGAGTCTAGGGCCCTTAGGCCCTCCAAACTTTACGAAGCCAGTCCATCTCAGCAGGAACCATTGCCTGCAGAGTGTATTATTTGTTGTGTCATACTCAGTAATCGTATTTTGTGTAACCCCTGGGTTTCCATTTTGAAATTCCACTATTCTACTAGATCGAATAAAACAACTCACTGATTGCCAAGTATCCTAATTTTTACCTTCTATATTCTAAGTGTATTATTCAATACGTTGTAATTCCTACTAAGTTTCCATGCCCCTCTGCCGTTCTCTTTCATTTTATGCATAAACATAAGTATGTTTTTGGTAGGTCGCTCTTATTTCGTTTTTATTATTATTATTATTATTATTATTATGGTTAATTAATTTACCGTGAATTTATTATTAGTATTATCGGTATTATTATTACTATGATGATTATTATTATCGTTATTATTATTATTATTATTATTATCATTGCTAGTTATAAATTTATTGAGTTTTATTATTATCATTACTTACTTTCCTGGTGATTTATTATTATTATCATGTTTTTTTTACTAATTTTCAGGATCTTCATTAATATTAATAGTTTTATTTCTCTGTTTACATCCTATTAATCTCACGTGGATATCATAACTGGTCTCTAGCATCCTATCCTTCAGGGTTAGTCGTCGATGTTTGTTTGTCAAGTATCCTAATTTTTACCCCCACAAAAAAACAACCATGTTACAGACGCCGAAAAGAAAATATTTCTGGGAATAAGTCTATCCGCCGTTATCATTTCTGTAAGCATCAGTCTAACCTTATTTTAAACACGTCTGTAAGCCATCTTGGTTCACTGTCTAACTTCCCCTCCGTAATCCTCACTAGCGGAGCTCTATGATTATGCCTAATTTCCGTACTCCTCTTCCATTCGAGCTCTCTTATTTATACCGAACTTCCATTATTTTGTTTCCGAAACCTAAATCCGAATTACGGATCAAGCGAGTCCTCCCTTAATTGCGTTAGCCTCCTTGATTTTACTTTCGATTTACTTGACTCATGATTTAGAACCGTCTCCCATGTAGTCGAAATTTTCACAGAATGCGCTCGCCAGCATTGTTGTAAATCTCTCAACGGCGCATGAGGGTTTAACAAACAAAAAATATTTTAAGATATTATTTAACCTGAAGTTCGGTCGTCTTCATTTCTATGATTCTCGAATTGGAAATCCCTCAGTAATGTTATTTCCCTTAGGGAGGGGGGTGGTGTCTGCTTTGTTTTTTATTAGTCTCAATTCCTGCTTTTTGATCGCGTTCTCTCTAATTTATCCGAAGTTTCCATGCCCCGTTTCCATACTCTCTGTTTTCGAACCTAGAATCTACCTTCCTCATTAATTGAATTCGTCTTTTGATTGTGCTACTTCCCTATTCCCCTCTTTTCGATGTCTATCTAAGTTTTAAGTTTCCAGGCCCTTTTCCCATTCTGTATTTTACTAATAATATGCCACTTCTCCTTAACTGCTAATCCCTCAAGTTGTTATTCATATTTATCATTTATTTATTTTCCCATACGTTTCCTTACGATCAAAAAATTAATAGTATTTATTGCATGTATGTGTAAGGTGTCCCTCTGAATTATCTGCTAACTAGATGTTGACAATTGAATATTACCCTGAAGGAAGTCAAACTTTCACTGCCAAAAATAAACACATCCCAGAATCAGCTGAGAGTTTACAGCTATTTGACCTCCTAAATGACTCAGCCTGCCTGCCCGTAGGCAAGACATGTCTCAAAACAAAATTCTTCCAAGATGGTGATTTTTCAATTTTCCACGCTGGTGAGTTCATATTTATTATTCGGAAAACTTTTATTTCCTTGCCAGTCCCCTAATATTATTATTATCTTATTTGTCCTCATCTCTTCCATTATCTCGCATTATGAATGCATGATTTGTACCCGAACTTCGTGTGATGAGTATTATTGTTTTGTGTGTATTATTATTATTAAATTTAAATCACTCAGTTAGTCGTTCTCTCTGTGTTATATCTACCTTCGATTTTTAACTGAAAAACGTTCCTAAATATAATACGGTGCTCGCCAACCCATCATATCCTAGAATACATTTCCAGCGGCAAATCGGTATTAAAAAAAATTCTTTGATATTTTTAGTATTAATATCCATTTCTACTAACTTGGGGGGTAAAGTACTGCGCTACAAGCCGAAACGTCGGGGGTTCAAGTCCCGGTGTGTTTTAGGTTTGTTAACCTGATCTAGACCTTCTGGCGGCACTATGCCCTGGGGTCGATTCAGCCTCTAACTGAAATGAGTACCAGACTCTTGTTCTGGGGGGAGGGCGGCCGTCACGCAGGGCTGATAACCCGGCTGACATTACGTGCTGATTGTCTGAAAATTTTGGGGGACCTAACATTTTCGTTACCTCTATCCGTTTTCCCAGACATATCCTAAACGTTTTCTAATGTTGTTGATTATGGAGGCACCTGCTCCAGAATCTAGGAGAAAGGTTCTATCCTTCCCTTCGTTTCAGATGGTGACTAGTAACTCCCTAGTGCCAGTGCAGGCCCTGAATATCCCTAGTTTCCCTGGGGTGCCGGGTTCGATGATTGGGTCTGTGTCACCGAACGATTCGTATTTGGGGTCTCCCTCTTCTAACTTTTTGGCGCATCTCTCGGGGTCGCTGGTGGAGAACCGTTCTTTGAGTCGTCTAGTGTCGTAATCCGAGCGTATTAATCTGGTATCGGCTTCAAAAAAAAGCCCTAGCATCCCCTGTTAATTTTGTCTTTAAAATTATAACCTTTATTTCATTTGTCCATCGATTAATAGTGCCTAATGTATGTATCATATCTAGAAATGCTTCTATCGACATGCTCGGGGAAATTCCGTCCCATGGGGGAATTTGGTCTATTAGAGCCGCTCCATTAATGGAGTCTATGCTTGGAGGTGGGGCGTCGCTACGGTGGGCGTCGCGGAACTGGCTGCGACTGATACAATCTGTTCTCTAAATTGGGCCAAGATGGCCTCTTGCGCTACCAGCCTAGATGATAATTCTCCTATCGCCTGGGACACCTCTTCGGGAATTTGCGGATTCATCTTGGGAGGCATTCTCTATTATGTTCCTAACACAACAATGTGCCTAACGTAACTAACCTTACTGCAAGCGTCAGAGTAGTTCTACCTATTCACACAACACCTAAGTTCCAAATTCCCACAATGTAATAATACCTAAATATCTGAACACCACACACAATGTCTCTTAACACGATAATTAACTTATTCTAAACAAAATAAAACACTTCCTGTAAAGTCACAACTTAAATTCCACAACACGTCAACATAAATTAATTTTTCCACTATTAAAGAAAATAATTCAACCAATACAAAAAAATAATATCTGAACAAAAATCTGTGCTGTAAAAGACACACAAGTTACCAAGTTAATTTATGCTGAAATGGAACACTCCTACAATACTATGTTATTTAAATGCTTATCTACTGAAATTAAATGTCTGACTTTTCTCCTGTGATTAAAAAAAAATCTTCTACAAAAAAAACATATATACATATATAGATAAAAGTTGCGATTGCTGTTCTGTGTGGATTGAAATTTTAGGGTTCGTTTCCTATTCGTGAAAATAATAGAAGATTATGCTCACGAGTATATCACACCGCGGGGCCACCACTTTATTATAACCCTTTTTAGACAATGGTTATAGGTAGCGAGGTCGGCTCAAAAGGCAAAGTTTTTTTATTTATATTGTGTTCCATGCTGTTAAAGTATTAAAGCAATGAGGTTGGAGAGTCGTTTCTCTGCTGCTCCCAGTCTGCCTGTAGAACACGTCAGCCATTATCAATGCTAGAGATCTCTCAAGGTTAGCTTGATTTTAGTGAAGGAATGATTGTACCGTTATTAATTACCACACATAAACCAACAACATCAACCTTTATTATAACATATATATATATTAGAACATTTGCTTAAACAATTCATACACAAAATTACTCGAATTTATAATCTTTTATACTAATAAACATGAATGTTTCATGACGCGGATTTACTTAAAGAGCTACGTTAAACCATGAGATAAGTCATAAATGAGTGTTGTATTTCGTTTCAAAGCTGAAGTCTTTCCTTCGACTCCTGATCGTAAATTATCCTAAGCTACTTCAAGCTAAAGTTAATTCAAATTGATTTTATTTAAAGTTAAATGTAAAATATTTAAAAACAAATTACAAGTTAATTCAATCTCCACCTGGAACTTTAATATTTACAAAATATACTCACACCCGAGTTTCGAATCCATGTCCGTCTCTGAGCGTTTCCGAAAGCTGCCCTCCGATCTGAATTTTGGACTCAAAATCGTGGTTATTTATTCGATATTTTTTCCCCTTCCAGCGCGAGCCCGTGGGGGTCATAGCCATTATTTCTTAATATGGGGTAATAATTTGGTTTTGTCAGGGGCAGATTATATAAGTTGTTTGTCTCCTTATATAATGTGTTATTCAGATGGTGCTATTTTCCTGGTATTTTCGTAATTCTGTCCTAATAGTTTGAAAAATATGTTTTTCCCAAGACCTAAGCTGTTCCTGCAACTTCCAGATCTTTTCATATTTCCTTAATTTTTTCCCTGTTTTTTATCTCTTAAAACTTGTCCCTAAATTCGGTTATGGCTTTTATTAGAGTTTCCAACGTTGATTAACCCCGTGGGGGTCATAGCCATTATTTCTTAATATGGGGTAATAATTTGGTTTTGTCAGGGGCAGATTATATAAGTTGTTTGTCTCCTTATATAATGTGTTATTCAGATGGTGCTATTTTCCTGGTATTTTCGTAATTCTGTCCTAATAGTTTGAAAAATATGTTTTTCCCAAGACCTAAGCTGTTCCTGCAACTTCCAGATCTTTTCATATTTCCTTAATTTTTTCCCTGTTTTTTATCTCTTAAAACTTGTCCCTAAATTCGGTTATGGCTTTTATTAGAGTTTCCAACGTTGATTAATTTTCCTCTACCTTTTGATATAAATCAGCAGTTTATCTCGCCTCGGTCTCTGTCTTTTTAGCGTTATTTTTACGGAACCTGCACTTAGGACCTATTGTATTTACAACAATTAGCAATTTTGATTTGGTATTCTTGTCGCATTTCATCATTTTTCAAGTTTTTTAATTCATATTTTACAGAATCATCATTAGCGTTCGTTCCTCTCATAAGCGATAGCCGTTGTCTGATTTTCACTCTGACCAGATGATGATCCGAATTGCAGTCTGTCCCTCTAACTGATCTAACATCAATGATACTACTGTGCCAGCGTTTATCCACTAATACATGATCTATCTGGTTCCAAGTTTCTCCATCTGGGGACGTCCAGGTGTATTTATGAATATCCTTATGCTGAAATGTTGTGCTCTTAACAATGAGATTCTTCGATGTGGCAAATGTGACTAATCTAACGCCATTGTCGTTACTATCTTCATGAAGACTGAATTTGCCTATTGTTGGTTTGAATATATCTTCCCGCCCCACTTTTGCATTAAAATCTCCTAAGACAATTTTCATATGATATCGTGAAAGGCTATCAAATAAAGCATTCTAATTCTTCATAGAACTCATCCTTGATCTTGTCATCTTTATCTTCTGTGGGGGCATGTACATTTACAATTATAAAATCATGTCGTTTACCCTTTAAGAATTATGTATGATATCCTATCACTAACAAACTTAATATCTCGGATAGCGGATAGGATCCTCCTTCTGACTAAAAAAAAACCCGTTCCAAATGCAGGTCTTTCTGCACCCCCGTAGTATAAACGCAAAGCTTCCTGATTCCTGACTACTTCTCCTGGCCACCTAACTTCCTGTAAAGCGACTATATCCCAGGGCGATTTATCCAATTCCCGCGTTAATATCTCTAGTGCCCCGCTAATGTATAAAGTCCTAACATTCCATGTTCCTAGGAACATGTCCCTGTGTTTGAGCCTTTGGCATGGGTTCCCTGAAGTAGTCCCCGCCCGGAGAACCGAATGGGGGACTATTTGACCTCCGGAAAATTTTACCCCAGATAAACCCATGTCCGCATTTCTTGACTGTTGTATTTTTACGGTGAAAGATCGTCAGTCTTTCGCCCAAGGTACTTTTTTCGTCTGGCTTATCACCTTCGGCCAGTCCGGCATGGGTAACCCTATCGGCAGCAATGCTACCGCCGGCATAGCTCTCAGGATCATTTAAGCACGCAAGCCACTCCACCACGACAAGGTAAAGATACCATGGTGTTATTATTATTATTATTATTAATGTTATTATTTACAGAGGATATTTAAAATAATAAAAGTTGTAAATGTTGAGGCAGTCGTACCCATCAAATTAAATGTGATAAAGACGACTGCCACAACATACAACTTTCATAGTTTTAAATATTTAACACCAACCTCAACGGTGCAAAATGTTTCTTAAAAGTTTTTACAGAGGAGTTTGAATTTTAAAAAAAACAAGAAAAATAAGTTTCTATAAACATGGTTCCTAAACTTAATGTTCTGAATTATGTACATATTTCGTACGAGCAACATAATAATAATAATAATAATAATAATAACATTATTATTAATATTATATTCATCCATAGTAATTCAGCCCAAAGGCAGGTCCTTCACTGCAATCAAGCATTTTCAAGCTATGCTTGCAGCTTTACTAGGGAATTGTAGGTGTGGTAGCTTCCCGTTACTTTCCACATCGGTGAAGGATGATTATGATGATGGCGATATGATAATATTATGATGATGATGATGGCCATATGATTTCGGGGACTGTTTGAGCCTTAAAGTTTTCCTGACATGTGTCTTACAGGTGAGGAAAAACCCCGATATGAACCTCACCCAGACAAACTGCCCCGACCGGGGATCGAATCAAAGCCCGCTACCTCGAGACCACAGTGGTGGACTTAATATTATATAATTTTTACTATCTACAGAGTAGTTAGAATTTAAAAAAAAAATAAAATAAAAACAAGTTTCTATAAACATGGTTCCTAAACTTAACGTTCTGAATTATGGACATATTTCGTAAGAGCAACATAATAATAATAATAATAATAACAACAACAATAATAATAACAATAACAACATTATTATTAAAATTATATAATTATTATTATTTACAGAGTAGTTAGAATTAAAAAAACAAAAAAAAAAGATAAATAAATTTCTTTAAACATGGTTCTTAAAATCAATACCTTGCGAGTTACGGACATATTTCGTAAGAGCAACATAATAATAATAATCATCATAATCATCAACAAGGATTAGGCCCAATGGCCTGTTCCGATCTCATTATAGGTCGAATTGGTCCTTCCATCTCTTCAATAGTCTTTCCAACATTCTTCTCCCTTTTGGTTTATAATTATATATTCTTCTTGGTATGCACTGTTCATTCATTCGTAATACGTGCTGAAGATAAGCATTTTGATAATATTTTATTCTTTCACAGATATTAAATATATTAGGTTCTGTTCTTATATCTTCGTTTTTCTTTTTATCGGTTCTTTGGTATCCTGCTATTGCTCTCCAACATAATAATATAATAATAATAATAATAATAATAATAATAATTCAAATTGAATGCAAGAAATACAGGAGCATCAGATAATTATATCAGAAAATTATAATAAAAAAGGAAAGGATTACAGCTAAAATTAGGAATGAAAAGGAGGATATATTGCAGATTCTAAGGACACATTAAATAGATGGAAAAATTATTTTAATCAACTATTAAGTGTACATGAAAAACAGAATATCGAAGAGGATGATTTACAGACAGCACAAATGTTTGTCACAGAGCCAAGCGATTTATAGGTTGAAATGACAATAGAATAATTAAAGATGTATAAAGCATTAGGTTTAGATGGGATCCTAGCAGAAATAAAAAATCAGGGGGAGAAATACTTATCGACAAGATACATCAGTTGCTTAGTATGATTTGAGAAAAAAGAGGCTCTTCCAAATGAAGGGAAGAAGTCGATTATCATAACAATTTATAAGAAAGGAGATAAAACCGACTGCAACAATTACAGGTGCTTCTCATTACTTTAAACTTCGTACATAATTATAACAAATGTATTAGTATCCAAATTTACTCCCAACATTGATGAAGCAATAGGTGATCCTTAATCTGGGTACTGAGGAAATAAGTTTACAATAGACCATATTTTTAGTATAATGCATATTTTAGAAAAGAAATGGGGATATAATAGGACTGTGCGTCAACTCTATACAGACTTTAAATGTCATACGTTTAAACTACGAGAAAGAAGCCTTATAGTATCATGATCGAGTTTGGAATTGCTAAAAAGTTAGACTTAATCGAATGTGTCTAAATAGTGAAAAGTGTAGGGTGTGGGAAGGCAGTTTTCAGATACTTTTGAAATTCACAATGTGTTAATGAAAGGAGATACACTATCTCTTCTTTATTCAATTAGGGTATGTATTAGAGCATGCCATCAAATCTGTAGAGAATAAAGAAGGCGTAAAACTCAATGCTATTAATCAGTTGTCGGTATGTTGATGTAGTAAGTTAATAATAGGCGATAGCGAGGAAATACTAAACACAATCTATTGAGTAACATTAACAAATTGGGACTGAAAGTAAACATAAATAAAACTAAATAAACGGTTACAAATACAAACACGTATATAATGGAAATGGGCAGTTAATTAAAAATGAGGTAGGCTTAATGTTGTAAAAGTGACTGAATTCAAATAATTTAGGAACAACAATTACTGACAGAAATAAGGTGCAGAAAGAAATTAAACGTTGGTTCAATTCTGGAAACGCTTGCTAAGGTGCTTTGCAAAATGATACAACCTCCACTGTACTGAAAAAATAATGGCAGAATGATCTGGTAACAACTTATTCTAGGCTGTATGGAGGGTATAATGTGTGCACAAAAACAATATAAAACAAGGACACTTCCAACTATCTAATAAAACAACCACTAGTTCAACTGCCTGTTGCAAATCGATACAACCAGCTGTTGCATAACGATACAACCACCAGTTCCATTTAAAAAACACATCATGCTTTTCTTACTCCCTGTTACTGCCTATTTTTACCGCAGATAGCGTGTACAAGTAGCAGAATGAAAATACTTGCATACTGGATTATTCATTTAGTTTCAAGTGTTCAAAGCAATGAGACAAAAACCAGATGTGGAGAAAGGGCAAATATACGCTTATAAGGACGAAGAATTATCATCTAGAGAAATAGGACGGAGGATTGACAGATCCCCTGAAGCAAGATTGTTGGTTAGGCCCTTGCGTTGGGTGACATGTGAAGCAGGAATAATTGGTTGGTTTATGCCCCAACATTGGGAGACATGTGAAGAACGATTTTAATCAGGAATTTGATTATGGTTGATTGGAGGTTGGTTGGGATTTGGTACGCCGGACTAGCTGGGATGAGTTCGATAGTTGGAGAGTTGAGTTCTTATCCTGGTTTACGAGTGGAGTTTCAACATGGCAGAAATAAGTGCAAAATGTTTTAAAAGAGTAATCACAGAATTGGTTTTATTACCAAACACTTAGATACACTTGGTTAATTAATAACCGTAATTTGAGTCATTGGGCGACAGCTCGAGTAGCCGTGATAATTTTAATAACATTATATCACAGTGTTTATTAACCGCATTATTATTAGTTTAATTCCCCGCGTGTTTATTGTTATTTTATGCCTTTGCTATATCGTCCACGAATGATTCTAAGTTTCTCACTAAACTCGACTTAGAAACGTTTACGCTTGGTTTAGAATAAACTAAGTTCAACATTTTCACTCAGTTATATTGGAATTGTAAAAAAAACTCCTACTCGGGCTATTCGCTGCCGGTTGTGCAAATGATTATCCATTTTTCAACGGCTTGCTTCCCCTTTAGTGAGAAGAAATGTGCAGACTTCTCCTCCCGATCGTCAGAGGAATTATGTTTTTTGATGGTGCTTTTGCCTAAGAGGAAATCTTGTATATCCACCTCCACTTTAGCTGTCATCCTCTAGACTTTACACTATTTTAGTAACAACATTCATTATTGGTTCCCTCAACACTTGGGGCGGGTACCATGGGTGTTTTATCACAGTTTATATATTAATTTTGCTAGGTCCATCTAGGACTCCCACTACTTTCCTTGGTGCAGAGTTACCAAGTTTAGGTTTTATTCCTCATCTGGATATTTCCAGATCGATGTATCATCTCAGCGGTCTACTGTTTATCTACAGTGAGAGTGAGCTCCTTGTGTGATCCGGGAGAAATCCATGTTTACATCATGATGGACAGGACTCAGCGCATGGGCGTAGCGAGGTGGGTGCAGGGAAGATGCGCTTTGCAGCCTCCTTGATTTTTTACCATTTAACACTAGATAGAATGAGATTTTCTTCTATCCGAAATTAGGTGTAAAATGTTAAAAATAGATGTAAAAAAATAACATTAAGCCCGCCAAACCCAATCGATGTGAAATATAAATTTATCAAGTACCTATTCCAGTGGACATAAGCATCGTCAGTACACCAGAAAATTCTAGACCTCTATTATGAACGGCTAATGCAGCGTTCACTTCTCGAATTTCAGCTGAGTACCTGAGTTTGTTTTTTCGATGCCTAGATGCTTGTAGAAGCTTCGCCTGACCTTGCTTCTTCATTGGCCACACACATTTGTATAATGAATGTTTTTTATAGCCTTATGTTGACCAACGTCTACTTACCGTGATTGGTCAAAGATTCGCCATGCCTATGTCTCGTATTTTCTAGTACGTTCGACAGGCTAAAATAATTATCCAACTGACGTACTCTTTACACGAAGGTTCTAGACTCAGGCTTTAATGCTGAACTACGTGTATTCGTGCATGTATGTGTTAAAGTGGATATAAGAAAATTCTTTGGTAAGTACCTACACATGTTCTATCATTGAAATATTATTTTTTTCCCGGATGGTTTCGAATCTATCACATCTGAAGAAGATTTACCCATCTAATGATATTGGCAACTGGTTCGGGAGAATAAAGAAGATAAAGTGAAAATTCAAACTGCTGTAGTCCACCCAAAATCTATAATTTCAGCAAAGATGCTGAACATTTAAAACGGAAATTTCAGCAATGTTGGATTCAACAGTATACACCCTGGCTGACGTATTCGTCAAGATTCAAAGGTGCACTCTGTATATCATGTTCTATTCTCCGCACATATGTGAGGAACGTTAAAGGGTTATACATAGTGGGGCCCTTCCAAAAGTTTTTCATAATGCATGAATTCGTCAAAAAACATTGTGAGAGCCACTGGCATGTGGAAGCTGCACAGTCAGCACGCTTGTTTTTATGTGAGGTGCTTGTTAGCCAAAAACCTCGTTAGTGGCTATAAGATTGCGGCGGGTAACTTGAAATATTTGTCTTCCATCTCGGATGCCATTATCTTCTGTGGATTTCATGACTTGCATTTAAGGGGTGAAACACCGGACGAAGGTGTCTTCAGAGATTTGATTCAGTGGAGAATTGATGCCGGTGACATAAGCTTAAAACCGCATTAAACTTCAAGAATTCTACCTATTTTTCTCCACAAATTAAACAGAATTGATTGAATTATGTGCCTTTGAGGTAAAGAAGATGATTGCGGATGATATAAAAATACTAGCGCTTACAGTATGTTAGCTGATAAAAGCTATGTCATTTCTGGAAAGGAACAATTGTCCATTGGTGTGCAGATTTTTTTGTTGAGAATCTGAATAAAATTTGAAAAGAGTATTTGGGCTATGTCGAACAATAGAATGTATGACCGATCAGAAATTTAGTTTTTTTTTTCAAAGAGAAAGACATTGACCCCGCACAAATGTGTCGGCCAAAGCTATGACGGCTGCTCAACAATAGCAGGAAAACACAACGGAATCCAGAAACATCTGCGTGAGTTTTTTCTCAAAGGTATTTACTTCGACTGCGCGAGCCACAAAATCATTGTTGTAGTAAATTATTTGGATAGTGTTCCCGAGGTGATAAACACGAGATAGCAACAATTAAGGATATTATAATTTTTTCAGGAGTCGCCGTTGAGAAGACAGCATGCCTCAAGCAACCCCATGCTCTGCGAAACAAGTTGGTCACAGGAATAATTGAGATATTTAAGAAACAGTTTTTGAAATTGATGAACGGCCTGAAATTGATTGCCGCAGAACGAACACACCAAGCCGAAAACAGGCTGATCAGTTGCATGCTGTTGCAAGTAGAAGTACTTTCATCTTTTGTTTGTGCCTGATAGCAAAATATTCTGGTTATTCGGAACCTGTCATTAATTCGCTGCAAGCCGTGGCAATAGATTTAATTAAATGCACTCCCACGTTGAAAGCATTAAAATCATGTTAACCCATTGGAGACTTTTAACGAGTCTCCCTCGTGAGCAGGTAGAAAGTCCAAACAGCCCCACAACGAGGTAGACTCGTTGTTGTGTTATAACCCCCACTGTAAGACGTTAGGTTTCTTTAGTGGTTTACATTTTCGGTTCACCATCAGTAAAATGTGTTGTTTGTTTATGTAAAGTAAATATGTATAGGCCTAGTGTATTGTATAGTTTATTTTAGTTATTATTTATAGAATAGTAGACTATAGTTGTAGGCATTTATTACGGTAAAATATAAGTGAATATAAATTCAGTGCTTATTTTGTTAAAATTCATAGTTTTAAAATTAATTTTTTTCTTGCAATATGTGCGTAAATAGGAGAGAACGTATTGCTTTTGAGAAACTAAGTGAAGTAGTGGATGAAATATTATGTGACAGTGATTGTAGTGAATTATTATGGAACGAAGATTCGGACGATGAAATAATATACAGTGACAACGTAACCGTGCATGCTACTGATGGTAGAAATATTAGGTGAGTTTCGTCCAGTTTTTATCTATAGTATTTTATAATTTACAGGTCGATATATAAGTATGATAATTAAAGAATATACGAAGAACTTTTCCTGATTTTATAATGTATAGGTCTATGCTTATTTTATTTCATATATTTATTTTTATTATGTACAGTATTATATTGCGTTTGTTATTTTTTTCGGTCTTCTTTGAACATATGATTTGTGTTACTTTCAAGGCAATGTCCGAGAACTTTTACAAAAAGATGGTTTCTGAATTGTTTGTCAACTTTCACAGCCTTGAAAATAACAAAACATAACGGTTTACAATGCACAAAAGAGGGTAGCAGGTAGGCCACATTCCTTTGCTATTCGTAAAAGTACAAGATACTAAAAGAAATTCAGGGGTAAACAAAATATCTGAAATCATAAGTGATAGAACAGAGTATGTGTATTTAAAGTCCAGCGCAGCGGAGTAGCGGCGCGGAGATTTAAATGGGTTCCCAGTGAACATGCTAGGCACTTTAAACGTGTCTCCAATGGGTTAATAGATCATCGCAAAAAAAGGTGATGAGATCGCCGAAGGTATCATGAAAGAGATGGAGACTATTGCTTCTGAGCTAAGAGTAGAAATCACACTACCAAGAATATCCAATAAGCAGACACATCGAGCTAATCCAAAATGTAATCCCGAAGATTACTTTAAGGTGGCCATCTTAAATCCCTACTTGGATTCCTTTCACACAGCTTTGTCAGACAGATTTGGAGAACAACAGGGTTCTGTTTTTGAACTTCAAATGCTGCACCCTAAGAACCTAAAAACATCTCTGAAAGATGCCCAAGCAACGGCGAACAAAATTACAGAGTATTATAAAATCGAGGGTTTGTCCACCGAAATTGAACTATGGCACTGTATGTGGATGAAGTGACAAGGATAAGGAAGGTGATATCATTAACATCGTGGACGAGTGCGATTTTTCCCATCCATCAAAAAAGCAATTGTAATATGCCTGTCTTTACCATGAACTACGGCGTCGATTGAATGCACTTTTAGCAATATATGAAGAATGAAGGCATGATGCCGTTCTACAATGATAGAAAATCGCCTTAATGGCCTGTGTATGCTTAGTCTGCAAAAAAAAAAGACTTATTAAAAATTATATTGAAAAATTCAAACAAAACGTACTTAAAAAAATGTTCTCAAACGAAATGGCGAGTCGAACTGTGTGTGTAGTTGTACATAATTAGTAGCTAAACTATAGCTAATAATTTCAACACAATTAATAATACAAATTAAGAAGTAATCTTGACAAAAAATTAAATTTACTAAGCCTAAACATTCTGCAATTATTTTCACTGTTATTTTTCATATTTCCTCTTCAATAGCGCTGTAGTTTTCTTCCGATATATATTGAGGTTAGTTTAAAAATAAAGGTAGTATTTTGTATTTTTTGATTTGTTCATTTATGCCCGGAAAAAATGCACCCCCCCCTCAATCCAATGTTGGTTACGCCCATGAATCAGCGGGATATTATTAATTATTGAAAAAAAAAGCTCCTTAGATGATTAGGAAAACAAATGCCAACATCATGATGGACAAGCCTATTGATATATTTGCAGATTTGGCTATAGTCGACAGTATGGCACAATACAGTGCGCATGTAAGCTGCCTAGACCCTAAACGCCTAGACAAAGGAAACTTAAAATCTTACTTCTATTGTAAAATTGAGACTTCTTGGATTGTCATAGAGGATATTTACATGCTTTCAGATATTTCCGTTCTCAGGTATTAGTCATGATTGATTGCCTTTGTGAACTTTGTATTTCTGATCAATTTCTGATTCTATCGAGTACAAATGCGACTTAATTTATCCTGGATATAAATTAATACGTTAATTTTACTCCTAATGAGTAGTTGATTGAATACATGATATTTTATAGGCAAAGCCAATATCTAAGTTCTTGTTACACCCATGGGTGGTGAATAGTTCTTTGAACCATAGATCGGAATATGGTACAAAAAGAAAGTCTCCTGGAGGACCACGTAAACTTAAATTGCGACAGGAGAGGCTGGTTATCAGAGGACTGAATGCAGGCGGTATCTCCCTGGGGAACATTAGCTCAAGGTTCCAACATTAATGTGCACAAGTCTACGTTATCTACAATGGTGGCTCAAATAAAATTGTAGATATACAGAATGAACTAAGGCAGACCAGAACTGACCAAAATACACAAGACACAGCAAGTAACCTAGGCATAGCAACACATGATCTGGAATTCCGAACTGAAACAAGTATTGTTCAGTATGAGAAAAATTTCAATTCACATTTGCCGGATGAGGCAGCGTATTGTTGGCATGATTTGCAGAAAGTAGAGCAGATATTTTCAAAACGTCAACAAGGAGGTAAGTCACTAATGGTATGGGCTGGGTATAGCCCTCCCTACGGACCGAATTAATGTAACTGGCTATCACGATCTTTTGCCTTTTGGGGAGACGATTGGAGGTCCATTTTGTATATTCCAATATGGTAATGCTTCTATTCATGTTGGTAAGGTTTCTGCAGAATGGAGTACATGTAATGGAGTGGCCCGCAAATTCTGATCTAAATCCTATGAAGAACCTCTGGTGTATTTTGTATCGTACTGTGTATGCTGATGAAAAATAGTACACTAATGTCAATTAGTTGCAGGAAGCAATCATCTCTGCACGGAAAATATGGAGATGTCCATGCTCGCAGAAGCTTGTAAGTAGCACCTTTCGAAATATGGCTCCTTCATTGGCTATTAAGTTCAGTGGTTGTATAATTTTGCAAAACAAAGATGATGTGCATAAATCTTAGTTTACATTATCCAGGTATTATATTAAATTGCATTACAGTTTAAACGTTAAATCCGGTTGCAGTTTTAACAGGCAATTAAACCTATCGCCGTGTATGAGGTATGTCCAAATAATGTTTCTGATTGTGTATGTATTTGTTAATAAAGTGTGCCTTGCTGTCGGTAAGGTTGTTGTATCATTTTGCAATGCAACTTTTTACGCATTACAGGGACTATTGTCATCCCAACTTCTCTCAAAAAAGTTTAACTGAAAGTATATAAAACAGTTATTCTTCCAGTTATACTATACGGATGTGAAACATGGGTACTTATTTTAAGGGAGGAGAAAAGATGAGAGTATTTGAGAATAAAGTTATGACATTTTTTAGATCAGAGACGAATAGACAGATGAATTATTGAGAATATTTTATAACAGTGCAACTAAATGATATTTATGGGAAACCAGATTTAATAAGAACACTTTGACTGCGATGGGCAGGACATGTGGCACGAAAGAAGAATGGAAGACAGGCATGGAAACTCTGTAGGATAATCAGAAGGAAAGCACCCAGTAGGTAGACCAAGAATGAAGTGGGAGAATAACATTAACCATGATTTGAGAAACTCCTTGTAGGAAAACCGGAGGGAAAGCACCCAGTCAGTAGGTAAATTGCCAGTAAAATTGTTCAAAAATGTAATTTTGCCGAAGTTTTCAGAGTTTCGGATAACTGTGCACCCCCACAAATATGCTTCAAAACTGGTCTTTCAAAAGACGACCCTATTTATACCCCTGGACATTATACGTTAATTTGCTCCAGATTAAACAATCTTAATATATAAAAATTACGTGTCACGTTGTTTGTCCGCGATGGAATCCTAAACTACTGAACCGATTTTAATAAAGTTTTACACACTGTGTGCTGTTTGATCCAACTTGAGACCTACGGTTGTTTATAACTAAATTTATAGTCGCATTATTTTTTATTGCAAATTATTTGTTTATTATTTAACAAAGAGTTATAATTATCTGTGTGTTCCATACGATTCTAGCAGATGACGGTGTAAGGTAATTGGTTTATTATTTAACCAGTTGGCTGTGCTTTTTGTTGCAACCGCGAATTTCAATTGAAATACAAATATTGATTATTTCATAATTTAAGTGTGTTCAGTGTTTATTTTACTTTCAATAATATTTCGTGTGTAAGTACTAGTTTTAAGTAATCTGGCTGAAAGACAGCAACTTAATTTAAATTTAACTCGACCGAGAAGGGACATTGAACAATATGGCGAATCAGTTCTAGAGACCATGAATGATATCAAGTGAATTTCCGCAAATTGGTATAGGCCTATGTGACATAAATCTTACATTTAAGAAGAATGTAAATTTAAAAACATATGAAGGTCCTAAGGAACGGAATAACAGAACTGTAAATAAGTTTGTTAGTTATAATAGTATGCCTAATATTACAGAAACAATCTCCATGCCTCAATTAAATGAAAACAAAATGACTATAATATATCACAAGATGATATTACTATACAGAGACTTCTTGATGATGATGAGAATCCAAACTGCCAACAAGTTCGTAGATACAAACGCAAGTATAATGAACTCAGCAAGCCTCCTCAAAATATTCCATCAATAAATGTATATAATCCTTATGATACTCTTATGGATGATACTGAGGATGCAGACCACCCATATTTATACCGGGTTGTAGTTAAAGTACCAGAACTAAAAAATTGTGCAAAACAAAAACTTTCTGATTTAGATTTCTCACTTAGTTTACTACAACATAATTTAACGTATACCTTAGCCACAGCAACGCGTGGCCGGGACTTCTATATATATATATATATATATATATATACATACATATATATAACAAAGTCGGATTAGTTACACTATTTATAACTCAAGAACGGCTGGACCGATTTTTATGATCTTTGATTTGTTGGATTTGTTTCCGCCCCGAATAGCAGATAACTATTAAAATATCGGAAAATTTAACGTAAAAATATTTAAAGGTGATACCACGTTTGCCGGGCCAGCTAGTTAACAAATAAAACGTACAAGATGAAAAATAAAAAATAAAACTACTAATGACACAGAATAAATTTCATTGTGAGAAAAATTAATTATTTAAGAACAAGTAATTGTATAAGCGTGACTTAAGGTCTCCAGTGTGCGGCAACCCCTGATATATTGAGGAATGGAATTCCAGCAGCAAGATGGAAGAAGTAGAACAAGATGTGCTGTGGAGAGAGAGATATCGTTAGCAGACTCACATTGTGATCTAATATCATAATTGAGGCGCTCAGAATAATACGGCAGATCCCACTGACATCGAATTTTGAGACAGAAGTATGACCATACACAGCTGCAATCTACCTTTCATGTGATGAAGTATCAAACTAATTGGGATATGCCAAAGCTCTCATTTTCCACCTTCAAAATTTGTCCGTAGTGAAAACGAACATATTCTCAGCGTAAAAATGACATTCCCAACTACGAGTGCTTTACTTTATGTCCGCTACATGTTCATCGAGTTGTAGGAAAATAGGTAAAAGTTCACGTTTCATTGTTTAAGTTATAGCAGAAGTACAGTCAACAGAGAAAGATAAAGAAAGCTAAATACAATGACCTGATGAAATGATTGAAATAGGATATACCACCCATCTATCATGATTTTTAGAACAGTCTTCTTCATGACTGTGTTGATGATGACGAAAAATGTGAAGATTTGGAATAGAGCTGGATTAGCCATTTCAAGATGATAAATGAAGGAAAAGTCAATTTTACACCTTTTTTTCTGTTTTGTATACTTTTTATTCTAATAAACAACACAAAATCAAGAAAACTAATAATCACAATGGTTCAAGAATTTGCACATAGACTTGAAATCCCTTAATTTAAATACCCAAAAAATATCAAGTCGTAATGTTAACTACACGTTTTGGAAGAAAAAATAATAATAATAAAATTGCATTTATCTCAAAATGAACTTTGGTTGGGATCTGCCGTTATTATTCTAAGTGCCTCAATTGTGGTAAGCAGATAACTTCTAAAATGTCAATATTAAATAGTTATAAGTGCAAGAGTGCAGAAGCTTCAAGAGAACTGAAACAGAGTGCAATATTTTCGCCTGTCACAAAAACGGAGCCAAGAGAGATTACTGAAGTGTATGGAAGTATAATCATAAGGTGGATGTTGAAAATGAAACTAAAACATACGCTGCAGTTTCTGCTACAATTCAAAGTTTAGATAATTATTAACAACGTCAAAATAATCGAGGTGTGGCAAAACAAATTTCTGTATAAGGGTTTGTTTTAATGAAAAATAGAGAAATTTATTTAAACATGTTAGGTAATGTAAAGTAGATGACTATTTTTACAGCTGTTTCACTTATATTTGTCACGTTCAATTTGGGTCTAGAGATAGTCCAAAATAGAATACTGAAGAAGAATAAATGATTATTTTATTATTTATGGTAATATTTGCAAGTGTAGGTATGTCAAAGATTGTGAAAAACTATTGTTGTCCCATTAGAATGTCTTGTGGGTTGTTATGATTCAGTTTTAGACCGAAATTTGAAGACCACTTAAAGATAGACATGAGATAATCATTCATTTTCTTCAAGCTGTTATAGAGAGAATCGGGAAGTGAATGTAGGTAAATTTGAAGATCGTCAGCATGGAGATGGTAACGGTAGTGTTTTAGTACAGTTGTTAAGTCATTGATTTAGATTGAGAAAAGAAGAGTTTCGAGAACACTGCCTTGGGGACTCCCGCCTGCATGTTGCGCCAAGACAAGGATCTATTAGAATACATCCTCAGAACATCCTGAATACATTACACACATAATTATTATTTTATTACATACAATTGACATTTATACTTTAGTAGTAGGCTAAAGTAAACATTTTATTTCCATCTTATTTTATTTCATTTGTTTTCTAAAAAGGATTCTGTCCATACAACTTAATCAAGATGAAGTTAAATTATACTTCGATTACTATTTGTCACTTCCACTAAAATTTATGACTAAAATATGCTTACATATCAAGACTTTATCGAATTTGAAATAATTGTCTTAGACTTTCTTAAGATAATAATTGAAATATTTTGATAATCAATTGAGTTGGTGTTTACTTGATGAAAATCCATATTTATTAATTAAATATTTTGGTAGCTTTCTTTTAAAAACCATACAATTTTACAAAATATCTCCAATATAATCGTAGTTGAAGTAAAATGATAATTCATTTGATACGCGACTTGAATTTTAAAAATCCTAAATGGGTTTATTGGTTAAATATCATAAGGGCTAAGAAAATAACATAACCCCTTTAAAACACTAATGCCGTATTAAGATACTGTAGATAATTTAAACACGATTAATTCAGCGTAAAGTACCAAATAAATTCATTCATTTCACCTAAAATACAAATATAGATATTTTTACAAAAAATCAGGAACTAAGGCATTTAGAAATAAATAGTCCACTATTGATAAAATACGTAAATTCAGTTATATAAAATCCGTCTTGAATCGAAAGAGAGGTGTGGTCATCGAATTGGGAAGAGGGATACCCTCATGCTTGCATTTGTACCTTACACTCTGTAAAATCTATGGAATCCTAACAAATCCTATATCAAATGGGCCTTTTCAAATATCTTTGGCACAAAAAATTAAGAATTACTGAGTAAAGTGGAAATAAAAATTACGTTATCAGTGTAGTAGTGATCAGAAGGGCAGATTCTCCCTTTATGCAGAGAAGCCCGCCACATCCAGGCTGTTTTAGGGTCTTAAATCCCATCTTCAGCTCAGGATGATAATAATTCGAGGATATAAAATCTTAGCTGTCGGTTCCCACTCTCAAGTTTCAGATAGAGTCCCCTAGCACAATGACAGTCTGCGATTTCAGACAAGGTCCAGACAAAGGATGCCCGTCACTTGTGCTCCTTCCTACCATCTGCGGGCGCCGCCCACGACCCGATGAGACGAGGGCGCAACCCCCCCCCCCAGCTCCGGAGACCTCCGACCTACAACGAGTAACGACTCCTTTCAGGTTAAGCTGATATGTAGTTTGCGGAAATTTTTGAATTTTGAAAATAAAATAAAAGTTAAAATTAAAAGAAATATAATTGTGACGTTATCACAATTATTTTACTCTGAAATAAACCCCCCCCCCTGTCCCATCAGCAGTCGCCTACGCAGAAATACTTACGGCGAGAAAAATTAGACTAACTAATAATACCTGTGTCTTTATTACTTAAAATATGACATCATTATAAAAATATTTTAAAATATGTTCTGAGCATGATGTATTCTTAAGACAAAAGGTAACTACATTTTATTGCGGACATCTCCCCAACCAATCACAAAACAGTTTAAAAGATGTGATGAGGTTTGAAGCGTTGGTATGCTCACGTCTACATGAAACATACATGGTCATTCCATCAACATATTAGGTGGTTAAGAGCGTCTGGAGAAATGTTTGACTTCATCTTTATAATATTAAATATTGTGTTCTGCATTGTATTTGGATTTGCAGCGTTCTGCAAATTTGCTCTTATACTTCTTGTGGTAATTATTACACTTTTAATGACTTTATATTAATGTGAGAAATAAGGCATTCAATCACAAGTCATGTGATTTTATAGCCAGTGAGGTAAGACTTATCCGATCTTACAATGCAAAATGTCACATATTTGTATTCATTCACCTCCACAGGTTTCATGTCTAATTATCTGTTCAATCATCTTGGATTAAAAAAACACATTCAACTATAAAATAGCAATTATTATTAATGCTTGTTATAACTAACTCACTGGCACTATCGAACACGTAGATTCATGGCCACGCGGACATAAGCTCTCCATACATCCCTATTCTGAGCCAATGTTTTCCAATCATCCCCTATATAATCTACTTACCTCAAATCATAGTTAATGTTTTTCTCCCACCTCATTATTGGTCTACCAACTGGGCATTTTCCCTCTTGTTTTCCTACAAGAAGCTTCCATGCACATCTTTCATTCCCCATTCGTGCCACATGTCCTACCCATCGCAGTCTATGAGACTTAACTCTTCTCATTATATCTGGCTTCCTATAAAGACCATGTAGTTATGTAGTCTTCTCCATTCACCTGTCTGTTCATCTCTCTTTGGTCCAAAAATTTTCCTAAGAACTTTATTTTCAAATACTCGTAATCTCCTTTCCTCCCTTAATGTAAGAGTCCATGTTTCACATCCATATAATATAACTGGTAGAATTAAAGTTTTATATATTTTCAGTTTAACTTTTTTGAAAGGAGTTGGAACGTCAAGAGGCTCTGTAAATGCTTGTTTAACAGCTCAGGTCATTAGCGTCTCAATTTAAATCTAGGCATGAAAGGGCCAACAACTTTATTTCAGGATTAGGCAGTCTAATGAAATTTGTGAACATTACACAAGATGCTGTACAGTAAATCAATTATATAATCTAAAGATTTGCATTTGGCTATGGTGAATTTGAAGTGACATCCATGAGGCAGATATTCAATGTTTGATTGTGGAACAAAATGAGGTAGATGATTATAATTCTAAAGCAGAATCTAAATCCATACACAATGTCAGTGTATTTGTCATAAAACCATTTCTTGTTTTGCCTATTTTTTAAATAACCTAAACTTTCTGATACTGACAATGTAATAGTATCCATTAAAGTCTCTCATTTTATATATATATATATATATATATATATATATATATATATATATCATCATCATCATCCGGTATCATGGCAGCTGCTGCCGTCTTCTGGAAACCAAATGCCATTCCTCTCTATCCATCCATTGATCTTCCTCCATTCCTCTGATATTCATAGCTGCTTGTACCCCTTCTATCCAAGTTTTCTTCAGTCTTCCTCTCTTCCTCCTTTCCATTGGGATCCATTCCATAACAATTTTTGGCAATCTTTGCTCTGGCATTCGTTTGACATGACCATACCACTGCAATCTTTTCTTTTCTATGATGTCTATGATGTCCGGCTCCTCTTGTACACCCATAATTTCCCTTATTTCATTATTTCGTATTCTATCCATTCTAGATGTTCCAGCTGATCTTCTTAAAACATCCATTTCTGTACTTAAAATTCTTTTCATTTCCCTATATATATATATATATATATATATATATGGGGCATGCCGTAGCATAGTGGTTAAGGCACTGCGCTACAAGCCAGAAGGTCGAGGGTTCAAGACCCGGTGGGGTCAGGATTTTTAAACTCACCCAAAGCTTCTGGCGGCACTATGGCCCTGGGATCGACTCAGCCTCTAACAGAAATGAGTACCAGACGCTTGTTCTGGGGGTAAAGGCGGCCGTCACGCAGGGCTGACAACCCGGCTGACATCAAGTGCCGATTGTCCAGAAAAAGTGGGAGCCTTAACCTCCTACTACCCGAAGGGCCTCTTGAGGCCTGTAGTGGGATTACTTTATATATATATATATATATATATATATATATATATATATATGACTTTCTTCTTTCGTTGCCACATTTTCATTTGAACATTCCAGTAACTTTTAAATATTTCAAATCTATAGGATTTTTGATCTGGTATTCTTGCCATAATTCATCATTTCTCAAATAATTTAATTTAAAATTTTCATAGTGATCTTTTCACATTTGTACATCTCATAAATTATAACTTTTTTTCTGGTTTTCACCCTGAACACATGATGATCTGTATTGCAGTCTACCCCCTCCTAACTGACCTGATGTTGTTGATGCTAGTGTGCCAACATTTATCTACTAATACATGATATTTCTGATTTCATGATTCACCATCTGGAGATGTCCAAGTATATTTTATGAATAGTCGACCGCAGTGGACTAGTGGTTATGCTTCTTGCCTCTGGTCCCGATGGTCGGGGGTTCAAATCCTGCCGGGGTCGATGGATTTTTTAGGACGGAAAAAATCCAAGGAGCAAGTCCTCCAGGAGTGGCTTTAAGCCATGGGTCCCGATTCTGAAGATTTTCAGGCTCGTAAAAAATCTTAAGCCTGAATGAAAAGGCCTCTAAGCAAAATTTACCGAATTTTCCTGTCCTAGTACTACCTTGGTTTCCTAGATGTCAGTATGAGTTGGAACGCTGACCAAAGACCACTCAAAATGGCATCTATACGAAAACAAGTGTAACAAAATTAGTATGGTTCAAATTCTTCCCTGTAGGGGGAGAGCACCTAAATCTCTGTAAAGGGAAAACATAGGCTTACAATACAATACAATTTTATGAATATCCTTATACAGGAATGTTGTGCTCTTAACTATAAGGTTCTTTATATGGGAAAGGTGACTAATCTAACCCTATTGTTGTTACAATCTTCATGAAGACTGAAATTGCTTATTAATGACCTGATATATCTTCCTGGTTCACTTTTGTATTAAGATCTCCTACAACAATTATGTATGTTATCTTGAGAGTCTAAAAAATATGCACTCTAATTCTTCATAGAGCTTGTACTTGATCTTGGCAACATCATTTTCTGTGGGATAATTTTACAATCACTAAATTATGTTGTTTACCCTTTAGAAACATATATGATATCCTATAGGTAACAAACCAATATCTGAAATAGCTAAGAGGATCTTTGTTCAGATTAGAAAAGACATTCCAAATTCTGGTCTTGCTGCACCTACTTTCTGATTTCAGACTACCTTTTCCTACCCTTCTAATTTCCTGCAAGGGAGATTGATATAATTCTAGTGTTAATATTTCTAAAGAGGTAATGACCCACTATATGGCCCATATAATATCCTAACATTCCCATGTTCTTAAGAACCTTTGCCATGGATCCCCTGAAGTAATTACTGACAACAGAACTGAATGGGGGACTATTTTATATCCTGAAAATTTTACCTCAGCGGAATCCCATGTCCGTGTTTCTTGACAGTTGTATTTTTACAGTGAAAGATCACTCTTTCGACCAAGGTATGGTACTCTTTCAGTCTGCCTTATCGCTATTGACCTGTCCAGGATGTGTCAAACTTTTGGCAGCAATACTACCATCAGCATAACTCTTGGGATCATTTAAGCATGCTAGCCACTCCACTATGACAGAGTAAAGATAACATTAGAGAGAGAATTCAAATACTTAGAAACAATAATTACAAACAGGAATGAGGCGCAAAACACTAATGAGGAATGAAAGAGATGCCCCAGAAGCTTCATGTAGGAAAACCAGAGGGAAAATGCCCAGTTGGTAGACCAAGAATGAGGTGGGAGAATAACATTAATCATGTATTGAGGGAGGTAGATTATTCAGGGAATGATTGGAAGGCTTTAGCTCAGGATAGGGATGTATGGATAACTTATGTCTGCACAGCCATGAACCTATGGGTTCAATAGTGCCAGTGAGTTAGTTAGTTAATGAGGTGCAAAAATAAATTAAACACAGGCTCAAATCTGGAAATGCATGCTATTATGCACTATAGAGACTGTTCTTATCCCAACTTCTCTCAAAAAGATGTTAAACGAAAAACATAAAGTGTTTTTTCCAGTTACATTAAACGGATGTGAAATATGACTACTAACTTTAATAGAGGAGAAAAAATTACAAGCATTTGATAATAAAGCGCAGGAATTTTTTTGGACCAAAGAGAGATGAACAGATAGGTTAAAGAAGAAAAATGCATAACAACGAACTACATGATCTTTATGGGAAACCAGATGAAATGAGAATACTTAAGTTTCATTGACTGTGATAAACAGGGCTTGTGGTATGAATGGGGAGTAAAAGAGGGGCACGAATACTTGTAGGTAAACTAGAGAGAAAACACCAGTAGTTAAGCCAGAAAGAGGTGGGAGAATGACAATAATGATTTGACAAAGATGAACAATACAAGAAATTACTGTAAAATATTCCCTTATGATAGGGATGTATGGAGAACTTATGTCCATATGACAATGAATCTCCAGGCTTGTTAGTGCCAGTTAGTTGCTTGGTTAGTCAGATTTAGTTAATTATATTCCATTATTGTAAACTGAACTGTTTAACCCAATAAGATACTTTATGCTAAATGTGAAAAAAAAATCTTAATTATTCTTTTCTGAGGTAGAGAGTAGATAGATCTTCCTTATACTGTACATAAAAATGAAGTTCCTATATATGTTATCAACCTGGCAAAACGTCATCACGTGGGAAAAAGTCACCTCAGTTTTTCGTACTTTAAAATTTTAAAACCCTTTGTTATTAAATTAAATTTTGGATATAATAAAAAGAAAAAGAGAAAAGACTAGCAGAGAAATATTTTATACAGTGTGACCACAGAAATATTATGTGGATATAAAAGAATATAGAATCACATCTGACAGTGAAATTTACACAAAACTAGTGTCATTAGAAAGAGAAATTCAAATATTTTACAATATACCTTAAATCAGGCATGGGGAGCTGCCAAATGAGGGGTAGTATGACATCTTCCACATTCCACCTTTCATTGAACTCAAGACTGTTGTTATTGTCATCTCGGCATACCATGCAGTAACAGTGATGGCGCAACCTTACAACCTGAAACATATGCACTATCCCTTTCATTCGTACGTACTTTATGTGTATCTGTGCAAACGTTTGAAAGGCGTGTAGTAGACTGCTGACACTAATTTATCTGTCAGGCTGATAGTACTCGTAGAGAGACGTAATATTGAGACAAGGGTTTCATCATTTAATCTGGAGTGCGTTTTAGATTTGATATGATTTCTCAGCAATCAATTTTGAAATCCGGTAACTAGCACGTACTGAATTCTCTGAAAGTGGTTGCCTGCTATCGTTTTGAAGTGTTTGCTGCTTTAGATTATTTAAAAATCCCATCATGTCGTCCCCTATGTAAACAAAACATACAATGTCCCCTATGTCTATTATATTTAATTTATTAATTTGAACTCCATGCATGTTACCATGTATTTTAAAAGTATATATCATTAATATGTCCCTGTGAGAATATACTAATATATTTCTAATCGTGCCTGTGCCTGTCCGTATTGATTTGCACGTGAAGATCTGAAATGTCGTGGGATATTATAGCATTTCACATGACGGAACTGCATAGAACACAATAAACAAACAACTTTTGTGCCATTCTGAATGCATTTACCCAGTCCGTATTAAAATTATATCGGTGTTTAGAATTTACCCCACTCACACTGGATTCAATGCCACTGACTCTCACTGTGTACTGTCAATCACTGTGTACCTGCATCTCCAGTGCAGGTACAAATGAGTAGAATGGATATCGGTGGGGAGGATTTGTTATGAGCTCTCGGAGCCCAAACTCCCCATTCATGCCTTAAATACACTGAATGTGTGCTCCACTTATCATGCAGACATCAAGACAATATTCACACACACACACACACACACACACATCTACGGGGATGAACTGGATGGTGGCAGTGATACCAAGTTGCAGCCCTTGTAGATTTTCAAATGTGAGAATGTTCTCCATCTTTTTTGGAAAAGGAATTCAATATTTGGAAACTTCTGAATGAACAACTTGCAGACAGATGGATTGGTCATGCCTGAAAAAACCAAGATGATGTCTACTGCATATGGCCACTGAATTCCCTGATATGAACATATGTGACTTCCTTTTATGGGGTTAATAAAGAATCTTGTCTACATACATCTCCACTATCTCAAAATATGTGAGAGCTGTATTTTGGTATTTAACTACCATCCAGTTCACCTCTAAATATATTGGATCGCATGTTCATGAGTGCAAATATTGCCTTGATGTCTGCAACATGACATGTGGGGAACAAACGGAGTATATTTAAGGTAAGTAGAAACATTTCTGAGATCCTCTTTCTAATAACACCAGTTTTGTGTAAAGTGAACTATTAATAGTGATCCTATACCCTTCTATAACCACAGAAAAGTCTGTGGACACATTGTATAATAACCCTCTTACTAATAATCCAAATATAACTTTTATACAAGGTTTATACACATCTCAGTTGAAAATTCTTACTAATAAACACTGTATTAGCTGTTCAGTGTAAAAGACGTGTACAACTTTACATGCCTCCAGCCTTGTTTAAGGATTGTATAACTAGAGAAAATGTCGGACTTCAAGATCAACTGATTGTTTTCTTATGATATTGATGAAAGTTTCCTTAAATTTAACCCAAAATGCAACACTTTAACGACTGTTTGATGGATGCACAGGGCATAAATAATATTAATAAAGCTCTGGGTAGGAAAATAAAGGCATCATAAAATGCCTTTCCTTACACTCATTCTCGATTAGGCCTAACAATATTTTAAAATTGAACATTGATTCACAAAAGAATATGTTCTACAATAATTGCTGTAGACAAGATTTAACCTGAATGTAGTTTAAATGCTTCATAATATTATTTTAAGAAAACTTTCTTGCATCTTTAATACATAACACACACACCGATATAAAAATGTATTTAAGTATAGAGGTACTATTATTGCAACAAGCTACATGTTAACTTGGTAGTCTTGTGGTTAGAGCTTCTGACTACGATGCGTGAGGACATAGGTTCGATTCCCGGTCAAACTATAGTGATTTTTTTTTTCGCTTGAAATGCTATTTTGTTGTCGGTAACATTTCCTACTATTTTGAACGTTTTCTAACGCATCTTAAAACACTGGATATAACTCATAAGTAATGGGAAAAGCTTTTATTAGTTTCCAAGAATTGGTCGAAATTCTTGACGTTAGATGGCAGCACATTATCTGTGAAACCAATTCTACGATATATTTGACATAGCGTAAAGGGAAATGAATATAAATTAAAACACACTTATTTTTTCCGTACCTCCTCAATTAGGGAATCTCTATTAATTCTTATCCATATTCATTTCTTACACAATTAATCACTAATTGATGTTTTATTTCTGTTACAAACTGCGCGTAATATTGTTCTGACGTCATTATGATGACGAATATGTGACGTATTGTGTATAACGGCTGTTTTGTTATATAGCTCTGGCACAACATTTATTAGTAAGGAAATTATACGTGATCTACATCAGGCTTATATATTGTATAATTAAACAACAGATGAAAGCCTGTATAAGAGGTTTTTATTAGTAACACCGTAAGAAAATAACCTAAGTAAAACACAAAAAAACATTTCTTCATTTTACATTCATTTTCTTCAAAATAAACAATTTTTATTGACTAATGTGAAATAATAAGTTAAAAGGTTTTGTGAATAAGGGAACAACATATAATATTTCAGTGGTTTATCTTTAAACTCGGTAAACTCTCTTCTCATAGCAAGTTGAGGGATAAGATGAGATGAAGAACATATTCTTTAAGGACAGTGATATAACATGGATGTCGGCTGACCAGGCCGGTTGCACTATCAAAAGACAGGGCTGATGTTTCCATTAACCCATTGAAGACACATTTAAAGCACCAGGTAAGTTCACTGGAAACCCATTTAAATCTCCCCAGCGCTACTCCGGCTGCATTGGATTTTAAATCAGAATACCCACACCATGCATACTGCGTTCTATCACAAATGGATTTCAGATAGTTTGTTCAGCCCTGTTTTTCTTGCAGTATTTTGTACTTTTATGAATAGGAAAGGAATGTGGCCTGGCTACAACCCTCTTTTTTTTGCAATTTAACCATTATCTATTGTTAGTTTGAAGGCTATGAAAGTTGACTAATATTTCAAAAACCATCTTTTACTAAAATTTCTCGGTCATTATTTTTAAAGTAAACTTACTTACTTACTTACTTACTCACTGGCACTATCGAACCCGTAGGTTCATGGCCGCACGGACATAAGCTCTCCATACATCCCTATCCTGAGCTAATGCTTTCCAATCATTCCCTGTATAATCTACTTCCCTCAAATCATAGTTAATGTTATTCTCCCACCTCATTCTTGGTCTACCAACTGGGCGTTTTCTCTCTGGTTTTCCTACAAGAAGCTTCCATGCAAGTCTTTCATTCCCCATACGTGCAACATGTCCTGCCCATCGCAGTCTTTTTAAAGTAAACACAAATCAAATATATAATACTGCATATTGTAAAAATTAATTGAACTAAACATATAAAAGCATAGGCATATACATTATCAAATCATAGAAAATTCTTGCTATATATCTTCTGAAATTGTTGATAACGTAAAAAGCAATTTTTCTATTGCACTTTACAAATTTCATCATTACTGGAAAACAAAGCCACAACCTTGTCATGTCAATCTTCTCCTCCCATACCTTTATTGTATTCTAGAATACATTTAGCCTTTATGATTTTTTCTTCTTGTTCTCCGTCTTTATTCTTCCATAGCTTTTTACAGGTGTCAGTCATGTCGGCATTTTGGATGATAAGAAATAAATGTCTTCCCTACCTTTCCACTTCTATGCTAGAAGTCTCCGACTAGATTATGTTGTTATCTCTCCTTTTTTTTCTTTCCAATTTGATGTTCACTAAATCCATAGGTATATTTCTTCTGTTAGATTTTACTGTCCCTAATAATCTCTCGTCTACTCAGTTCTAAAAATAAATTAGGAGAACACAATTATAATGTGTAACCTTTCTCTACGAACGGGTTTGCTAATTCTAGGACTACACTCTCATTTGCTGTAAAATCTGCATTTTAATGTGTATCTTGTCCAGTGTTTATTTGAATCATATCCTGAAGAGTACAATTTCTAATGTGTTAATCCAAATGGCGCCGTTTTATTCCATTTAGAGAGTTTGAACTGAACATGTTTCTAAAAAAGTTACATTTACAACCATGATATTAAAAAAAAAAAAACATTGAAACAATATATATATTATTACATAATAAATACCTAAAATATATTATTCTATAAATTATATCTATAATAAACTATACAATATACTAGGACTACATATACGCTTTATATAAACCAGCAACAAATTTTACAGATGGCGAACATATATTTTTGATCACTAAAGATAGAGCCAAATTCTTATAGTGGAGAGTTTTAACACAACGAGTGTAGGTCATGCTTGAGCTGATTGGACTTTCTACCTGCTCATGAGGGAGACTCGTTAAAAGTCTCCAATGGGTTAAGCACAGTGAGAAATTTTTCTAAGTCCGAGGCAGACACCACGTACATACACCAACAGGGTTCTATGATTTTTAACTATATACATAACATGAAGACGTGGCAGCGTGATTTTAAAGAATATTCTATACAAGAACAGTGCAGCCAACATAGGTTATGTACTTCAGAATTTGAGAACTGACTATTTATTTTTTAGCATTGCATTCTTTCACAGGTTAGAGTGCTTAAATTGCGTTAGGTTAGCTTTTAGAGTGATCTTTCACAAGTTAGAGTACTTAATTTGCATTAGGTTAGCTTTTAGGTTTGTTAAATAGCATGTATAATGTTGGCTGCATTGCGATATTTCATAGAGTAAACTGCTTCATGTTTGTTGGCGCATGCACGTGGTGTTTGCCTGGGACTTCAAAAATAATTCTCACTGCGCTTAATGGAAAGATTACCCAAAGACAGATTAAATTTAATGAAATGGATGATATGAGTATGGAGAAGTGGTACAATTAAGTTTTTTGGCAGAGTAAAAATGGGAGAAACTGGAAAAAAATCCCTGCCTGGTTCCAAGAACCCCACACATACTGACCAGGATACGAACTCGAGACTCAGAGGTGGAGGGGGATTGACTAACCAATAGCACCATGGAGCTGCCATATCTTTAAACTCAGATTCTTTATAATTTCTTCATAAATAAAACCTTGCATAAGAATTCATTGGCTTGACTTTCTCTCATTAGAGTTCAATGCTAAATATTTAAAAGGCTAATTTATTTTTTTTGCAGCTTGTGTATATGGTACACCAATTCTATGGATTGATGACATGGATAGAATATCATCCAGAATCAGATACGTTTATAACTGTGACATATAATATAAAAGTTGAACATAGTTTGGATAACAAGGAGAATAACTTCATTTTTGACGATCATGGGGATCACGAAGAGAATGATGAAGGCTTCTCAGATGATAATAAATTTGGACAACTACAGCATTAGACATGAAGACTGGTAATCATAAAGAAGGGACCTGACAAACAGTGAGAAGTTTAGTTAAAGAATTGAGCATAAAAAGAGATATTTATAAAACAAAATTCATAACTAAAGAAAAGTGGATAATTTTATTTATTTATTCATTATAAAATCATTCCAATTTGTTTTGCTAGTCTACTTATTGTATATTTACAACTGTTTACTTTTATGCACACTCCAGATAACTGGGACTGCAGCAATTGTCAATACATCATCCATCATGGTTCTCATCCTAAGTCCATGACTCACCCCAGTTAATAAGCACGTGCAATACAGGTAAGAGAGTTGGTGTCATGTTATGCTCTTCATACTGATTTAATTATAAAAATGAATCCTTGCATGTTAATTCTGACAAGGAAACTCTCAACCATTGCATGCTGAAACCACCTTGAAATTTCTTCCAGAGAAGCATTGTGATGCACCAAAGTTGTGTCCAAAAACAATCTGCTACTTTTAACTGCATGACACTAAAATTCAGTGCCAAATCTCTCATTTAAACTACAGGAAGTAATACAACTCCTGACTTGGTGGATTGGATGACCCTCACAACTTGCCATCTGCGCCGTGCCTCATTCCATTCTGCTCTACTTAAGCAGGGAGCTCCCATCTGCTTTGCACAGTGGATTGTCATTGCTGGGTTCTGACTTTAAATTGTATCATGCAGTTGAAAGTGGCAGATAATATTTTGGACACCGCCTTGGCACATCACAACACTTCTCTGAGAGAAATCTCAAGGTAGGTTTCAGCATGATATAGTTGACAGTTCCCTTGTGAATAATGATGACCAAGGAAGGGGCTACTATCACTGTTTAGCAGGTGGTAGTACAGGGTTATGGTTAGTATGACATAATTTTTCAAATTTTCTTTCAATGTTCTTAACGAAGTTATGTTATTTCTTTAATTTATTTTCTCATGTGACAGTAGACTCCGTTCCAAACCCTAAGCTAAAAGAAAAATTATCATCATTTCTTCAGGTTAATTGTTTGATGATTTAACAAATGAGGTGAAGATGGTACTGAAACGACTTCACACTTCAACCCAAGGACTTACAGCTTGACTCTTGTTTTTATTTGTCTCACAGCACAGAATTTACACTATAAAAGAAAAATAGATCAATGGTGTCAACTTTTGCTACCAACTGAAAGCTTTCAGCAATAATTATAACATCTGGGAAACGAACCAAGACCGTTGGGATGCTAGTCGGATAAGCAAACTTTTTGCACTCTTAATTCTGGTTAGATATACACTAACAATGGAGAGTCAGTCTTAGTGTACCAGTGGTTACCATGATCGCCTTTGTTTTCAATGTTCAGTCACATTCAAACCTGACCGGATTGGATGGATTTTTCATTATCTAAAAATTCTAGATAAGGGTTCCTTCAGATTGGAACTAAATCCATGGGTCCTGTGCCTGAATTCACAGCACATAAAATATCCACAACCATGTAAAAAAAGATCTCTGAGCCAAATTTGTTAGCCCCTTCACAGCCATTTGTATTTTCTTTCTAATGACCTTGGCTGTTGAAGAGTGTCATTAAATATAATAACAATAATAAAAACAAATTATTGATTTATTATGGCTGAATGTATTAATCATCTTCCAATTCCTGTAGGAGTGGAAAAAATTCCCAGAATTAATATATTTTTAGATAAGTGTAAAAATTTGGAACAAATGAGCGTGGGAAAAATATGTCACATAAAAGCTTTTTTTTCAACTTCAAATTAACGTGATCATATTAAATGGCTTCCATTTGTTTACCAGTGGATGAAATTAAAGAGATGTAACTGTACAATGTAATATTAGATGAAAAGTGTTGACTTATATTCTATCAATGAGTAATGACTGCTATATACTAATATTTTCAAATATTACAAATAAGTTTGATCATATTTAATGAATCTGAAGGAATATCATATTAAAATAAATAAATTATATTAAGGAATATATTCACATACTGGATTAAAAGCTAATGGGAAGAAACTGAATTTTATATAAGTTACAATATTTCAAATTGAAAAATAATTACACAAACTTCAGCAATATTTGAAGAGAAAAATTATATGCTCAGACTCAGGACTTGAACCCGGGACCCTTGGTTTTTCTAGTCCAAGTGCTCTACCATTTGAGCTAACCTGAGGCAAGTACAGGGCAGTAACCGATCTAGGAAACGCAAATTTTTCTCTATATACTCTTGTATTCCCTTCCCCCGCCCACCAAATGCCTTGAAGCCTTTGCTTCTATCATTTGCAAATGGCGGCTCCTATATTACGACGACACAGTTGGGAAGTTATACATTACATTATAAATGCCCAGTATGCCAAGTACGGATTTTTTCGATGTTCTTATTATTAATTTCATACATCTCAATGATGGATAAATCATATTTGAAGAGAAAAATATACGCTCCGTGACCGGGGACTTGGACCCAGGGTCCCGGGTTCAAGTCCCGGTCGTGAGCTTATTACTTTTATTCTCCCTTTCAAATCTCCTTTATCCATCATTTAGGATTTATGAAATTAAATAATAATAACATCGAAGTGACAGCAACGACTGTTTGTTTGTAATTTAGATATTCCACTGCCATAAATATTCCACATTTTGCATGAGGGCAGAGAAAACAATAATAAATTCTCAAAAAAAAATTAAATTCATCAACAAAAAGTTCTAATAATAATCATCATTCCATCCAAAGAATGAACCCCACTACATAACCTATACAAAATCTGACATTTTTACCAGATACACTGCTGTTGAACACATGGAGCATATGATGATGATGATAAAGACTATTTGATGCTCTAACACATTCAAGTATTTCAATAATCAAACAGATCTCAACGAGTTGAAATTCCAAAAATGAATAAAGAATAAATATTGAGACTCTTCTTAATAGAAATGAAAAATTATGTGATTAAAACGACATTACAACAAGCAGTTGGAATAAATATTAACTTTATTAAAATAAGATATTCCTTGGATAATAAGGTTTACTCAATATTTGTATGGATTTTAAAATAGATGACTGTCTCAAGTATAAATGTTTTAATTTTTATTGGCAATTCCTAAATAAAATTTAACCTCTAGATGAAAATTTAGGATGTTATAATGTAACAGCAATAATACTTATTTGGCATTAGTCTTCTTCATCTAGTGCAGTGCGTTTTTCCAGAGGTCTAGTTTTGGACAAAAACCCTCTTCTATTTCTGTCATTCCATATCTCCTCTTCCATCTTCTCCATCTACTCACTCCTCTTTTCTCAACACTCTTCTTAACTTTTTCTTTCTATCTACACTACTCAAAAAAATTAGAGGAACACATGTTTAAACCAAAACACGAGAATTAATATTGAAACAATTTAATGTTTGATCATTTGTAATTATAAATTGAAGATTTATGTAAAATTAGAATAGACATTCAAGCAATATTTTCTTGTACAGTATTAGCAATATGAACAAGTTATCATTTGTAACAGAAAACAAACTGGAAATTTGAGATGTACAACTTTTGGAATCAATGTTTCCATGATTATTTCAACACTCAGTACTTAGTGTGTCCTCCGTGAGCCTGAATGACTGCATTACATCTACAAGGCATGCTTCGCAGAAGCCTTCTTACAGAAACTTGTGAGATTCTCTCCCATTCCTCGGTGTGTGTATGTGAAAGTTCTTCAAAGTTCTGAGGTACAGTAGGATGATTACGAACAAGTTTTTCCAATTTATCCCACATATGCTCGATCGGATTAAGGTCCTGACTGCATGCAGGCCAGTCCATCACCCAAATTTGGCATTCTTGCAGGACATCTCTGGTAGCCTATGCTGTATGACATCTATCATTATCTTGCATTAGAAGAAAATTAGGGTCCATACCATAAGCAAAGGGTACAACATATTGGAGGATAATGTCATTAATGTAAATATCAGCATTCATGCACTGTGGGACAATGACAAGCTTTGTTCAAGACTCAATAGTAATCCCAGCCCAAACGTCCGTGAATAAAACATCCTTCCATTGGCGGAGCTGCCGGTTGACATGATTCTGAGCAAATCGCAGCCAGGCTTCTTTGTGCTGACGTGTTAAACGAGGGGCTTGAAAGCGGATTCTAGACCTCAACCTTGCATTTCTCAGTCTATTTCTTACAGTCTGATCAGAAATTACCTCCCAGTTGCTGTGCATAAATGATTTTGTAGATCTCTGGCTGTAGATTTTCTTCTGCACATGGCTGACAAGACAAGAAATCTATCCTGTACGTCTGTAGTCTTCTTTTTACAATCTTGCCCAGATCTTCTTGTATCCACGTGTCTCTCTATATCGCCTCCACAACCAATGGATGACAGAAGGGCTGACATTAAGAATACTAGAGACATGGTGAATGGAACGACCATCTTCAGTCAATGCAACTACTCGTGCAACTGATGTTTCATTCAGATATCTCAATGCTCTGTATTAGCTTCAGAGAACACAAAAATAACAATTCCCTACCAGAGATTAGTCTTCAAACCTGTTTTTAAAAATAAATCAATAAGAACTCACTTTAGTTTCAGCAACTCTTGGAATTTCACAAACATATTCAGAGAAAAATTAATAAAACCCAGAAGATCTTCAATCTGATTTTAAATAATACTTGGAACTCAAAACATCTGACTCTCAAAAATTAAATTGTTACAATATTTATTTTTTGGCTTTGCTTTAAACATGTGTTCCTCTAATTTTTTTGAGTAGTGTATATCCTAGCCAACCTCTCGGTCATTTTCCTCCTAATCTAAATTCCAGTGTTTGTCTTGGAATCCTTCCCATATTCAATTTTTTAACATTGCCATACCATCTTACTATACTATCCTCCATTTCATGTTGTATTTTATCCCACTCAAATTCCAGTCCCTACATACACATTGTAACAGGTGGGCAACGTTAAGTAGGAGAATGCTTGCTGGGGTAATGTACTGTGGAGATATTTTGTCTCTGGTTCCTCCACGGTAACCGAGAAGGGATAGTGATAATTCTGAAAAGACAGCTAATAGGGGCTCTGAAGTTATGTCAGGCCTGGCAAGGCAGTAATGGACAATAATCAGCTTTCAAAGGATAACCAAGCATTGAAATGACAGCATTAATATTCACTTTAAATCTCATATTTGATAGGGAAAAAAAAAAAAAAAAACGGAATGAAATATTTTGAATATAATGAAAATCATGTAAAATAAAAATGCAAATCTGATATTTTGAACAAAGGAAAACATACAGCTTACTTTTTTGTTATATAAGCAGAAATGTAAACAGAATAGTAGTTATAGATAGTTTAAAATGTAGATTAATAACTGTGGCTGTGATATACCTAATTTGAAGCCTGATCAGATGTACAAACTTAGATTAAAAATGTTAAATCATAAACTCAATTCTTTTGTATAAGTTTATATTTTGTAGAATAGTAAAAACTTCATATAGATGAAATGTTTTGTACAATATTGTATTGAAATAAATAATATTAATTTACTTTTGTTCGTTGAATTTAGTGTCACCTATTTTCTGCTATGAGGATAATCACTGCCAGTGGGTGAGCTCCTATACATGAGAATATTAACAGCAATATGATTCAAGTATTCTTGTGTGTGTGTTACATATCTACAGGGTGTCCATAAAGTCCTGCTACCAAAACAATGTAACTTAGCTTGTAAACTATGTGAAAAAGAGACATGTGTTCTTTTGCAACGTATTCTACATCTCTCAAAGTTTTGTTTACATTTGTTGCAGATTGTGATTTAAACAACAATGACAACACCACAGGAAAAGGCCCAATGTGTATGGTGGTATGCTGAGTCTGGTAAATCACCAGCACCCCCATATCCGAACATTATGACGGTCAACATGTCCATACACAAAGAAAGTTGCTCCATCGGACAACAATACTCATTGTCTTTGTCAAATGAGGGGGTCAGTGGAATAAGGGCACTCCATTTGCACTAAGTTTTGAGAAAAATTGCATTTTATTAAATTCTACATTGAGTAAAATATATGGAATATGTCTTGTACATAAAATATGCTTTCTGCCTGCAAATGTATAGATCACTACATTGTTTCACATGTCTAATCAAAGAAAAAGAAAAATAAGATGATAAATGCAACATAAATAAACAAATTAAATAACATTTTTAATATTTACACTGCTCAAAAAAATTAGGGGATATTTTAGAATAACCTATTAAGACTACATTTTTAGGAACAGTATTAGATGCAATCACTTTCTATTACTCCAAAACAATGTAAACAAGAGTTTGAAGTCATTACGTAACCTCTGTACCACACCAGATGTCAAAGAGATCCTGATTAGGAATATGGCAAACAAACAAAGCAACATTAACATGGGTGAAAATGTTTCTTTAGTATGGTGTATGGTCTCCTCGAACGGCCAGCACTGCCTCACATCTGCGTGGCATTGATGCAATGAGGTTAGCAATGAGTTCTTGGGGGATACGTGGCCACTCGTCCATAAGAGCAATGTGCAGCTCTGGAACAGTTGTGGGAGGTGCTGGTCTGCCTGCAATGCACCTGCCTAATGCATCCCACACATGCTCAATCGGATTTAAGTCCGGGGAGGAAGCTGGCCATTGCATACGCTCGATACCCTCCACTTCCAGCATGTCGTCCACCAAGCCAGTTCTGTGGGGTCGTGCATTATCATCCATAAAAAGAAAAGAATCACCTATGGCACCAGCATAAGGCACGACAAAAGGTTGGAGACTCTCATCTCTATACTTTACCGCAGTCAAAGTACCACCCTGGATGACATAGAGGTCCGTACGTCCACCACTACTGACTCCTGCCTACACCATCAATCCACCGCCACCATATGGGGATCTTTCACGTACAAAAGCTGGATTGTTTCGTGTCCCTTTTTTCTCTCCAGATGAATACACGCCGACTATCACATTCCATGTTGAATCGCGACTCATCAGAAAAAAGAACTGATCTCCATTCAGCATGCCTCCACCCACGATGTTCCTCCGCCCAGTTTCTGCGATCTCTACGGTGTTGTGGAGTTAACCTGGTACACACCATGGGCCTACGGGCATAGAGACCACTTCCATGCAGTCGATTAGGGACAGTTTGAGTTGACACCCTGCGTCCTGTTGCTGTTTGAAGTGTATTTCGCAGTTGAGTTGCATTCTGCTGTCTATTCCGACGGGCTGTTAACAAGAGGTAACGGTCATCCCTTGCTGTTGTTGCCCTTGGTCAACCTTGTCCGGCTCTTCTGTGAACAGTATGTTCTTTGAAAATGATTCCAAAGACTGGAAATCACGCTTTGAGACACCCCAATGGCTTGTGCCACCTCTTGTTGTGTCTGTCCAGCTTCCATCCTTCCTATGGCCCTCCAAGCCATTGGTTCAGGTAAATCACGTTGTCGAGGCATCACTGTCCCTAAGGCAAGTCATTCACTAACTGAAAACTGGACTGGATTTAAAAACAGCAACAAAACATTCACCCCCACACCACCCTTTCACATCAACAGTACAGACACTGCCCTCTGGTGTGGTACCGAGGTTACGTAACAACTTCAAACTCTTATTTACATTATCTTGGAGTAATAGAAAGTGATTGCATCTAATACTATTCCAAAAAACATAGTCTTAATAGGTTATTCAACAATATCCCCTAATTTTTTTGAGCAGTGTAGTTTTAGGAAGAGATATTTTGAGGTTATTTTAATTAAATTATTTTCAGTCTGATCATCTTACCTCAATATATATGTTGATTTGTTCTTGGACATGTTTCAAAACAATTCTATTTTATTGTCAGCTTGTCCAGACAGGTTAGATTTATGTTGCACACCCTGGATGTCGATGTCAGCTCCATCCTGTGGTTGGCCAAAGAACCTCCAAACAAGGTCACGCTCCGTCGGTATTTCAAAATTCATAATTCTGTTTTTGTTCTTCCGAATATAGATTTTTTTCCAAATAGTCAGCTCTTTTGTATTTTCTAACTGTTTTAATAATTTAGTGTCCGAATTCATATTATTAATTTATATTATGTTTTTCAGACAAAATCTGCAGTTGTGCTGATGTTTGGTCTGAAAAACATAATATAAATTTGGACACTAAATTATTAAAACAGTTAGAAAATACAAAAGAGCTGACTATTTGGGAAAAAATCTATATTCAGAAGAACAAAAACAGAGTTATGAATTTTCAAATACCGACGGATCATGACCTTGTTTGGAGGTTCTTTGGCCAACCACAGGATGGAGCTGACATCGACATCCAGGGTGTGCAAACATAAATCTAACCAGTCTGGACAAGCTGACGATAAAACAGAATTGTTTTGAAACATGTCCAAGAACAAATCAACATTAATATTGAGGTAAGATGATCAGACTGAAAATAATGTAACATTTTTAACTTGAATTTTACATTACGTTTGCAGCATTTGTATCATTATCAATTTAAGGCTGCTGTGTACAGATGGTAAAAATTTCATGAGAGTCATGATGTCTTCATTATCATCCTACCATTAGGATGTTTTGTTGTCAATACTATATCTCATAATACAGGACACTTTCCTTTCTCTTTTTGAAGGCTTATCACTTCCTCTAAAGCCAAGTCACCGAAACCAGATTTTACGTACATTACATGTCTGTTTTTCACAAAATGAAACTGAGATGCTTTTCTGATGTCTACCTTATGCTTGTCCAGCGTCACATTTCTCTTTGTGAACATTTTATTTAAGTTATCCAAATCTTTAAAATCTTCTGCATTCATCTCAATTACTGTGAATGGTTTCTTTGTTCAACTCTTCCTTATGAGGTGAACCCACTGTTCAGTTGTATAAACCACTTGTGTTTTTCTTTTAACTTCTTCAATCACACCAAAGTCAGCATCACAGACGTGGAAAGTGTGACCTGGTACAAGAAATTTATGTTCAATTTCTTCAAACCAATCACAATCAATCACATACAGCCAAAGTCCCATTACTGTAAAATTCTTGTTTTGACCAACACATGAATCACTTTACACTATAAGTTTCGTTTTTTATTAGCACCGTCTTCAATCAGTGGTATAGCTTTTAACAAACAACTAGCAATTTCATCCGCACCTCTTGAAGCAACTGATTCAGGCCAAACACACATGATTGCACTATCGTTATTACTTATTACAGATGTGGATACCAAAATTTTATGTCCAAAGTAATATACAACATACACTCAGTTGACAAGTGAGGGGTTGGTAGTGCTTAACAAGACTTTTACTTTGAATTAATTTCCCAGATGCAGATATATATTTCTTTCCACTGCTGCGTAAAATTTTCTGCTTTGTTTTATTCCACTCTTGCACATTTATTTTCTTAGATTTTATTACTCTATTTCCATTCGCACAAGAACCTGCTGCATCAGCCATTCTGTATTTGCTGATCTTTGCCATCAGTAGTTGCAATGGACAGTATACATCACGTGTCAGCAGTTAGGATGGGCCTTCATTTCCCGCACGTGTGAAGAAGTTAGAAATTTGTCTTACACATAAAGTCTCATGTACCATCCTTTGAGCTAAGTTAGTATTATCAGCTTCTAAAGATTAACAGAAGGTGGCCACAGGATACATAATCTGCAAATAACTAAATATCAAACATTGGTTGGGATGAGCCCTTATTCCACTGAGCCCCTCAATTGTGTTCAGCAAGGAATCAGCAAATTCAGCACGCCGAGGGAAGTCAGTTGGCAGCAATGCTTGTGTAATTTGCATTTTATAGGCCTGAAGATGTAGTTGCTTATGGAGGAGTTTATGAATGTTTTATTTTGGTAAATGCAGTTCCCATGAAGCACAACTAATCGATTTTTGAGGTCTGAGTTAAAATGAAAGTTGTACATTGTCGATAGTTTCTTGGCTCAAACCTGGTCATCCACTCCTTGACAAGTCCATTACATTGCCAGTCACTAGAAATTTGTCGGCCCATCTAATTATGGATGATTTGGATGGAGGATCTCTTCCATATTGCTGGCAAAAATTTCACTGAACAGTTATTGGTGATTTACCAGACTCAGCATACCACCATAAACATTGGGACTTATCCTGTGGTGTCGCCATTATCATTTAAATCACAATCTGCAATAAATGTAAACAAAACTTTGACTGATGTAGAATATGTTGTGAAAAACTGCATGTCTCTATCTCGAATAGTTTACGAGCTAAGTTACATTATTTTGATAGTAGGACTGTGTGGATACCCTGTATAACTTCCCCTCCAAACAATGGAACATTCTTAAATAAATTGTTATCAATAAAAAAGATTGCATTCTTCTCAATTGGAATCAAACTTGCAAGTCTGGTTGAATAATTTGACAAGATATTGTTCAGGGATTATTTGGACCTTATAATTATTTTCCTGAAATTTGTCTTACTGATGAACAAAAATCAGAAAAAGCCTCACCCAGAAAACTTGTTCTGACTAGGAACAAAATTCAGGCCCACCGAATTAAAATATACATTAATAAAATATATATTCTAACAGAGAGAGAGAGAGAGAGAAGCATCACAAAAATGAAAGAGACACATTGGGAAGGAAATACTATGCAATTCCAAATTTCAACCTTGATTGTGCAGTGCAATCCATATAAACCAGTACCATTTTAATAGGCCACAATTTCTCTCTGAAAGCTCGTAGAAACGTGAAATTTGTTTTAATGATCTCAGTGGCTCAGGGAGAATCGACAACAATCACGGCAACAATCGATCAATGCCATCTGTGGACTATATTGTTGATTTCGATGGAAATTATGAGCATTTTCATGGCATTGTAGACAGTCTTTAGTTTGCAGTCATAACAGCAACATGCAGTACTCACTTCGAGAGCGTGTTTTCATTGTGGAAACATATTGGAAGACAAATTCCTTGGTAACAACACAATGGGAATTTTGAAGAGAATGTAATGTACGGGATGTTCCGAAAAAGTCAACAATTTTATCGCTAGCAAGAAAGCTGGAGACAACTGGTATATTCGTTGGTGAGAATGGAAAACATAGACCACCATAGAGTGCAGAAACTGTTAACAATGTTTGAATAAGGCTAGTGAACTCTCCAAATAAATTCTTGCATCGATTGAGCCAGGAGCTATACATATGGCACATGCCAAAGAGCTGCGAAAGAACACAGCATTACGACCATACAGAGTGCATATGGTGCAACAATTGAAAGAAGCAGATTATGAAAAATGAATCCGTTATTGTCAGTGGTTTCAGGATTTTCTTATTTCATGTCCAGACATTCTCTCCATAACGTGGTTTACAGATGAGGCATGGTTTCATCTGTCAGGCTACATAAACACACAAAACACAAGATATTGGGCTGTTGTAAACCCCCATATGAATCATGAAACACCACTACATGATGTAAAGGTTGGAGTATGGTGCGCGGTGTCAGCTTCCAGGATCGTTGGTCCCGTTTTCTTTGATACGACTGTAGACACTGGAGTTTATACAGGTATCTTCAATACATTTGTGGAGCAGCTGAATAATATTGAATTGAGAGAAGGTTATTTCCAGCAAGATGGAACAATATGCCATACATGCTACACATCTAATGCCTCCATGGCTCTTGTAACCAGTTTCTTTGAATAACTGAATAATCTCATGAGGTCTGTGGCTCCCCAGATCCCCTGACCTAATCTCACTGGATTTTTTCTCGTGGGGATATCCAACAAAAATAAGAGTGTACAAGAATAGGCCTTGGACAATCTATGATCTCAAAAAATCCATTCAAAACGAAATAAGCATCATTGGCAAGGATACTCTCTGTAGAACTTCACAGAATATGATGAAACGAGTGCAAATATGTATAGATGCTGGTGGAGGACACTTCCAACATTTGCTCTGAGAGGTAAGCAGTGTAATGTAATCTCCCAATTGTGTATAATGTAATCTCTCAATTCTGTAATATATTCTCCCAAAGTTGCATATGTGTCCTGTTATTGGTTCAAGACATATGGCCCCTTAAAATGGTTCAGGTTAATATGGATCACACTGTATTATTGTAACATAGGACAAGCAATTTCCATTTTTAATTTGAGGACTGTTATACAACACTAGGGCCTAACTGCAATGATAATAAAATACTATAAAAAGCGATAAAGGATAGACACATATACAAGTGTATTATACCAAAAAATAGGGCATAAATATTCACCCTTTAAATGCGGATTGAAGTCTCAATCCAAATATACATAAGTGCTTTATAGATAAAAAACTAGGGAAAAAATTATAATAAAATGACTATTTCACATCAATATATTTGTCATATATTTGTCAAACAATGAAGTCACACTTACGAAATCTTATATAATATCAAAAACAACTTATTAGTTTCAACCAAATAGGAAATTCTTGTGAAACCTTATATAACCCAAACACATTAGGATAAGAAGTTAAAAACACCTTATATAACATGGCCATGAACATACTAGGAATATTACTACAGATGGGGCAAGAAAATAGGGCTTCCATTTAGCTTTAGGGGATGGTGAAAGGTAAAGATAATCATATAAAAGCCGGGATTTTTTAGTGAAAAAAGCCGAACAGCAGCGGGACCGATTGCGTTCCCCCCAGCGGGGTCCAGCGGGACGGTGGCAACTACATTAGTAATATGTATCATTTTTTATCATTCTTTGGTCATTTCAAGACTTAGAATTAAAGAAGGGACCAAATGGTCGAAGGAACTAAGAATAACGAACAAAGTTGAATATTTTAAAATGATTGTTTCTCTCTCTCTCTGAATTTTAGCACTTTAATATTTTGATAATTTTGACATTTGACAATGTGGCGATTTCAGCTGTTTTAAATAACTTGTTTTATATGTTATTGTTTCAATATCTCTTTATGTTTGACTTTATTTTAATAAATTATGTTAAGTTTTCGTTTACTGTGTTTTAAACATGTTTAAATGTAGAACTCTTCCTCCAAAACCAAGGCCAACCGCTCGGGCCAAAGACCACTTAAACAATAGTGGTCTTCACGCTATCAATACGCTGGTGCTTAACTGACCGCCGCGCGTAATAAACTGGATGAACCAGACGGTGGTATATTCGTGAAAATAATGTTCTATTATATTCACGGATAAAGAAACGAACCCTAGACCCCAAAATTAACATTCAATTCATATACAGTAAAAATCTATATGTTTTTTTTCTGGAAGATCGGGTCACATTGGTACTAATGAGTCAACTATGTCTTTTTAAAACAGAGGAGAAACCAGAAAATCTTCAACTTTGGGACATTATTATTAACTGGCTTTAGGTTATTTTATTTTTTTTAGGATCTAATATTTGGGTTTTATGGACAATGGGTAAAATTTGGATATATCGCTGTTTTTAGGTTTTATTTTTGGTATTGATGTTTTTCAACAAATGTTTTATTTTTCTGGGCATAATTAAGGGTTTTTTTTTACAATAGGTAAGCTTTTTGGATATATACGACAAATTTTGGTGTTGTTGATATTTTTTTCTCATAGAGATGTTATTTTCTTTATAGTCAGACATCTATATATATATTTTTTTTCTAGGTTATGTTTATGTATTATTTTCAGAACTATGATTTTTTTTGGATACCTATAAGCTTTATGAATTATTTTGGTGTTGTTTCAGTCAGAGGATATTTAATGGTTATTAACCTAGGTTATGATATTTTTTTTCAGGAATATTTGTAGAGTGTGTAGTAATGAAATTGATTTAGTATTTTTTTTTTGTGTTGATTAAGGCAATATCTCATCCAATGTTAATAATTGTACGTTAATAATGACATATTTTATTATTTCGTCTATCGGGAAGGCGTGGCACGATCACATGTACACACAAATCATTTCTGAAAGCATCACCACGAGAGATAAGCCAAAGGGATCATAGGTTGCTTTTACACGCCACTAGATTGAATTTTTTTTCATATTGGAATTTTTTATTATTTTTACGAAAGGGGTAATGAATTTGAGGACACAAGATGGTGGACGCATCTTACACTTATGCCACTAATGCACTAAACACTCGTACCACGTTTGCACTATGTAAACAATCATTTTTTTTATATTCACGTAAAAACACGATCTTGGATATCTTGCTGAATCATGGATAGAGATAGGATACGGAAAATTAATTTATGGTTTATTAACTAGGTAGTTTGTTGTTCGGATAAAGAACTGGGAAGTGGGCTAACGTCTATTTTTTTTTAAAATGGCTACGATGTCTACGGAGCCATCTAACGGAGTCTATATTAAACATTACAGCCACCCCGTAGGAAACTAACCCTATCCATCTCAATCAAATAAAATTCTACTTATATTCGGGCTAATAAAAAAAAAAATATTATTGACATAAATACAAGAAAAATAAATCGATTAATATTTAAGTCCCCATGTAGCAACTCGTGCATCCACACTGGTAATTAATCTTGGCCCACGTAAGGCTCAAGGAACAGCATGATAACTTGCAATGAATGATTTATATTGGGAAAATAAAATTAACAATTATTCTAATAATAGGACTATAAAAAAATTTTAATTACACAAAAGAATAGCCGAAAACTAGCAGGAAAATAGCTAGGGAGTTGGAAAACATAAAAATCAGAGGATTTGGAAATAGAGTAATAACAGTAAAAAATACAGCAACATTTAAAGTAACATATTCCCCCTACCGGAGATCTTGAGGTAACGGAAACGTTAGGGCTCCCAATATTTCTAGACAATCGGCACTTAATGTCAGCCGGGTTATCAGCCCTGCGTGACGGCCGCCCTTTCCCCAGAACAAGCGTCTGGTACTCATTTCAGTTAGAGGCTGAATCGACCCCAGGGCCATAGTGCCGCCAGAGGGTTTGGATCAGGTTGAAAATCCTGAACCCACCGGGACTTGAACCCCCGACTTTTCGGCTTGTAGCGCAGTGCTTCAACCACTATACTAGTAGAAATAAATATTCATACTAAATATATCAAGGAAATTTTAAACCCTATTAGAGTTAAACCGCCTACCGTGCGACATTGACAAGGCAGGGCATGAGGCAAATAATACCGATTTGTCGCTGGAAATGTTATTCTAGGATATCTTATGGTAAAGGCGACCACCTTATGATATGTAGGAACGTTTTTCAGTTAGAAATCGAGAGTTAGACATAAAACAGAAAGAACTACTAACTGAGTGATTTAAAATTAATAATAATAAAACACAGACTAAAATAATAATCAACACACGAAGTTCGGGTACAAATCATACGTCATAATAAAAGATAATGGAAGAGATTGGATGACAAATAATAATAATAATATTAGGGAACGTTCAAGAATATAGAAGTTTTCTGAATAATAAATATGAACTCACCAGTGTGGAAAAATGAAAAACCGCCAACTTGAGAACTAAACTTATTTCGACATGCACGACGACTGAGTGTCTATTAGAAGGTCACGTAGCTGTAAAATTCAGCAAGGCTCTGGAATGTGTTTATTTTGGTGAAAGTTAGATTAACCACATAGATAAGGACTCCAAAACCGACTACATTAGGAATATGAACAAAATTTATACTATTTGATTTACAGGGAAATAAATATTATTTTTTTCTCTTTTTCTTCTTAACATCAGAAAGCGTACTTTAAATAAATAACTACGTAAAGACCCATGACATTAACAGAAAATAAAAGTGGCATATATTAGCAATCAGAGGGATTCTATAATTGAAAACCGAGAGAATGAACAAAGGGCATGGAGACTTAGGAGAAATAAACGAGAACTCGAGCATAGAGGGGAATGGAGAATTAACGCAATCACAAAAATGATAACGCAACTAATGAGGGATGTAGATCCTAGTTTCGAAACAAGAGTATGGGAAAAAGGCATGGAAAACTTAGGATGAATTAGAGAGAAATCGAACCAAGCGGGGAGTGAAGATTTAGCGCAATAAAGCAAAGCAGGGACCACACACCTCCCCAAAGGAAGTAACATTAGACTCATGGAAAGGAAGACGACCGAACTTCAGGTTAAATAATAGCTTAAAATAATTTTTTTGATTAACCTCTCATGTGGTGTTGAGAGATTTACAACAATGCCGGCGGCGCATTCTGTGAAAAATTTCGACTACAGTGTGAGACGGTTCTAAATCATAAGTCAAGTTTAAATCCTGAGTAATGTCATATTAGCGCAATTAGAGGACTCGCTTGACCCGTAATTCAGATTATAATATCGGAAATGGGAAAAATGGAAATTCGGTATAAATAAGAGAGAGCTCGAACAGAAGAGGGGAATGGAGATTTGGCCGAATCGTAGAACTCCGCTAGTGAGAGGTACGGAGTGGAGGCAGAAACAAGATGCTTACAGAAGCGATAAAAGAAGGATAGACTGATGCTTACAGAAGTGATAAAAAAAAGGATAGACTTATTCCCAGAAATATTTTCCTTTTTTTAGGCTTTATCATGATTTTTTTTGGTGGAAATTAGGATACTTGAAAAACAGTGAGATGTTTTATCCGATCTAGTAGAAAAGTGAAATTTCAAAATAGGAACCCAGGGGTTACACAAAATACTATTGCTGAGTATGACACAACAAATAATACACTCTGCAGGCAATGGTTCCTGCTGAGATGGACTGGCTTGGGAAAGTTTGGAGGGCCTAAAGGCGCCTAGACTCTCTTATAGTGCGAGCCTTGTCCCATGTCAGTTAGGACTAGTGACCAGTCGAGTAGTAGACACACACACATATGGGTTAAGACATATTACGATAGTAGATGAAAACTAGATCGCTTAAGACTCTTCATATTTAGGCCTACGAGGGATAATAAGAGGTTAGGCTGCAACTTAGGTCAATCTAGGCTAGGTAACGTTAGAAATACACACACAGAGATGAAACTTTTACATAGTCGCACATAGAGATACACGTTGGGAAGGACTAAGGACCCTTTTGGAGAGGATTTGGCCCTCGACAATTTGGCGAGTTGCCTGAACACTTCGCCAACAAGCTAGGCAGGTGCAAGTCGGAAGGTGGGGCACCCCCGTTATGACATGATCTAGAGACAGAGAACTCCAAAATGATCTTGGGGCACTGGCCATAAAACCTTGCCGGCTTGGCACTGACGTTAGGGACCATATGGAACATCATTGTTTAGGGAAAGATAGGCATCCAAGGAACTAGAGACAAAACGAAAGTACAATACAATTACGGGCAAAAAGACCCACGAGAAACATTAGTGATACCCGGGTTTAGGGAGTGATGAGGGCAATAGAGGAACCCCAACAAAAAGATTAGGATAAAATCCACTTTTCCGATGAGGCGGCGTCCATGAGTTCAAGAAGGCTCTCCCTAAGATTAACGTCGAAATCGAGATTTCGGAGGCAGTAGGATGGGGACAACTTGGGCCCCGAATGGCAGGGCGGTGCCCTCCCTTGAGGCGATTTGCTCGAGTTTTCTTGGGCCCCGAAGGGAGTAAGGAACAACACCACCTCCATTGAGGCGATTTGCTCGACGAGTCCGCCAGAATACAAAACGGAAAAAGCGGGAGTGCGGTAGGGACAACTTGGGCCCCGAATGGCAGGCGGTGCCCTCCCTTGAGGCGATTTGCTCGATTTTTCTTGGGCCCCGAAGGGAGTAAGGAACAACCCACCTCCACTGAGGCGATTTGCTCGACGAGTCCGCCGACTTGCCAAGGACTAAAAAGTCAGAAACTTAGGGAATTCTGGAACGACAGAATTAGAGGGTGTGTCAGGAAGGAACCGAGTCACTGTTGACAGGATGGGAGCATCCAGGCCTCCACCTCGTGGTCGTGCAAGGTAATAACCGAGTCACCGATGTCGGAGGTCGAGCCCATTCCTGGTCTTCATGGTCGTTGCGCGGTGAATTCGCTCTCTCACACGACAGGAGAAATAGCGAGACAGGAATCGCGACAGAATTAGGGAGAGTGGGTTAGGAGGAACTCGCTCCAATGTCGACCAGGGTGGATCTCCGGAAGTGAGCCCATTCCTTGTCTTCAAGGTCGCAGCGCGACAACCTCGCTAGCTCACTCAACATTAGAGAGTGTGACAGGAAGGGCCTGGGCCACCGTTGGCATGAAGGGAACCATTGCATATCCCATGCCTTCGAGGCTCGCAGCTCGGGCGTTTCGCTGGCTCATCCGGCTTTATTTTCAAGAAATCAGGAATAAACGAAGCACGAAAAGAGATAGCAGGGGTCTACGAGAATGATGCCAGGAAAACCGCGAAGAAAAAGTCGTACGCACACATAGGATATGGTCATAACGAAGGGATAACAAATACTAGGCAAGGACATCAGAAACGTTGAGACACTAAAGAGGAAGAATACTAAAGGAAACACACATACTTACGATTGTGCGATCGACGAGTAGAGCCAAGAGAGACAGATTGACCTAAGTAGGGATATTACATACCAAGAGAGGGTAAACACGTTAGGTAGTGAGATCTCGGAAATTAGAGGTTAGACACATAAGGTACTACAGAACATTAGAAGTTAAACACATAAGGATAGTACAAGAAATTAGAGGCTAAACACTTAGGGAAGTGCATGAAATTAGAGGTTAAACACATAAGGAATACATGGAATTAGAGATTAAACACATAAGGATAGTACAAGAAATTAAAGGTTAAACACTTAGGGAAGTGCATGAAATTAGAGGTTAAACACATAGGGTTGTACACGAAATTAGAAGTTAAACACATAGGGTTGTACATGAACTTAGAGGTTAAACCCATAGGTAAGATAGGGAATAAGTCTACACGTATGAGACCAGGAATTAACTCAAAAACGTAAATGGAAATTAAGGGGAAACAAAAAGGGTAAGAGGTGAAGAGGTTAAACCCATAGGTGAGATGGGGACCCAAGACACGGAATAAAGTCCACGCATAATCTGGAGTAATGTAAAAAAATAAATAAAGAAATTCAAGAGAACAGATAAGATATTGCCGAACGAATTAGGAAGGACTTAAGGAAACAACACCATTTAGATTTTTTAATTAAGTTAACTCTGTAGGCTGTAGCACGGGAAATCGACGGATAGATTAGAAATGAGAGAATTTAAGATGCAAAGACGCATTTTTATTAAGTTAACTCTGTAGGCTGTAACACGGAAATCGACAGACAGATTAGAAGCGAGAGAATTAAGATGCACAGACGCATCCCGGATAGGAGAAAGGAAATTCTCTCACAATCAGGACCTCGCGAGGGAATGATATACGGAATTCAGGTTACATAATCGTACTAAGTAGTATTTACATCTTAAAGCCCTAGCGATTTATGTGTAGGCGAGCACACTCGATCGAACCCAGGACTCTAGAGAAGGAAAAGCAAAATTGAAATTTTATCCAAACAATGGAAAGTTTGAAAACCAGCGGTAAAATACGGTGATACTGACAATTTTTGAACCCAGTAAAACCTGAATTGCAATAAGGGCGTAAATGATTCGTGAGAAATCATAAGGCCAGAAACATAAGAGCATTTCTTTTTGCAACTTGAGGCTAGCTATAAGGGACAAATAGGAACATGGGTGCACAAACCTAAACGATGCAATCTAAAGCCAGGACGTCTAATATACAATGAAGTTAAATTAAACTAAACATTCTGTGACCAGGAGTGATAAAGAGGATGCGGACCCATGTAGTACGGGATAACCACCAAACCCATAAACGATGTTTAAATTTATCCTCCCAAGTTTTAACAAATGCCATAAGATTGCAGCTTCACGCCTGGACCTGCGGCCACCACCACGACACTACATGATGGGAGGAAGATTAAGAGGGCCAGGCTCACGGCGCACCCTGTACGTCTAAGGACGAGAGCGCAGCATACCGCTGCCAGGACCAACCACACCCTGTACATCTAAGGACGAGAGCGCAGCTACCAACTACACATCTCGTGACGGAGCATAAGATGGGTGAATGTCCAGACTCGCAACTAGCTAAGACAAACACCTCACTAGCAGTAAAGAACAAACCCAGGCAATTATAAATAATAATAACTATCTCCAACGCCAACCTTGGCCTAACATCCTTCGTTCCAAAATGTTTCCTATAGATGAGTCAAGAAAACAAACTCCACGTCAAGATTAATTCCTATGAAACCCTTCACAAGTACTCCTTGGACCTAACTGGGTTTTGGTTAAAGAAACTAGGCATAACTAAATCAAAGGCCTACCTGGACCAACGGCAGCTGAAAATGAACAACGAACTCGAGCACTAGAACATCGCATCCTCCATCGCGGCAAGCAGACACGAACCCTGACCTCCAAGCTAGCCACAGCAGACACCACAGTTCTGATAATTTTTTAACAGTGATCCGGTTCACGAAATAGAACCGTCAAAGTGAATAACAAAAAAGAAACGAAATGTTGTTAAGTGCGTCGGATATTGAATAACAGTGAAAGTGCATCGTTTCAAAAGAAACCACAGAAGGTTTAAACAAGGAAGAACGAAGACGAGAAGAATTTTTAGTGAAAATATTTTATAGTCGATATTTTTTTTTTGTTTCCAGCAATAAACATTTTTTTTGGAACCGTGCACAGCATATTGTGTTAAAGCCGCGAAGGCATGCTATATTGTGATTTTTGTTTTTTTTTTAAGTATAGTGTTCTCACTAAGTAAACAGATCTTACCGATGTTTCGACACAATTAAAGGTATCCGGGGCAATTTATAAGTAAAAGACGATCTAACCTCTTAGATTGAGAACAAAATACTTCCAGGACAGATGGAATCGCCAATTGACGACGTCAGTTCCACTCCCACCTAAAGTTAAGATAAATGTCAGGACCAACCCCCGAGAGGTGAGAGATATCCTGTAAGGAAAAAAAGACTTTCGGTTTTTCAACCCTAGTCGTATTTAGAGGGGGGAATTGTTATACAACACTTGGGTCTAACTGCAATAATAATAAAATACTATAAAAAGCGATAAAGGATAGACACATATACATGTGTATTATACCAAAAAATAGGGCATAAATATTCACCCTTTAAATGCGGATTGAAGTCCCAATCCAAATATACATAAGTGCTTTATAGATAAAAAACTAGGGAAAAAATTATTATAAAATGACTATTTCACATCAATATATTTGTCAAACAATGAAGACACTTACGAAATCTTATATAATATCAAAAACAACTTATTGATTTCAACCAAATAGGAAATTCTTACAAAACCTTATATAACCCAAACACATTAGGATAAGAAGTTAAAAACACCTTATATATATATATATATATATATATATGAAAAGAAAAATGAATGCTTGAGTCGGGATTCGAACTCGAGTCTCTAAAGTCTGTACCTTTAGCGCTCTAACCAACTGAGCTACTCAAGAATTCCAATACAAGCATACAATTTTCTTATACATGTAGTATTCTCAATTCACACAAGAGGTAGCTGAAATTGTTCCAACTGCCATCTCGCGGCTAACGTAACAGTTAAGCAAATTTTTAAAGAGAATATTTACTTTATAGCAGTAACGCTTTTATAATATATATATATATATTCAACTTTGTTCGTTATTCTAAGTTCCTTGGACCATTTGGTCCCTTATTTAATTCTAAGTCTTAAAATGACCAAAGAATGATAAAAAAGGAGTCATATTACCAATGTAGTTGCCACCCTTGCTGGCCCCGCTGGGGGGACCGCAATCGGTCCCGCTGCTGTTCGGCCTTTTCCACTAAAAAATCCCGGCTTTTATATGATTATCTTTACCTTTCACCATCCCCTAAAGCTAAATGGAAGCCCTATTTTCTTGCCCCATCTGTAGTAATATTCCTAGTATGTCATGGCCATGTTATATAAGGTGTTTTTAACTTCTTATCCTAATGTGTTTGGGTTATATAAGGTTTTGTAAGAATTTCCTATTTGGTTGAAATCAATAAGTTGTTTTTGATATTATATAAGATTTCGTAAGTGTCTTCATTGTTTGACAAATATATTGATGTGAAATAGTAATTTTATAATAATTTTTTCCCGCGTAACAAGGACTTATATAATTATAGCCTGTAAATTACAAACCCACTACGAAACCTGTTGGAGAAGGAACAAAATGTTTTTTGCAAGGGAAGGTCTTGTGCAGATGGATTTTACCTAAAACTCCTTATTGAAAAGCCTAAGGGATTCAATAAAGAATCACATCATCTAGCATTTATAGATTTTATTGAAGCATTTGATCTAGTTTATAGACAAAAACATTCAGAAATTTTAGCTGATGATGAAACGCCAAATCAATTGATTCAAACAATTTGTGATTATAATGTTGAGTGATTCCGGGTTATGTAGCCGTGGTCCATAGTTGGTGTTGATACCAGACGTTTCGCCCTCAACTGCGGAGGGCATCTTCAGTGGCGAGTGCTTAGTAGATCTTCCGACCAGGAAACACGCATAGAAGCACTCGCCACTGAAGATGCCCTCCGCAGTTGAGGGCGAAACGTCTGGTATCAACACCAACTATGGACCACGGCCACATAACCCGGAATCACTCAACATTACGATTACCGGCCGTGAAAGCCTGCATTCAACTAATTTGTAATTATATCAAAATATTACAATATCAGTAAGAATTGCAAAGAACTATCTGATTGGAAACCAACTGCGGAGTACAGCAAAGATGTCCTTATTTTTCATCACTTTTGTTTAATGTTTACATTAATTCTATTATCAGATGTTGGCGATTAACAGTTCATGGTAATATCCCTTATCAAGAAGCAATACTTTAGATACCCTTTTACATACAGGTAATTTCTGTTTGGCAATATGGAGGATGAATTACAGTATTCTGTCCATCATTTCAACATGATAGCACAGCAATTTAATATGAATATTTCAACAAAAACTAAATTTATGGCCTTCCAGGGAAAATATCCATTAAGAAGCAAAATCTGTATTCAAAATCAACATTAGAGCAAGTTAATTCATTTAAATATTTAGGATATCATTTAACTTTTAATGAGGACTGTGATATATCTTTTAAAATTCAAAATTGTAATAAAACTTTAAGCATCAACAACCAAGTTTTCAAACTATCAAAAGTGCAGAGACATATGAGAATGAAAGTATACAAAATTCTCTCTAAACCTACCCTCTGTTATGGCAGCAAAGCATGGAATATTCAAACTCAGGATGAACATTGTATCACAGCTACGGAGGTGAAATTTCTGCAGAGAACTGTTAGTTACAGCCTTCTCGACCACCAAAGAAATGAAATAATAGCTAAACAACTCAACCTTACACTTGTATCTTAATACCTTCATGACTACAGGAAGAATTGGATACATCACATTCACCGCATGAACCGTTCCAGAATACCCAATCTAATGCTCAACTACATTCCCCCAGGAAACGATCTATAGGTAGACCATTCAAGAGATGGTGGGAGACCATAACAGGCCACTTAGGCCTAGTACCTAAATGGCTGATGATGATAAATTTGAGGATTTAAAACAAGAGATATGAAAAAAACAGTAGCACTTAATAGTAGCAATTTATATTTTAATAGAGAATATTAAAGAATTATAATAAACTATTTTGAAAACTATGATAAAATTAATTTTTTTTGTAAATGAATGCCAATTTTTGTGTTAATACTTGGATAAAAAATACAGTAAAGCATTTATTGTCTTTATGTTGCTTGTTAGTACTTATTATGTTACCGGTAATGGAACTTTAAATCTTGAAGATAAGATACAACCCTCAGGGGTCCCCATCTAGGGGATATGTGGATGGCGACCACAAGGTGCCCAGGCTGAGCAAAACATTGCTTCCACTTACTTGGGTTTTGCTCCTTACTTTTATCTTTAACCAATCTGGTATTTCTTCCACTTACTTATACCAGACTCTTTTAACTTTACTATGTAACTTTTCTTGGTTAACTCTTGTTTTTTTCGACCCCAACGCTATTAGGGCATCCGAAGGCTGGGGAGTCTTTCCTTTCTTGCATTTTCTTTTTCTTCTTTCCTTTAATTTTCTTTTCTTCTCCCGAAAATCCGGGCCAGAAGGCTGTAAGATGGCAGCCCCATCACTGGTCTTGCCTTCCTTTGGCCAGCAACCAATCGAAGGGACTATTATTATGCTTTCAAATCTTATATGAGAATTTCCCGGATGGATCACGCTGGAGGGAAAATTTTCTATAGGATCGTAACAGGCCTTGACCTAATACTTGGAAGGAAGAAGAAGAAGAAGAAGAAGAAGAAGAAGAAAAGATACATAGTTGTTATGACCCAGCAATTAGAGCATTAAAAAGGTCATTAATATTATTTAACTCTCTTCTGACCCCTTATTGATACTATTTAAAAATGTTATTTAATATCATATATTTTTTAAATGAATCACAGGCACGAATCCAGAATGCCTGTGAAGGTCTGTGATACGACCTATATTTCTCTTTATATTACACTACTCAAAAACATTAGAGCAACACATGTTTAAACCAAAACCACAAAATAAATAATGAAACAATTAAATTTTTTATCTTTTTGTAATTATGAATTAAAGATTTATCTAAAATTAGAATAGACACACAAACAATATTTTATTGCACAGTATTAGAAATACAAACAAATTATCATTTGTAACAAAAACACAAAGTGAAAATTTGAAATTTATTATTTTAGGAATCAATGTTTCCATGGTTATTTCAACACTCATTACTTAGTGTGTCCTCCATGAGCTGCAGTGACTACATTACACATAGGAGGCATGCTTTGCAGAAGCCTTCTTATAGAAACTTGTGAGATTCTCTCCCATTCCTCAGTGAGTGCATTTGAAAGTTCTTCCAGGTTCTGTGGCACAGCAGGATGCTTACGAACAAGTTTTACCAGCTTATCCCATATGTGCTTGATTGGATTAATGTCCTAACTGCATGCAGGCCAGTCCAACACCAGAATTTGGCATTCTTGCAGGACATCTCTGGTAGCCTGTGCTAGCATTATCATGCATTAGAAGAAAATTAGGGTTCATAGCATAAGCAAAGGTTATGACATGTTGAAGGATAATGTCATTAATGTAAATATCAGCATTCATGGGCTGTGAGACAACCACAAGCACTGTCCGAGACTTAACAGTAATCCCAGCCCAAACCATAACCGAACCATCTCCAAATCTCTCACGTTCAATAATTGTGGCTGGATCAAAACATTCACCAGGAAGTATCCATACACATGTACAACCATTAGAACTTGTTAAACAAAATCTTGATTCGCCCATGAATAGAACACCCTTCCATTGGCAGAGCTGCCAGTTGACATGATTCTGAGCAAATTGCAGCCAGGCTGACGTGTTAAACGAGAGGTTTTAAAGGGGATTCTAGACCTCAACCTTGCATTTCCCAGTCTATTTCTTACAGTCAGATCAGAAATTACAGCCACAGTTGCTGTTCGTAAATAATTTTGTAGATCTCTGACTGTAGATGTTCATCTGCGAAAAGCTGATAGTACAAGAAATCTATCCTGTACCTATGTAGTCTTCTTCTGACAACCTAGCCCGGCCAGCTCTTGTATTCACGTGTCTCTCTATATCGCCTCCACAGCCTATGGATAATGGAAGGGCTGACATCAAGAATCCTAGAGTCATGGTGAATGGAACGACCATCTTCAATCAGTAAAACTGCTTGTGCAACTGGTGTTTCATTCAGATGTCTCATTGCTCTGTATTAGCTTCAGAGAACTCACGATAATAATTTCCTACCACAGATTATTATTCAAGCTGGTTTTAAAAAAAGTAACTCAATGAGCGCTCACTATGGTTTCAGCAAATCTTGGAACTTACTAACATATTCAGAGGAAAATTAAAAAAAACACAGAAAATCTTCAATCTGGTTTTAAACATTACTTTAAATCAAAACATCTGACTCTCAAAAATTAAATTGTTTCAATATTTATTTAGTGGCTTTGGTTTAAACACGTGTTCCTCTAATTTTTTTGAGTAGTGTATTTCTATATGAGTATTAAAGAGAAAGAGTATCACAAGTAAGCAATTTCCGTTATCATAATACATAAACATGACAATTAGAAGGGAGATTCATTTTATCTTCAGCTAGAATTACGCTAACCCACGTCCATAGGACAACACAGTCTTGAACCTGTTCTGGGTTGTCACCCCTAAAAATGTTGTGCATGTTCTATTATGATTACCTATAACACTCAACATAGATAATTATTATGAACAGCTTAGTAAAACAAACTTAGTTTCTGGCATAGTTAGCCCAAGTAGCATAATGTTATTAACAAAACATAACTTAGGGTCATTGGTTGCAATTGCTCATTATAAGATGTTTTAAATCCAGTAAAAGTGCTATTATTTGCTTTCTTGCTCAAGCAGTATTGTAATTTTTTGTTAACTTTATTTAATTTTACCTTTTAAATATATTTTATTATTATTTCTTTATAAGTTAGTCTTACTGTGTGTTATAATGATCTACTTTCTCTAACTCCCTATTAATGAACCCTATAATCATACACAGATCCTAGAATAAGTCAAACCTATTCCTGCCAAAATCATTGACCCACTTACAGGGGCTTCAACATGAGCCTTAGGGAGACATAGTTGAACAGAAAATATAGGTATCTTTACCAGAAATGCTAAAATTATTCTCAAATAAAAACATCTAATTAAATCATCTATAGATTTCATTCAAAAAAGTTAAATTATTACCATCATACAAATATATAATTCCAACCAATAGTGGTAAAGATGCTAGTAGTGTACAAAACAATAAATAAATTTCCGCTTGTAAATGTTCTAATTAATTTTTGTCCACAACTAAATTTATTCTGTCATTAAGAGTTTTTTTACTCACAACTTGGAAAATTATTTAAATAATATAAACACACAAAAAGAAAATATTAATACAATTTTACAATTAATACACATGACAATAATAATTACCAAGAAATAATAAATGATTAAAAAAAAATAGATATCGAAGTTGAGCCTTTGTGTTCCCAGTTAGACATTCTACTGACTGCTCTACAAAAGTAGACCAGGTAGTGAATGCAGAATGATATATGCTAGGCCTAACCGAGACTGAACGTCAGGTCTTACCCAAATCAAAACATAATTAATTAATCACTAAAAAATTATGGAGTTGTGGCCCCATGTTTAAGTGGTATGACAACTAAGACTGTTTTCTTTTATTTGATACCAGTTTTGTTAGAATCCATTGGTCATTTTTGAGTGCTTCCCTTGTGAGTTATACATCCTCTTCTGTTTGCATGATCTACTACAAAATTAAATAGCAGAGTAGATGATGTGCCTCATTGCTTCAATCCATTGGAGAATTTTAACAAACAAAAAAAAAATAGAAGAAGGCTCAGAAAGGTGAAAGAATACTTACAGAGTTTCATATATTGGAAAAATACTCTCAGGACTATATGGAACCCTTAAAAAATAATGCCTTCTTAGGCATGTGTTCACTGAATAAATACTACCATTACTATATAATAATTAAAACATTTTTTCTGTTCATTCTTACCTCTTATAGTTGTTTCTGTCGAACATATGATTCAAGACTTCTTAGTCTCATCATCAGCGATTACAGACTGAAAATTCAGTCTGTAATCGCTGATGATGGGACTAAGAAGTCTTGAAACATATGTTCGGTAGAAACAACTATTCAGTCTGTAATCACTGATGATGGGACTAAGAAGTCTTGAAACATATGTTCGACAGAAACAACTATTCAGTCTGTAATTGCTGATGATGGGACTAAGAAGTCTTGAAACATATGTTCGACAGAAACAACTATTCAGTCTGTAATCGCTGATGATGGGACTAAGAAGTCTTTAAACATATGTTCAACAGAAACAACTATTCAGTCTGCAATCGCTGATGATGGGACTAAGAAGTCTTGATACAACTATAAGAGGTAAGAATGAACAGACAAAATGTTTTAATTATTAAACAAACCTCTTAATGTTGTAGTAGTAGTAGTAGTAGGACTTCATTAGACAAAAAGTAAGATATTTACAATATTATTTACAAATATGGGTCGCACGGGCAGTAAGCCGTACGTGCTGTTGACAGTCCGTTACAATAAAGTAATAATTGGTACTAGTGTAAAGAAAAATAAACAACAAAAACAGCAATAACATTACAATTACATAAAGAAAACACAATAATAATATTACAATTAAATAATAACACAATAGCATTATACACTAAAAACATTAACATTACAATTACATAAAGAAAACACAATAATATTACAATTAAATAATAACACAATAGCATTATACACTAAAAAAACATTAACATTTCAATTACATAAAGAAAACACATTAATATTACAATTAAATAATAACACAATAGCATTATACACTAATTAATTTATATATAATTGTTAATAATTAATGGTATTGCATTTTGATAACATATATTTATTCATGAATGAGTGTTGTCCTTATTTTTCGCGTTTTGTCCAGAAATTTACCGAGGTTTATCCAATTTTCTGGATTTACCAATAACTCGTAGCATGCCAATCTTTCCCGATTTGAATTTAGAAATCTTTCCGGTAATAACTGACATCTCCAATATTCTAAATCATTACATTTTCCTAATATATGTATCTCATCTTCAAAGTTCCCGCACATTGGACATATTCGCATATCGTGATCGTCGCTAATTTTTAGAAATTTCCATGCCCCTAGCCTAAACCAAGCAAGCCCTGATCTCTCCTTAAATCCTAGGTTGAGTATATACGATTCTTTTCCCCAGACGTGTTTTAGGTCTCTTTGTAAACACAGTGAGCGTTTTCCTGTACATTCGGCGAAAGTATCTTGTTGGTTTATATCTAAGTACCTCCTCCTTATTTTTCTCCACACGTTCTTGCGATTTTCAGTCCCTTTTTCCCATATCCAGCCCATCCCAATCTTTTGGAGTTCTCTCCTAACCTCGTCTGCCCAAAATTTAACATCTATGTTTTTAATTTGGTGGTCGTAACAAATTGCTCTAAGCATTGTTTGTTCACCTTGGATTACTCGCAACCAGTATTTGAGTACACGAATTTTACAGTTAATGTCGTCCTGGAATGACCCGAATTCATATAAAATTCCACAGTTAGAAACGGCCTTACTAAGTCCTGTAATATACTTTAGAAAATGCGTATATACCTTATTTAGTATTTCCGTTCTTTGGAAACCCCAAATCTCACTACCATAGTGCATTACTGGCCTGACCATCGCTCCATACATTTTTTTCTAATGTGCTGACTGGAATATCAGGCACTCGACCCAGAATACCGAGTACACTGTTAAGTTGTCCCCTCCCTTTAAATAATGCTATATCAAATATGTTTTTTCCACTTTCCGTTCATTTTCAACGTCGTACCAAGATATTCAAAATGTTTCACGTTTTGAAGTACTTGATCTCTGTATTTCCATTCCTCTGCTCTACCATAAACCGTCCCATTTTTAAAGGTCATTGTTTTTGTCTTACTAACATTTACAGTCAATCCCCAATTCCTACAGTATATTTCCAGTAGGTCAAGACCTCTTTGCAATCCCTTGATTGTCTTGGAACAGATAATTAAATCATCTGCATACAACAGGACTGGGATTCTAACATTTCCTATCTCCGGAGCCTCAATTTCTCCTTCTAGCATTACGTCTACAATATCATCAACGAATAGATTAAATAGCATTGGTGATAAAATGCAACCTTGTCTCACTCCCCGATTGGCTTCACTGCTCTCTGTAATGTGCCCTTGGTCTACTTTTATACAAAATTTAACATATTTATAAATTGACATTAAAGCATGTATCATTTTATGAGACAATCCTTTCCGATTTAATTTTTCCCAAAGTGCGCTTCGGTCCACAGTATCAAATGCCATCTTAAAATCAATGAATGCACAAAATAATTTACCCCCCTTCATTTTCAGATTGTCATCAATTAATGTTCTCAGAACAAATACGTTGTCCACCGTGGAGTACCCTTCTCTAAAACCTGCCTGATATTTTGAGAGCCTATTGTTCTCTTTAGCCCATTGTCTTATTCGTTCGTAAAGTACTTTACAATATATTTTTCCGAACACTGACAAGAGACAAATTCCCCTGTAACTTTCTGGTATCTGTGCCCCACCTTTCCCTTTGTATAGCGGTTGGATGACACCTGTCGCCCAGGCTTCCGGATAATCTCCTCCATTAAAAAGTTTGTTGAACGCAGTTTTCAAAACGTCTAATAATTTATTGGATGATATCATATTTTTCAAGAATTCCCCTGGTATTCCATCAATTCCAGGTGCTTTACCATTCTTTAAACATTTAATGGAAGAAACCACTTCATTTTTCGAAATATCCTGATCCAGTAATTGAATATGAATTGGGTCAGGGATCTCAACTATATTTCCTTGATTATATCTTAACCTCTCATTTCCCAGCACCCTATCAAAGTAACTTCTCCATTCCCCGGGCGTTATTCTTGTCCGATTATGGACTTTACTTTGAGTTCCCTTAACGCTTTCCATATGTCCGCAATGTTCCCACTTTCAGTCGCGACTCTCATTTCTTCGGATTTCTTATTTTGCCATGCTAGTTTTGTTTCTGCCAATAATTCTTTATATTCCTTTCTCTCTTGCGCATAATTTTTTCTGCTTTCATCTGTGCTTTCTTTTCTAAACTTTAAAAAGACTACTTTCGACAAATTTCTTCTTCTTTCTACATGCATTATTGTACCACCCTTTGTCCTTCTGGTTCATTGCGTATTTAACCTTGAATTTTTCCCCTGCTTTTTGAAAACATTCTGTCAAAGTTTTAATAATTTCCTCCCCGCTAAGATCATTTAATTGCAGATCCTGTATTAGCGTTTCCAAACTCCTGATAAATTCTTCTCTCAGATCCTCGATCCACCTGAAACGTGTAATTGGCCGCAATATTGTTGCCACCTCATCATTAACTGTCTCACTAATACCTTTCATATTTAAAATAAGTTTGTTTGGAAAGTGGTGTGATTCGATTCTGGAAACTATACAGAAATTACTTAGGGCTGGAATCATGTCTTGTGTGCATATTGAATAATCGATTACGCTACTTCCATTTGTATTAATAAATGTCAGTTCTCCATTTTTATCTTCCCCATATTTCCCATTCAGAATTTCAAGTTCAAATGCATCGCAAAAAGCTAACAATTGGTTTCCTTCTGAATTTAAAATCTTATCTTTGCTTCTCCTACCCTCACCTCGTGTTTCTATTATCATCCGATTTTATAGTGATATTTTCCTCCCCAATCCTACGGTTAAAGTCCCCTAAAATTATTATTCCCGCTTCCGGAAACCTATCTTTTATTTCTGCCAACGAGTCAGACAATTCAACGAAAAAAATTTGGATTGGCATACCTGGAATTTAGTGGTTGGCGGTAAATAGACAACAGACACATTTCTGCTCTTTCTGTATGGTAATATATACAAATTGCCTCTTTTAAAGTAATATTTACCTTTTTAATATATGGGTCTAAGTTAGCTTTATATAAAATGGCAACACCGCCTGGATATCTACCTCTCTTTCCTCTATTTTGATTACCCTTAAAATAACCTTTCATATTACATAGATTTACGCATTCATTAGCGTTTAACCATGTTTCTCCTAGAGCTAATATATCAAAAGTCTCAATAAACTCTACACATCTGTCCATTGAAAGTTTTTGTTTTAACCCTTCGATATTCCATGAACCGACTGTCAACAAACCCTATTGTGTTCCCTTGTCATTAGTCTTACCTGTATTTTTCGAACTTCCCCCTCTCAATAGTTCATTTTCTGCGGGTAAATTCAGAAGTCTTAGTGATTTTCTTGTTGGAGTTCTTGTGTCCGCCGGTCGTTCACCTCTTAGAGGTGGGGTATGCTTTTTGCGTTCGGCCGTTTTTTTGCTGTATGTTTATTGGATTCCTGGGAGTTAGTATCGTAGTGTTCCCTCTCTCTTTCTCTCGTGTAGAATTTTCTCCCTCCTCTGCTGTAAGGAGACCACCTGCTGTTGAAGCGTCCCCTGTAGGTTTTGGGGACTCGCTGTCAATGACCTCTTCAAATTCATTTTCAGAGTTGTCCATATTTTGTAGTTGTTCCCTGCTCCAGATTCGTCCATTTATAATCAATTTATTAAATTGCATGATTGCATGGCAGCCCTGCCTCCTCGCCTCGAGCATGTGTCGCTTAAGAAAGCCCCTTTCGCGGCGCACCTTCTCACTAAAGTCTTCGGCAATATTGATACCGGTCCCTTTAAGATATTTACTGTCTCTAAGGATCCAACATTTTATTTTGTAGTGTGATAATTTGCATACAATCGGTCTCTTTCCACTATTCCAACGACCTACTCTGTGCGCTCTTTCAATATCACTGTCCACCAAATCAATCCCGATTTGCGCCACTACTCTTTTAACTCTATGTTCAGTTTCCTCCCAGCTCTCTCTGTCTTCTTCATGCACACCATATATCACAATATTATTACGGCGACTCTGGTTTTCGAGATAGTCTAATTTAGATTCCAGCCATTTCAATCTGTCCTCCATCCGATGCATGTTCGTCTCAATATCACGAATTTTTTCACCCACGTTGCACTTTTCAAACCTCTCTTTCACTTCAGTTGACAATGTTTCAATCAGCTTTCTAACTTCTTCCATAATGCTTTGTCCCCTGCACACTTCAACCACTCTAACAAAAAACACGTCCGCTCTTCTCGACGGCTAGCACAATAATCCTCTTAATGTTACTTCATATTGTATTTTAAAACCATTACCATATTTCTAAAATACATCATTTGATATATCCATTATTGAAGCTAACCCAACTGGGAGTGGAGGGAGCAGAAATCAACCTAAAGGATCGACAACCAAAAATTTGACAGTTAGGAAGCATTGACAATATCACACAAGTGTGAAGAAACTATAGTCTGCAAGAAAATAAAATGTATGAGGTGATTCAAAATCCCTAACTCATAATATCTAACCCCAGTGGTCCAGTGGTTTACACAGTTATACATGGTTGAAGTCAATGGATTTTTCAGACCACAGAAATTCTAACAATGGCTTCCTTGAGTAGGGTAATAAAGCAAATATGAGAATATCAGGCCTGAAATAAAAGGCCTCTCAGAAAAATTATTTGGCCCCAAATATAAATTGTGATATCTAATGGTTTATTTTAGGAAGTCATATTTTGAGGTTCTTTTAATCAAATTTTTTTGAGCCTGGAAACATCTTATCTCAAATTAATGTTGATTTATTCTCGAGCATATTTCAATATAACCTTCTATATCAACTTCAGATTGCCAGACTGATGAGTTTTATGTTGTGAAACCTGGATGTCAATATCAACTTCCTCTTCTGGTTGGCCGAAGAACCTCCAAACTAGGTCAAACAGGAATTTTGAAATTCCTGCTAAACATGACCTAGTTTGGAGGTTCTTCAGCCAACCGGAAGAGGGAGTTGATATCGGCATCCAGGGTTCACAACATAAAACTCATCAGTCTGGGCAGGCTGAAGTTGATATAGAAGATTATATCAAAACATGTTCGAGAATAAATCAACATTAATTTGAGGTAAGATATTTCCGGGCTCAAAAAAACTTGTGATGCTAATGACCTGTGATATTAAGAAAAAAATTGTTAAATAAAATCCTACCATCATTCATTCAGTCCCTTTATTAAGAATTTTCTCAATCGATTTGAGTAAATCTTCCATAATTTCAAAAGTTTTGAAGCTTCGTGAACTGAAGCTTCTACCTTGGATTCACTGTTTTAGTGTTGATGTAGAGTGTTTATATGACAAAACAAAACTTGGAGATATTACCAATCTATAGTGATTTACCACACTGCCATAGCTGTTAATTGCTAACTAACTCACTGGCACTATTAAACCTGTTGATTAATGTCCATATGGGCATAAGCTCTCAAAATACCCCTATCGTGATCATTACTTAGATAAACTATTGTAAATTAGGAGCATTTGTTTTGGTTCATAGTGTACTGTAGTCTTGCTTGCAAGATCTGTAACTTAAGAATCAACTATTTCTGAAGCTATGCCAATAATTTTTTTCTGTTCTACATAAAACGAGGAATATGGTTATACTGTACCACTTTAAATTCAGTAAAAGCTCCTTATTCATGGAGGGTATGTTCTGCAAATATGCTGCGAATACAGAAACTGCAAATATGGAATGGTAATTTGTATGGGTATATAGGGGATACTTTCCAAGGTTCCAAAATAAAATAAAAATTATCAAAATAAAATGAATTAATAAGAGATTTTGAACAATTTCTATTAATTATTACTGTCAGGCTTAGGCAAGGGCTTAAATAACTTAGTAATTCTTTTCTGTTTTGCCGCTTTTATAATTTTTTTCAATTCAAGTTAACATTTAGCTGTGAATTCAGCGATAGAATTCCTTATTTTTGTCTTCGGATTCCTTGATGAATCGTACAGTTCATTTATTAACATTGAAACAGCATGATATGGATGCAAACTACTTGCCAACATGTAAATAGCCAAACATTTATATTTTTACTTTAATTGGCAGTACTACTTTTTGCCAATTTGGAACTAATTTTCTTTCCTTTTACTCTACATTATAAATTGGCAACAAAGCAGAACAGGCACACATTGTTCAATTAAAATGATTGCAATGAATGACAAGTTGAAACAATAAGACACCAACTGTGGCAAGGGCAGCATCTATCAAAGGACATAGCAGCATGTGCGGTGGCTTTTAACAACTGGCTTTAGGCTTAGTGACAATAAGGATTGTTTTACTTTGATATTAATTTGTCCATTTGGTTTGAATCGCTCCTTGTATAAAAGTTGCCTTGGCATGAGCCTGCAGTAAAAATAGTTGCCGATGGTTAATACAAGTTATTAATCCTTCTAATATACTGACTGGATCCACAAATAAATAAATTTTTAGTCGCGAATACAGGAACTGTGTCGCACATTTTCAACCCGGAAGTAATGAAAACACGAATAAGGGAACCGCAAATAAGGAGCTTTTACTGTACTTGGTACATATGTTTGTTAGTATACATGAAACTGATTTAAAGCCATTAGAGTGGATTGAATGTTTCTTTGAACTTTGACATTTGTAACTGTAGTCTAGAGAAGTACAATCTTGGTGTTCATATAAGAGGTGATGGTAGTATGACAGAAGGTAGTATCAGTAAGACAGAATTTTAATTTAATATTTCATCATGAACAGTAAATACAGGCCTAATTTGTTTTTCTAATTCAAATATTCTCAAAGGGCTCAAAATATTTCACAGGCATGGCCACAAATGCCAGTTCCCTCATCTATTTTTAGAGGCAAATGAATTCATGGGAGACCCTTCTATTTTTATGGCATGGTTATGAGTTATGACTTATATACTAAATTAGGAGCCTAAAAAAATTTAAAAAATTAAATAAAACACCATTATATCACAAACACTCATTAATTGACCGAATATTTATATTTTCTATAAAAATGAAAACCACACACCATGAAAAAACTCAAAACCACATATGTATATGGAGAATTTGCATTGCTTAAAAAATATAATTAATATTATAATAGGATCTTCTTGGTGGTAAATTTGAATTGTACACTTAGCGACAAAAGGACTGAGCCACTACAAAAAGCAGAGTCCCTGTTATGGCCCACTGCGCATGCTCGAAAATCTAAAGCTGCGATTCACTAGGGTAATGCACTGTTACATGTTTTAAATATGCTGTATTTGGTTTTAATCATCTTAAATAGATAGAGAACAGTGAAGGAGACATGTTTCTAGATATTTACGAGTGTTCGATAAATGCAATATTACTCAAATTGCAACATTTCAGATAAAGCTAAAATCTCGTTCATAGTGCAAAAGTACAAGACAACCAATATTTAGACAACTGGTATCCGACATTCGAGTAGCATAGATCGTTAAACCACTTACAAGAAGATGAAATATGTATATGGAAGCCACGGTTCGTATCCTTCAACAATGTATTTTTTTATTCATTTGTATTTTCGCAAAATACATCCTATAAGTGCTATAATATTTAATTCTTGCCATGTAATCTATATTCACTTAACACTATATTATGTAATATTCCTGCCTTCGTAAACTCTGTAACACTATTTAGCTACCATTATAAATTTATGAAATAAGAGATAATAAAGCTTCATATATTTATGTGTTTATTTATTTATTACGTATTAGTGAGGAAAAATTTTCACCCTTCAATTAAAATATTTAGTTTATATATGTCAAGTCCAGCATAATAATAGTCCATAGATGATGGACAATAACAAAAATTAATAATAATATTATTATTATTATTATTGTCCATCACCCATAGTAATAATAATAATATTAATAATGGGATGTATCAAAGGATGTGAAGATTGTAATTAACTCAAAATATACCTAAGAAAATGTTATAAAATATAGAATTTGAAAAGGCAGATCAGTAATAACAATGTGAAATGGCATTTTGTGGGATAAGAACATATGAATGGATATCAAATTAGAAATTTATAAATCCATAATTCGAAGCACGCTAACATACGGTGCAGAAACTTGGAAGTTGAATAAAAATTAGAGTTTAAGCTTATATCCACTGAAATGGTTTGTTCTAGACGCTCAGCTAGACATTCTAAATTGGAAAAAATCAGAATTACAATCATCAGACAACAAATGGAAGTCCAAAATTGAATATTAGATTTTGTGAGATACAGATGCTAATAGTATGGTCATACACGTAGGATGCCAAAGAAATGATTACCCAGACAAGCTTTGGAATGGATTCCACCTGGGAAAGGAAAGAGAGAGATCCACCTAGATTTAAATGGATGGATGATGTTGGAAGAGGTATGAGGGAGCTTGGTCTGGAGAATAGAGAAGAATGGAGAATGGAGAAAGAAGATAAAAATTTAAAAAGCTTTGGGCACAGGAAGATGTTTTATTACATTGTAAACCTGTTTATAAATTTAAAAATATAATAATAAAAATAGCAATACTTCCAAATATATAGTACATTTTTTTCTTTAAGAATGGACGGACCGAAAAAATAGAAAGCATTTTAACAATTAAAAATTTAACCTCATCAGGAATCGAACCTGTGACATTTTGCAAACAAATCAAGCCACTAAGCACTGAGCTAAGCATATGCTGGGTAATTGCACTTGAAATAATACTCTTCAAAAGAAGAAGGGAAGCATATTGTAGCTCTAATGTGCAATTAATTTACTCATGTTGAATCGCGCGTTGGAACTTTAAATATTCGAGATCAAGAGTCGGCCCATTCTTTTTGTTGCCAAGTGTACATAGTCAATAAAAAACCCAAATCACCAAATTAAAATTTAAAAGAGCTAACTAGTTTCAATAGCAATGCTATCATTTTCAAGACTAATTATAGACTAAAGAAAAACATATTAAAATATGTAAACAAAATAACAATTACAATTTTGACTGTCAGATTGACGAGATTCATCATCATCATCATCATCATAATTGACTCGACAGCCCCATGTGGGCCTTGGCTACCTTCAGAAGCTTATGCCAGACTTCCCTGTTCTGACCTTCATTCTTCCAGTTTTTTATTTTTTAAATCTTAATGTCTTGAATTATGCTATCCTCCCATCTTAATTTAGGTCTTCCAACTTTTCTGGCCAATAGAGGTTGCTCATTGTAAATTCTTTTTGTAATCCTTTTGTTGTCCATACGAATAATGTGTCCAGCCCATGCCAATCTATTAACTTTAACAAAATTCAGAATATCTGGCTGACTGTACAGTTTATACAATTCATTATTGTATCTCTTTCTCCATGCATTATTTTCTTTCACGGCACCAAAAATGGATCTCAGTATCTTCCTTTCAAAATGCCCTAATAATTCCTCATCAGATTTCAACATAGTCCAAGTTTCTGATGCATATGTTAACACTGGTCTAAGGAGAACTTTATACAAGAGTATTTTTGTCTTTCTAGATATAAACTGAGATCTAAACATTTTCCTGAGTCCAAAAAAAGCATTTGTTTGCAGCCATGATCCGCAGATGAATTTCAGCCGAATTGTCATTTCTACAATTTGCTTCAGATCCTAGATAAATAAAGCTATGAACCAGTTCAAATTTATATGTGCCAACTTCCAAATTAGATGGGCAAGCTTCACATTTACCTTTAATCACAGGCATATATTTTGTCTCGGCCTGGTTAATTTTAAGATTCAATCCTTTCGCTGCCTTCTCTAGGCTAATAAAAGCATCCCTCATGGCTAATTGACTTTTACCTATTATATCTATATCGTCGGCATATGCGAGAATTTGCACAGATTTATGAAAGATGGTTCCCCTTATATTAAGACCTGCATCTCTTACCACTTTTTCAAGGGCAATATTAAAAAGTAGACATGCAAGAGAATCTCCTTGTCATACTCCATTTTTTGTATGAACAGGCTCAGTTAATGCATTATTAATCTTAATCTGACATTCATTGTTATTTTAACCAATGTAATAAGTTTCAGAGGTATTTTAAATTCTTGCATTGCTGCAAACCAGTTATCGTATATGGAGCAGAAACTAGAGCTGATACAACAAAAACTAAACAAATAATAAGCACATGCGAAATGAAAATCTTAAGAACTATTCAGGGGAAAACATTACTTGATGAAATACACAACACAGAAATTAGGGACAACTGCCATATTCAAGACATAACCAAATTTATTATAGATAGACGAAAATATTGGAAGGGTCATATAGAAAGAATGGAAGAAAACTGGCTTGCAAAAAGAGCTAAAGAAGATAGACCAATGGACGGGAGAAGAACAAGAGGAAGACCTGCCAAGAGATGGATAGACAGTGAATGTACATCCAGTACGTCTTCCTCCGAGGAGTGATTTTGGAAATAAACAGGATGAAAATCCTACAAATTAAGTTTAAGAAGAAGAAGAAGAAGCATTGCTGCAAATAATTGCGCCCTGTCACTACTATCATATGCTGCCTTAAAATTTATGAAGAGGTGGTGTGTTTCTATTCCATATTCCTTGCATTTTTCAAGCATTCTGCGAAGATTATGGATTTGATCCACTGTGGACCGTCCCTGCCAGAAACCACATTGATAATCACCAACCACATTTTCTACACATGGTACCAACCTTTTAAATAAGATGTTCGAGAATACTTTATAAGCAATACACAAAAGGCTGATTCCCCTATAATTGGAACAAGTAAATATATCACCTTTCTTCAGTATAGGGCATATTATGCTCAAATTCCAACCTTCTGGTAGACTCTCCTCATTCCATATTTTAATGAATATTTGATGTAGTTTTTCTACATACTTTGTCCCTGATGGTTTAATCAATTCTGCCTGTATCAGGTCCTTTCCTGGTGCTTTATTATTCTTCAGCCTACTAACAGGATATTCAACCTCTTCAAGAGTTGGAGGATATTCTACAATTTTGGTTATTTCATAGTTAGTTATTGATGCTATTGAGGCCATATACTGGCCGGGTACTTCTTCATTCAGAAGCTCATTAAAATATTCAGTCCATCTATTTAAAATTCCCCTATCATCATTTAAAATATTGCTTGCTTTATCTCTACATAGTGTTGATCTTGGTTGAGAGATATTCTTGTTTTTATTGAGTTTTCTATAAAATGCTCTGCTTTCATTTTTATTTTGCAGTTCTTCCATCTCTTTCAATTCCTTATCAAAGAACTCTCGTTTCTTCTTCTTGTGAATTCTTTTTTCTTCAAGTCTTGCCAGATGATATTCATCAATGGCTTTGCGAGTATTTCTTTTTTGCAGCATTTTCCTGTAAGCCACATTTTCACAGTCAGCATCAAACCAATGATTGTATTTGATTGCATCAGCTTTGCCTAACACCTCAGTTGCCGTTTCTGTTACTATCCTTTCCAAAGCCTTCCAGCATTCACTAACACTCTCACTATCCGTGATGTCCTTTAGGCTCTCATAAATTCTTTGTATATATATCTAGATTTAATGTAGATATCTACTAGTGTTCCACAGTTAAATTTTCTCATCTGTTCTCCATGGATCCTTTTTGCATTTGAGATGCAGCATCTTATACATGCAATGACTAAGTAATGATCCGAGTCCACATTTGCCTCCCGACAGGTCCTAATATCAGTAAAATTTGAAAAATGTCTAGTGTCTATGACTATATGGTCAATTTGAATAAAAGTTTTTCCATCGGGAGACTTCCAAGTTGCATTTAACTCTTATATAGTATGTGTTATCATAAAAATAGTTTATACAAAATTTTTACAATAAGCAATTCTCTACAAAAAAGTCCCAATACTTATATCTCTATGCGGAAATACTGTACTAGCAATCACCATACTTCTAGATGAGGTAAAATTAATTAATCTGATGCCATTATCATTAGATACTGTATGTAGACTATTTGTTCCTATTGTAGGTTTATACATGCCTTCCTTGCCTATTTGCACATTCAAATTACCTAAAATTTTTTTAATGTCTCTTTTAGGACATTCGTTGTAAATTTTGTCAAACTCATCCTAAAATCTGTCTTTTTCCTAGCCGTTCTTCTCATTTGTATGTGCCTGCCCACATATAAAACTATAATTAATGAAATGTCCTTTAATCCTTAGGATACAGCTTCTAGGTCACTTTGCCTTAAAATTCATTATTAGATGTTTTATCCTCTTATGAACTACAAATCCTGTTCCAAAAGCATGGTCTTTTTTGTGACAACTATAAAAAATTGTGTGGCTTTTCTTTTCTAAAATCCCATTCCCTATCCACCTCACTTCTTGCAATGCTAGTAAATCTAGTTTATATAAATCTAATTGTTCCAGTAGCATTTTCAAGGCACCAGGTCTATATAAAGATAAAACATTCCATGTTCCAATTCTCATAACCTTTATGTATTTGCCATGTCGTCGTGGAAAGTTCCATCTGGTTTTGGGACAGTTATATTTTTAAAGGATAGGGGTGTCAACCCTATGCCCAACCCCCAGCTATCCTGGAGGACCGATGTTTTCTGTCAAGGTTGTCTCCCTTAGTTGGCCAGTCCCAATTTTCAAGCATCGGAAGCTCGCTTTTCGCCCTTGCACCACTTAGCGTTAATCAGGAGCTACGACGAGGATGTGTGTGCATCAGACTAGGTAGGAATTAATGGCATTTCCTGAGTTTTAGTAGTATATACCCGCCTACAAGATATATACCCTCGAGACCACATACTACCCCTTTGGCTCCCGATTGACGAGATTAATAATTTTAAATTACTTTGTGACATCATAATTCTAATCCTCTCCTCATTTAATTAAAATTATTAATCTCGTCGTGTGATGTCTAAATTTCAACTGTTATTTTGTTTACCTAATTTAATTTGTTTTTCTTTAGTCAATAATTAGTCTTGAAAATGATAGCATCGCTATTGAAACTAGTTAGCTCTTATAAATTTTAATTTGGTGATTTGGGTTTTTTATTGACTATGTATAATAAAAAATGTTGACCAAGAATTTTAGTTTGTGGGCAGGAGGATAAGGGATGATTGCCAGATGTAAAGTTTGAATGAATTACCATGACATCACAGACTCATAATTCTCAAATGATGAACTGTAAGAATTCCATAGATCCTTTAATTCCACTGTAATTGCATGTATTCCACTGATTGCTTGTGAACAATTTACAATGATTATTACATTACAGTCCAGTCAAAATGGACAGAATAATTTGCATATGGCTGAAAATTGGTACAGACCATAATTCCATGATTAGAAATGAAACGTCAAAAGTCCTCATCAATCCCACTTATGCTAAAGTTTTATTCAAGGCTGAATGTCCAAAATACTGAATTTTTGCATTTAACTCTTAAATAGTAGGTGTTATCATAAAAATAGTTTATACAAAATTTGTACAATAAGCAATTCTCTACAAAAAGTCCCAATACTTTTTTTTACTACTAGTGATTATTCGAAAGATACTGTAATTTTAAAAATTGGAAAAGTCATAATAAGTACAGGTACTGAACAATCTGTGCTCACATAATGAAGCAGCAAGCAGATGTTTCCCAAGGTTATTATACACTGTGCCCATTCAAACCTCCCACATTTTAATTAATCATAACTCTCAAAGTATACGGAATTATAAAATGAGGTTGCTATTAAAAGAAAGAGAAACTCAAAGAATTTTCGTTTTCGTTGTTGCAGTTAATTCATCTGTCGCATGTTGGACAATAATGACATAAAACAAAATGGCAAGCACAAACTTTTCTGGTATGCAGAGAAGAAGTCAATAATTACAGTGCGAAGAAATTACCGGATAGAATATGGAGGAAATGCACCTGATGGGAAGACCATTAAGGCATGGCTTGAGAAGTTTCTGGTGACTGGAAGCGTTAAAAAATAATCAGGAGGTGCTCATACACGTGTTTCAGAAGAAAAGATTGAACAAATGGTGCACATATAGAGGTGTTTTAATGTGTGGCAATGAAAATTCTTTGAGTTTCTGTTTCCTTTAATACCGGCCACATTTCATAATTCTGCATACATTGTTAGTTATGATTAATTAAAATGTGGGAGGTTTGAATGGGACACCCTGTATAAGGGCAAATGAAATTAGGGAAAGACAGTTATATTCATAACTGTATAATTTGCATGTATTTTATGGTGTGAGTTACACACAAATTAATATCTCTAAACTTTCACTTAAATTGAAGTATACAGGCAGCCTGTGAGTGCAGATTACTATTTCTGATTTTTGAAAACACAGTATCTCATGAATGATGGCTCATAAGGAAAAAAGTAAAGGTTTTTTTTCTTTGCAGTGAATCACATAATCTACAGATTTTGTATAAACTATTTTTATGATAACACGATTTAAGAGTTATATTTAAAGAAAAACTTGTTTTTTTTTTGGAATTTGACCTTGAATATAATTTGTATCACAAGAGCGGGATCAATGAGGACTTTTGACATTTCATTTTTAATTATGTAATGAAGGTATATACCAATCATTCAACTCTGTCTGAATTATTCTAAAATTTTAACTTATAATTTTTGTCCATTTTAACATGTACTTTTACTAATCTCCATATTTCAATATTTGGGGCATATATAGTAATTTCACATAATTAGAACACCCCTAATAATTCAATTAAATGCAGTTTTAATGTTGACAGGCATTCAGTAATTAAAGAGAGAAAACATTGAGTGGTGATGTAAGATATAAAACACTCCTGACATTGATTAATTACAATTTTTCCATCATCCAGTCAAATTGGATATATAAAAACCTCAACCTTGCAAAATGTCATATAATTATAATTTTTTAATGTTGCCAGGATCTATAGCAATAGAAAGAAACTGAGCTTCCAGCCTCCAAACACCTGTGTCAGCTGGGCAATGCACAAAAAGCTGCACAATTTTCTCACTCGTTTTTGTCTTTCACAATATCTTCTAAAGAATGCATTCTACAGAAAAGCTTGTTCTTTTCATCTCCAATGTAGAAAAAATTGGCTAAACTTAAGTCCAAATCAAACTCTGTATTTTAGAATTTTCCAAGAAACAGCTCTTAAAATTTGGCATTTTTCTTAAAAAATAAAAAAAAAGTTTTGAACATGTTTTGTGTTAAATGTTAAGAAAAGTACTTATCCCATGAAGAAAATCATAGGTAATAAATTTGTTGTAAATTGATATAGCGTCAGTTTGACCTCAAAGAGATATAGCTAATACTTTTTATTTTGCAAATGTCCCAGGTTGCCTTTTCGACATTCCTGGTTTCTCTCCTGGCATGACATATTTGTAACCCACTTCTGAGGTTGGGGCGCCTGGAAGGCGGGGTTATGTTGCCCCGATGATATGATGGGTGATGATAGTGGTGCGCCAGGAGAGTCCCTAATCCTAAGCCTAATCTAAGATTAATATGAATGATGATGATTGCGATGGCCACATGAATTCGGGGACCATTTGGGCCTTAAAGTTTTCCTGACATTTGTCTTACAGGTGAGGAAAAACCTGATAAAAACCTCACCCAGAAAAACTGTCCCGACCGGGGGAATGAACCCAGGCCTGCTGCGTGAAAAGGCAGCCCACTACCTTGAGACCACAGCGGTGGACAGTATATCTAATACTTTACCTCCAATTTGTCCATCATGGACCCACATGGATTGACCGAGATGCAAACTCGGGAGCCAGAGGTGGAGGGCAAATATCTAACCACTTGCACCACGGACAGTCTAATGCTATAAATGTTGTGTTCCATGTAAACTTAACTTAAAAAAAAAGGTAAATATGCAATACTAATATTGAACTTTTATACGAAAAAATCACTATGAGGTTTAATTTAATCTTAATCCAATACTAACCTGCCATAAAAATGCTGAGTTGAACATTCTAGTCTGCTACAAGAGAGCCTCTGCAATCTTAGCTGCAGCACTAAACCATCATTTTTCCATCCAATACATCATATCCGTATGCCATTGGATATTTTTTTCAAACTCACTGTAAAAGTAAATGATGTTATATAATGCTATATTAAGTGATATGTTTCCAAAGTAATTTGATAGAATCCTACACTCTTACATACACTTTTTGTAAAAATACAGTGTGTAACTAAATTCAATACTCAATATGTAGGAGTGATAGAATAGACCAGGTTGTCCAATCTGCAACCCTCGATCCCATTGCATGCGGCCCGCAGTGATATTTGTAAGTTATAGTCTAATATTTTTTTTATCAAATAAGTAATTCTATTTGGAATAAGATAAACTTGAAAGAGTAAGAATTTTCATTAAAACACATATGTTGGCGAAAATTCATCCTACTCATCCTCTTACTCAAAATATGGAGAAATCACATTCGTTTTAAGAAATACCCAGCCCAGATTTCTTTTTATAATCCTACCTACCGCGCATCGCTTTGAAGTCTCCTTGCATTGTTTGTTACTACAGTGTGTGTCAGATTTTTATTATTATCACATTTCTACATTTCAAGTTTCCAGTTTCCAGTTGTTCACTCACATTTTAGTGTCAGTGTTAGTGAGAGGTTTAAAGAATATAATTAATTCTGTGATTTTTATAAGTGATAAATAAGGCTTCTAAGTGTAATGACAAGAAAGTTTCAGATGAAGATACATAATTTCAAATAAAGTGGACAAATCAGTACCTTTTTACTAAAGTAAACAAGAAGGCAGCGTGTTTAATTTGCAGTGAAACAGTTTCAGTGTTTAAGGAGTCACATAAATCGACATTACGACACGAATCATGCATCTTCATATCATACATTTGAGGATTAATTTCATGAAGAGAAGGCATTCGAACTTAAAATTAAACTTTCTGGAGAGCAGTTAATTTTTAAGAATGTGTCACTTCAAACTGAATCTCTAGTAAAACTGAGTAACACAGTAGCAGAAATTATTGCATAAAATCATTTTCATATGGCGAGTTAGTTAATGAATGCATTGAGAGTGTTGCTGATATTATATGTCCTGAGAAAAAAGCGCAGTTTGCAAAATTAAGCTTGTCACAACAGTCTGTAGCTCGCTGTGATGACGAATTGGCGTCCAATATAGAGAGAACTTTAAAATACCAAGCCACAAATTTCCAGTTCTATTCTCTGGCACTCGATGAGAGTAGTGATGCTAGCAATACTGCCCAATTAGCAATTTTCGTAAGGGGAGTTGATAAAGATCTCAATATTACAGAAGAATTAGCTGCTCTTGTCCCTCATAAAGGCACCACCAAAGCCAATGATTTAATATGGAGTATCATTGAAATCTTGAACCGGCTTGGCTTGAAATATACAAATCTATCTGGTGTAACAACAGATGGTGCTCCTGCATTTATAGGAAAAAGAAATGAGTTAGTTAAATTACTGCAAACAGAGGCAGCTAATATAGAAAACATTTCTTTAATGCAATATCACTGCTTAATACACCAAGAAAATGTTTGTACTAAATCCCTAAATTTAGGCAGTGTTTTGAAAGTCATTATTAAAATAGTGAATGCTATTCATTCACATGGTTTGTGACATAAAGAATTTCAAAATTTCTTACAAAATCTCGATTCAGAATTAGAAGGTATTGTTAATTATTAGGGAGCAGATTTTTATGTTCTAGAAGTTAAGATTACAAAATAGTATAGTGATAAAATTAATTTAACAAGTCTTTATATCAAATCAACTGAATTATTTTTATAATATAACTTTCAAAAAAAACATTTCTCAATATTTTGTGTGGGATCTAGCAATATTACATTTATACTACACATCTTACTTTTGAATTAAAATGAAACAATATAAGTAGAACAATATTTCTTTTTAATTAAAAATATAATGTGTAATACAATTGTAATATTGCTAGATCTCATACAAAAATTGAGTAATGTTTTTGTAAGTTATATCATAAAAAAATCAGATGATTGGATATAAAGTCTTATTAAATTAAATTTATCACTGCACTATGTTGCAATTTTAACTTTTAGAACCTAAAAATCCGGTCCCTTTTATTGTACTAAAATAAGATGGCTGAGCCATGGCAAAATGTTGAAGCAAATGTTTGATCTCAAAGAGAATAAGTTTAACAATGTCCCCTTTCTACAATTCTATCGTGACTACTTTCCCAGAATTATTTGTTCAGTGTTGTTATATCAACTCCATTTGCAGATTCTCAGGGTCCAAGTCTATGTTAATGGAGAAAGAGGAAGAAAACAGATTGAAACTTATAACATTCTCCTTGAAGTCATGGATTCCTAGATTAAAAGTCCAAGTCTGCTGTTTATAGTAGGCTACATTGGTAGGTTGACATGACTTTTTTTTTTTACAGATAAAAAATCAGTACCCTCTTTCTTTCATCCTGTTTTGCTTCTTCCACATTGTTATTTAATTTTCTCTCATGCATTCTCAGCAGTTTGATTGTGAAGTTCCTAGTCTTCCTGTACCTGACACTTTACATCTGTAGAGATGAAACATGCATCACTTTTAGGAACATAAAATGAAAGATAAAACTCCTTAAAAATTTCATGGAGAGTGGAGGAACACACTTCTTTCGTGCCATCTTCACAATGCTTTTGATACATCCCAAATAATTCACTAAGGCTGAAACCTGGTGGTAAATACTTTCTGTTTCCATTTCTTTTCTACTATAATGGGAACTACTTACTTAATACAGGTTTCCACTTTACAGCAGTTCACCCTTAATTCCTGCTTTCCAGATATTCCTATTTCCCATTGTCCTTCTTCCATACCACTCTTCATCATTACATCATATATTCCCTCATACCTTGTTCTTCTACTTCTTCCCTTCTTCCTTCTGCCTGGTAACATCCAATCTAACACTTGTTTAGGCCACTGTTCATCTGACATCCATTGTGTATGTCCATACCACTGTAAAGCTATCTTTGTCATCCTATCGATAACAGTTTCTTGTGCATCCATTTTTTGTCTAACATATGTATTCCTAATATGTTGCAGCCTGGATATTCTCATTCTCATACTTCTCCATAATCCATCCATTTCTGTCGCCAAGATTCTTTTCTGCATCCTTCCATTTATTGTCCAGCTTTCTGATCCATATGTAAGTATACTTTCTATTAAATTAATATTAAAAAGCTAAAGCTGTTACTATGATTGAAATAAGTATATTAAAGCACACAACTAAATTATTGTCTGTATAATCTCTTTTTTTGTTTTCTAATCAGATTTCTAATCCATAAAAGACCATTCAGGGATCTAATCACCTTCCTTGCACAATTTACTCTGCTAATAATATATTTTTCACAAGTACCAGACTTATCTATTATATAATGGGAACTATAAGATGGAAATTTGTTTAAGAAACACTGAACAACATCTGTCTGTGTTTTGTTACAAGAATCATGACAGACACATTTGTCTTCAACTGGGCCACCACTTCTCTCCTTATGTTTCATGGTAAAATCAATTTTACCATCAGAGATGTAAAGAGTGTATTTGAAGAATATCTTATGCACTACAATATCTTGCAGCAACATCATAGGTGGGCAATTTGTACACTCTAATATAATTACATCTGGACATAGGTCTTTTAGTATATGCTCTTTTCGTGGCAACTAATGTAATGAGATTCATAATAAAAGCTCACTTCAGCTCTCAGTTCAATTTGTAATAATCAGAAAACATTTTCTCCTTTCTTTCAAACAACACAAAACTATTAAAATTTAACAAAAAATTCTCCTTTCAGTTCAATTTGTAATAATCAGAAAACATTTTCTCCTTTCTTTCAAACAACACAAAACTATTAAAATTTAACAAAAAATTACTTGGAACATTTCCTTTTGAACTTACGTATTCCACACCAGCTTGTACCTTAATTTTTCGGATTTCCCTTTTTGTCTCTTCAATCTTTATCTGCCCCTTTCAGTATCCATAAATTATGTTCTTCATTATTATCTTGAAACACATTCATTTTTGTTTACAAACACTAAACTGCAACGTGTGTATAGCTCATACACTCTAAGCTGGAGGGTCTGTGACATCATTGCTACATTGGGAATTAAATATATTGACTCATCTGTTATTACTGAAGAGGCTTTCATATGTGAATTTGTTCTTAGAAGTGATTCTAAGTTAAACTAAACATATAACTGATTGCAAAATTATTGCATATAGCACACAACATAAACTATTTCAACAGTGAAACAGAGACAGTATTTTCTTTCAGGTCTATACTAGGGGTTAGAATGTAGAGTACACGGTGATTACAAATGATTGGAGCGATTTCATGATTTTATTGTAGCGATCTTATTTGACATATCTTCACAGAACTTTAAAGTTATGTATAAAAACTCATAAGGTTTTTTTTTGTTTTCTCTCGCAGCCGTGTTTCAGCTTTAAACCGAGAGAGCGCAGCAGTTATCAAAGATGGCGACAGGCGAGGAGAAAGCATATGCTGTGCTTGAATTTCATTCAACTCAATCTGTGATAACTGTGCAACGACACTTCAGAACGAAGTTCGAGAAAGATGCACCGAGTGCCAACTCCATTCGGCGATGGTATGCGCAATTTAAAGCTACAGGATGCCTCTGTAAAAGGAAATCAACGGGTCGTCCTTCAGTGAGTGAAGAAAAGGTTGAGAGTGTGCGGATGAGTTTCACACGTAGCCCACAGAAATCAACACGAAAAGCGAGCAGAGAGCTGAACATTCCACAACCGACCGTTTGGAAGATCTTGCGGAAAAGATTGAAGCATAAACCTTACCACTTGCAATTTCTACAAGCCCTTACGCCCATTGACAAAGTGAGTCGGTTTGAATTTTGTACACAAATGCAGCAGTTTATGGATGAGGATGGGTTTTGTGAGAAACTTGTCTTCAGTGACGAAGCAACATTCTTTGTGAATGGCAAAGTGAACAAACACAATGTGCGAATCTGGGGCACAGAAAATCCCCGCGTTATTGTGCAGCACATTCGCGACTCCCCAAAAGTTAGTGTGTTCTGTGCGGTTTCTCAGTTCAAAGTTTATGGCCCTTTTTTCTTCTGCGAGCAGAACGTTACAGGACACGTGTACCTGGACATGCTGGAAAATTGGCTCATGCCGCAGCTGACGACCGACAGTGAGACCTTCATCTACCAGCAGGATGGTGCTCCACCACACTTCCATCACGATGTTCGTGAATTTTTAAACATGAGATTGCCAAACCGATGGATCGGTCGCAGTGGAGAGAATGATCAGAAATTGTTGTCATGGCCTCCACGCTCCCCCGATTTGACGCCGTGCGATTTTTTTGTTTGGGGGTATGTGAAAGATTCAGTGTTTGTGCCTCCTTTACCAGTAGACTTACCAGAACTGCGAGCTCGCATAATCAATGCCTTTGAACAAATTAATAGGGACATGTTACGTCGAGTATGGGACGAACTTGATTACAGACTTGATATCTGCAGAATCACCAAGGGGGAGCATATGGAGCACCTGTAACATCTCAAAAAAAACCTGGGAAGTTGCTCTATGTATCTGTAAAAGTTCGTGAAAATATGTCGAATACTACAGCTACCATAAAATCATGAAATCGCTCCAATCATTTGTAATCACCCTGTAAAAGGTAGCTCTCAGGATATAAGATGACAAATAAGTAGCAGTCCCCAACCACCAGATAAGAGTGTGTGAAATGTACTCACGTAACCAACATGAACTGCTGCTGCCAGGATGCTTCTGTGGTCAAGGTTAATCAAGTGTGACTTGCCAACACAATAGCTTTGTAGTTTGAGTCATAAAACTTGTTAGATTTCTTCATAATGCCATCAGAAAATCAATACATATTTTCTGCCATGAACTAGTGATCAGGTTCAAGAAGCCATTAAGACGACCAAATCACAAATTTTAATTTTGTGGGATAGTCATGTCTGGCATAAACCCTTCATATGTATTAAACTTCATGTCATAATAGGCCTAGAACTTCCTTGCCCTTCCAGCTGGCTGCTGGTCTAACATTGACATGTGTTAATCACACAGGTAGGCGATCATTCAGCCAGTAAAGGAGTGACAAGTGGCCAGCATGTCAAATCCCTTAACCATTATAGCTGGTTTTCTCAACCTGGGATCTCTAGATATTGTAGCTATCCAAATTCCTCACAATGCTGGATACACACTGGTCCCATACTGGCTGAAACTCAAAAGAAAAAATTTCTTCCCCATGGGGGTCTCACATAAGTACCAGTCCAATAGCTCTGCACCAAGTCTTGATGCTTCAAACCACTCAGGTAAGGTGCAGGACAAATCTTATATAAAGGATTTTTGTAAATTCCCATTACAAACTTCCAGGGCTTGCAGAAGGGACTAAGTAACGTTTTGAATAAGAATTTTTGTCCCGAAACATATTTTTGTGCTGCAGATACAACAAGTTTGCATTAAGCATGTCAGTCTCCAGCATCTACCAAGGATAAATCAAAAGTAATTTAACGATTTATGGTTCAATTAATTACATTTACACAACCCTATATTCATTGATTTTGTCACAATGTTCAATGTCAAAGGAAAAATAAATGACTTCAGCTTGTCAGTGTAAGAATAATAATTTATAAGCAAACTAATCAAACTTGTCTATTTAACCACTACAACAGTGGTTTGATGTTGTAACCAGCAAGCTCATTGCACACATTGTACCAGCTAATCATGTTCACCATCACACCTAGCATCTGTTGAATCTCTTGTGCACTGGCCATAACTCCTGCAAGTTGATATTCTAATATTCTACAGTGTCCACAGAGGTCTGATACACTAGAAACTTTATGTGGCCACAAAAAAAGATATATAATCTGGCGATCATGGAGGACATCCTATTGGACCACCTTGGCCTATCCATTTCTGACTGGAACATCAGTTAGTTCATCATGAATGGCAAATGCAAAATGGGTGATGCATTACTGTGTTGAAACCAGAGGCGTCAATGGATGTCCAATGACACATCTCCTAAGAATGTGCTGAGCACTTGTATCAGGAAGATAAGAAATGTCACTCATTAGGCAGGGTGGAAAAAGGTAAGATCCAATCTAATGACCTTTCACAATACCTGTCCACACTTTAATGCCAAATGCTGCTGGAATCCATGGACATGCATGACATGGTGGTTTCTGTCATCAAATATGGATGTTTCTCAAGTTTAAAACAACATCCCTATTGAACCTACATTCATGGGTGAAGAGCACCTACTATTAAAACTGAGACCCATTCACACAATAGTGTAGGAACAATGTACACAATGAAAAATCAGCGGGACCCATTGCATGTACTCATTGGGGATGGTAAGGGTGTAGTTTCAGCTCAAGGAGAACGTCCCAGATGATGGTTTGAGGTAAAGCCATTGCACACATAATGGTTCAAGTATTCATTGATGTGGTCTCTTCAATATGATGCAGTATACCCTCTTCAAAGTTGGGAATGCAATGCCTCCTTGTAGCACCACAGTCAGCCATGTTGAGAGTGAAAGTACATCTTTCCCAGATCTACTGAATAACTTTGACAAAGAGGTACACGATGGAGTCACACGATGTGAATAATGCTCTTGATAAAGCAGGCGACCAGTGCTCCCATTACCTGTAGTTTTGCGTGCACTAACAACATGTTAGTTTATTAGTGTATTTGTGTATTCAACCAAGGTACATGAATGAGGCTTAGGTTCAACATGCATTGTAAGTGGCAGTACAGTTATCCAAATGTAATAATGAAAAAGGGAAAAGAAGTTTGAGTGATAGGAAGATTGGCTGAGGATCAAGGCTGTTAGAGAAAATGAATAGAAACCTAATGCTGCAAGGCAGAAGGGAATGATGAAGAAGACATTAAATACTGGGTATTTAAATCAACATTCACCATCATTAGGGGTTAAGTTAGCTCATATTCAGTGGGGATTGTAACACAGGTGTATGGTTACTGTAATTAAAAATAAAAAGATTTATTTTGCTAGAATGTCATCAGTGACCTGAGGAAGAGTATATGTAGGATGTTCAGAAATAACATTAAGGAATTGGTACTGGAAGTGAATATCAATAAGACTAAATATACGGTCACACATAGAAACACATTACATAGTGGTAATGGACAGCAAATGACAAATGAGGGAAATTTTGAAGAGGTGACTGAATTAAAATACCTAGGAACAATAGTCACAAATAGGAATGAGATGTACAATTAAATTGAACATAGGTTCAATTCTAGAAATGCATGCTATTATGCATTACAGGGACTCTTGTCATCCCAGATCCTTCCAAAAAATGTTAAACTGAAAATATATAAAACTGTTATTATACCAGTTACATTATATGGATGTGAAATATGGACTCTTACTTTAAGGGAGGAAAGGAGATTACAAGTATTTGAGAATAAAGTTCTTAGGAAAACAGATGAACAGACAGGTGAATGGAAAAGACTGCATAACAGTGAACTGCATGGTCTTTACAGGAAGCCAGATATAATAAGTACAGTTAAGTCTCATAGACTGCGATGGGTAGGGCATGTGACACAAATGGGTAGAGAAAGACATGCGTGGAAGATTCTTGTAGGAAAATCATAATGAAAACAGTTTTTGTACATTTCGTGCAGTTTTTTTTAAATCACAATTGAAGATTATTTTAATGAAAATAACATGTAACCCTCTAAAGCAGCAGCACTTGTGCAAATCTGCTACCAGATCTAAGTATTTTGTAATTGTTGTCGGAATCTTTCAAATGCCAAAATACTGCTTTAGCTTTACCTTCATATGTCTTCAATAACTCAGTTGGTACTGTTTCTGAATTGATGTAGTAATGTTAGAGCCTAATGATAGATTAGATTCTTTCGATGTTGTTTCTTTGTTTCCTAGTATACCGACTGAAAAAAAATGTTTAATATTTTCAAAAAAATTACTGATTTCCCAGAAATTAAAAACAGAAACAATAGAAGATTATATAAGTTTAACAAAACTTTGTATTGACAATTCTTTTTTCATTTTCAATGAAAAATTTTATAAATAGATTTCAGGTTTGGTGATGAGAAATCTACTTTTGCCATTTTTGGTTAATTTGGTTATGGGTCATCTAGAATGTCACATCACAAATGCTTACCCATGGATATCTAAATGTTGGTACAGATATGTTGTTGATATTTTCTCAGCAATAAATTCCAAATATATTGAAGATGCAATGAAATTACTTACCCTTCAAGATGAATCTGTGAAATTTACTATTAAATTGCAGAAAAATAATCAAATCCTGTTTTTTTGGACCTAAATATAATTAGAAATGAAGAACAACAATAAACTGAATTCAATATCCACAGGAAACATACCCATAAACAGAATTTCATTAAACGTTCATGTTCTAATCATAATGCACATAAATATGCAATACTTATCAGTTTAATATACAGATTAACGAATATTCCATTAAGTGAAAAACATTTAAGAATGAATACAATCAAATTTTAAACATAGCTAGATTAAATGGTTTCGGAAAGAAGATAATAATAAATAAGTCAATGAAATTCAAACAACAAAAACAAAACTTAATGAATACAATTGGTTTCCAAGGAAGGGAAATAATTCAAGGAAATTACTTACAATCCTGGAACACACAGGATATTAAAAAAAAATCCATATTACATTGACTCCGATTAACAAATTTAGTCTTTAATCTTCTAATAACTAATAAAAAGGTTAATGTCCCAGATAGTATGAAATCTGGAACTTATAAAATTAGTTTTAATGACTGCAAGAAAGAATATATATGGAATATTAAAAAGAATTTAGAGACTCGTACAAAAGTACATGTTAGAAAACAAGTGTAACTAAATTATTATGGTACAAATTCTTCCCTGTAGGGGGAGAGTGCCTAAATCTCTGTCAAGGGAAACATGGGCTTACAAGATACAAGAAGACAAAAGTACACGTTAGAAATATTATTAAATGGTGACATTGAAAAATCTGTAATTGCAGCTCATAGTTTGCTAGAGAATCACATAATTTGAAGAGGAACTAAACATTTGAAACATTTAGAGAAGCCTTTGGAATTAACAGTTTGGGAAAAGATATACATTCAGAAGAACATATACAGATCCATGAATTTTGAAGTTCCCACTGAGCAAAATTTATTCACCAAGTTCATAAAATCAGCATAAGATGGCAGTTCAGAAGATGGCAGTAACAACAAAGGCCTATAAGTACCGAAATCGTGATAGCATGGAACTTCATGAGGTGAGATGAAAAAACATTTTATCCGACTCAATCTATAAATTGTAAATTACCTCATAGTATTACTTCCCACTGTGATTTTGATTAAATTGTTAGTGATTAACTTAAGTTTTGTTTCTAAAGTGCATAACTTGCACAAATTTACACTGTACTGCCGGTCATATAAGCAATTTTTTTATATATATGTTTATATTTATCTTAAAAATTAAATCAATAAATCATTTTAAATTATTCATTACTATGTGAAACTTAAAATTTGATAATTTAAAACAGCAAGGGAATTTATTTTCATTCTAAATTATCTGAATAATTTCAAATATGCAGATATTACATTTGCTAATAATTTCCATGATTAATATTAATTCAGATTATAATGGCAAGGTAGTAAAATAATAAATCCAGAATAATATAGATGACATTGTAAGAGAGATAGATGAAAATGGTGTATTGTACCATGACTCTTCTTCAGATGAGGAAAATGAAGAAATATTCCAAGATGATGTAAATCATAATTCTGATTCAGAACAAGATTGCAGTTAGTCTAAGATCTGGCTGCAAGATTACTACGTTCATGGAGTGTATGAACAAAATCTATTTTTTTCATAAAATTGTGAATGACTGAATACACTTTTGCCGAGTTGCCTATTAAAATTTGGCCGCCAGTATGTTTAATTAAAATATTATTAATTAATTTATTCAAAATAATTTGATTCACTTGTTATTAAAATAAATTATAATCCAGTTAAGCAGAAATCGATGTATAGAGCTAGAAAAGTTTTGGTTGCCATTGGACACTTGGCTGTAAACTCCTTGCAGCCAGGTGTAAACAGATATTACTTTGTTACATTTATACATTCATGACATACACACTCAACTTATGTACTAAATTAAAGCTAATTTTTTTGTGCATGATAGAATGCCTCTGCCTCGCTAAAAGTGGCCACAAATAAGGGTTGCTAGCTGTTAAAGATAGGTTAGAGTGAAAGAGAGTTAACGCTTTACATCACTCGTCAGACAAAGACGGTGATAGCCAGCCAGCTGTGTGAGCTTGCTATTGCACATGCATCGGTAGCTAGTATAACTATGAACTCACACAGCTGGCTATCACCGTCTTTGTCTGATGAGTGATGTAAAGCGCTAACTCTCTTTCACTCTAACCTATCTTTAACAGCTAGCAACCCTTATTTGCAGACACTTTTAGAGATGCAGGGGCATTCTATCATGCACAAAAAAAAATAGCTTTAATTTAATATATAAGTCCAGTGTGTACATCATGAACGTATAAATTTAACAAAGTAATATCTGTTTACACCTGGCTGCGAGGAGTTTACGGCCAAGTGTGCAATGGCAACCAAAACTTTTCCAGCTCTATACATCAATTTCTGCTAACTGGATTATAATTTATTTTAATAACAAGTGAATCAAATTATTTTGATTAAATTAATTAATTATATTTTAATTAAACATACTGGCAGCCAAATTTTAATAGGCAACTCGGCAAAAGTGTATTCAGTCATTCAAAATTTTATGAAGAAAAAAAATAGATTTTGTTCATACACTTGATGAACGTAGTAATCTTGCAGCCGGATCTTGTACTAACTGATAATGATTCTGACTTAGAAAATCCAGATTTTTTAGGGCGAAAGATGGTTCTACCACATGGAGTAAACTGACATACAAAAACCTTCTAAGACAAAGGAGAAAAATATTATAAAAACTCTACCTGGTCCAAAGGGGAATGCAAGGAATGTAAGGGAAGAAACATGTGTTCTTTCCTTCATGATATATGATAATATTGATAATGAAATAATTACATGCACAAACTTAAGTATAAGTAAAAAAAAAAAACCTGACACAGAACTTACTACAGATAGGAATTACAGAGAAGTAACAAAACAAGAAATAGTGGCTCTGCTTGGTTTGCTATATTTGTTAGGAACATGAAAAGCAGTCATACCAATGTACAGGAACTGTGGGCTTCTGATGGGACAGGAATGTAAATTTTTTGGGGTTTTATGAATTGTGGAAGACTTTTACAAATTTTAAAATCTGTAGGATTTGATAATAAGACAATGACAGCATATCACAGAATGACAAATAAGTTAGCACATATAAACAAACTCCTATATTTATTTATACAACATTGCCTAAATTGTTACAATCACAGTGAATTTGACACAACTGATAAAATATTAGAACCATTTTGTGATAATTACAGTTTCATATCATACATTCCCAATAAATCTAACAAACACGGCATAAAAACATATGCCCTCCATGATGAAAAAACGATCTATATATCCCATTCTGAAGAATAATGCAGAAAGCTGCCTGAATGGTCATTTTGCATGTCAAATAAATGAAGTGATGTCATAGACAGATTTGAAACACCAATTTCAGGATCAAACAGACTACTACTGATAATTGGTATACTAATTACCCGCTAGCATTATCTTTACTTCAGAAAGGCATCACTACTATTCGTACACTACATAAGGACAAAAGAGAAGTTACAAAACAATTTGTGCCACACAAGTGATTCCAGCATTTTTGGTTACCTCATAAAATATTACTCTCATATCACATGTGCCCAAGAGGAATAAATCAGTAATGCTGTTTTCAACTATGCATGATGAACATCTGGATGATGAAACAAATAAGCTTAGTATCATCTCAGATTATAACGTGATAAAAGGAAGGGTACATACAATAGATCAATTATGTGATATGTACACTGTTGTGATAGGAATGTAGGACCCCTAATACAAGAAAATATTAATACATAAAATTAATTAATAATAGAAAGAATGTGAAATTTGAAAAATACATAAAATTAAACGATGATCTTATTTGTGGAAATTTCCAGCGTTAAGTTCCATGGTAAGCAGAAGAGAATCTTTTATGAGGGGCCAGAAATATGTAGTATTCAATTACAGTAAAAACACTTAAGCTTGACTTGTTTGAAAAACATCATGTACAGAGTGGTTGCTTCCCGACTCTGGAAAATCCAAACTTACACTGTAGATGCTCCTTTATCCATGGGAGAAAGGGAAAAGTAGGTGGTATTTTAATAAAATTAATGCTTCTACAAGACATCTAATTGAGAAGGTAACCAACCAAAGATAAGGTTGGGACATATAACCATATAAAGAAATAAAGAGTCCTGATTTTGATATCATACGAGGACAGACCAATGGGACTTAACTTAATAGTTCATGGAGAGGAGGTCTAAATTGTATTTTTGGAATAATGTCTTGAAGTAACAATTATGGGACTTAGTAAGAATTCCCCCGATTTCTAATTCATCAAATAGCTTGAGTTTGGGATATTGAATGTCCATAACAGTAAATTTTTATTCATCAAGTGTAAAGTGCATTTTAGTTGTACCAACTAAAAGAAATAAAGTGATTTAATTATGAACTATTGAACGCAACTCTCCTCCGAACTTTTATACTTCTGATCACTTCATCCTGATATAAATATAAGGACTGAATAAACGGCCAAGCTAGGGCAATCCAAAATTAATATTATGACAAACAGCAACCCAAGTGTACATCTATTGTCCCACTGTTTAACAAATTACAAGAAGGTGGCAACTAGTTTTATTTTATGCTTTGCTCAATATAGCAGGCATAATTGCTTTGTGATTTACAGGGTGAATCCTGAGAATGAACAAGATAGTAGAAGAACTCTTTATGCCTCTTTAATTTAAATCTTAAATTAAACCTCATAGTGATTTTCCCTATAAAAGTTCAAAAGTAGAAGAATATTTTTGAAGAACTTAGCCCTAGAGATCATCAAGCATTGTTTCACTGCCAGTAGATGTGAAGGAGTTTTTGAGCAAGTGAAAACCACAGGAAAAAAGAAAAGAAGAATGTATCCAAGTAAGGAAGAGAAGAAGACACGTGATTTGTGGAAGAGCCAAGAACAAATTCACACCAATAAAATGTAATGCTTGTCAATGTTTTGTTTGGACAAGTCTCCCAAACACTATTACAATGTGTAATAATTGTGAATGAGGTACAGAGAATTATGAAACTGAATAACTGTTGTTCATCACATGATAAACAAAAGTGTATAGTGAAATATTTTTTAATTTATATATAAAGGAAAAAACATTTACTTTCATAAATATAAATTATTCACAATTCGCAATGTAATAATTACTATTCCATTCCATTAATGCAGTTTAACCTCTATGCCTTTTAGGTACTTTTATGGCCCAAATGCCACCTGGGCCTTACTGTGATGACACAAAAAATAAATTATTATATGATCTAAAAATCTATGCCTTATTACTTTTCCTTTTATATCATTTACATTATCAATTTATTTACATCTATAGATAATGGAAAAAAATATTTACTTTCATAAATTTAGAGTTTACATTTGTAATAATTATGCTATATTACTTTTTTTCCTTTTATATCGTTTACAAATAATTAAATTTTGCTACAGCTGCTGAATAAATATACTTTCAAAAATATAGGGGCCTATAGATTATTCACAATAGGTCTATCAATAGTATTTAGTATTGGTACTATAATAAAATTATTGTAGGCCTATCATTTAAAAACATATAAAGAAAAGAATCGGCTGCGGTGGACTAGTGGTTATGCTCCTTGCCTCTGGTCCCAAGGGTCGCAGGTTCAAACCTGGCTGGGGTTGATGAATTTTTTTAGGATGGAAAAATCCAAGGAGCAAGTCCTCTCGGAGGGACTTTAAGCCGTGGGTCCCAAGTCTGAAGATTTTCAGGCTCATAAAAGATCCTTAAGCCTGAATGAAAAGGCCTAAGGAAAATTTACTGAATTTTCCCATCCTAGTACTACCTTGATTTCCTAGATGTCAGTATGAGGCAAAACGCTGACCATGGACCACTCAAATGACATCTATACAAAAACAAGTGTAACTAAATTAGTATGGTTCAAATTCTTCCCTGTAGGGGAAAAGAGCCTAAATCTCTGTTAAGGGAAAACATGGGCTTACAAGATAAAAAAAAAGTTAATTTAATTTATAAATTTGTTTATTCACTTTGTATCACCATTAAAATATACAGAACATCAAAATGAAACAAGTAGCAAAACTGCCAGTGATGTTAAAACAATTGGCACTACTGCCCAAGGGTTAAGGGGTGGCACTTCGAAGACTTGTATCATACTGAAAAAAAATATACTGCATGGTCCAGTTTGATGATTTGGTTGAAGAACTGTTCAGAGTTCCACACATGATCCCATTGACGATTATTGGTATGAGTTGGATGCCAACTATAAGACCACAACGTCCAAGATCTGCTCTCACATGCTAGATTCTTCAAGAAGAATGGAAGTCAATTCACATGGCAAAACACCAAAATCTAACTGATAGCCATCCAAGAATTGTGGAAGTGATATCAGAAAATTGTGATTCAACATTGCGATAGTAAACATTTTTATCACAGATAAATTGAGTATGAACATTTGTCTATAAGCTTCTGCCCATATAATGTATCAATGATTAAAAACTCAACATTAAAATATATTTGTAGCTAATAAATATTTAGCGACAAATATTCATTATTAAGAAAACCCCATAAAGTAAAAATTTCCAAATTTATCATAAGTAATGCCACAAGTGATTTCCAAATTATAGACAAATCCACGACTCACGAAGTGAGGAGTGAATTTATCTAGATAATTTGGAAACAAGAGTGGCATTTGTTAGGACTATTTAACGAATAAAATTAAGCTGTTTACTCACAAATCATTATATAACTATAGTTATTTTAAAATATTTATATATTTAATGTAAACGGCGATGTTTGAAAACAAATGAGAAACGATAGGTACGCTTCATCTGCTTCTTTTGTTTATCACTGCAGCCAGATCATACTATTTATTGCCAAAGGAACGCAATATTGTAAGAATGCTCCCTAGTGGGGAAAAAATGAAACACATCAAACTGTATATTAATTCATTTCTGATGTCGTATGATGTAAATATGACAATTATATTTTTCTGGATTGTTACCTGGGAAAAAATACATTTAAGAAAGTGCAAACAGTGGTTTCTTTTTTTGGTGGTATAATCAATTGCTACAAATGTTTTTATATTAACTCCTGCATGCGGCATGTGTTGACATTCATGCACTATATATACAATCTGGTAGCCGTATTTCTCACAGGCTCACTCACTGCAAAATAATGGTCAGACCTGTTCAGAATATTAAAAAGGAGGAGCCTTCTTTAATATGGTAATTATAACACTGATAAATATTTTGTGAAACACGACTCTGATTGGTTGTAAAACAGAAATCATTGAAACGTGATTGGCCACTGAGTCCCATTTGGGGCATGAGATAAATAGTCATATTAATTCATTATTAAGCCTACTTGTAAAATTTTACTTCTCATTCAACTGGTTTAAACAGCTATAAAAAGAATTTGCCTTAACCTTTTATTATTCAGCACTTCTTTTTGTTATGCTAATGATCAGGATTGTTCAATTTTAAGAAAAAGCTAAGGACTAGAACTACAAAGGGGTCTATGTCATTTACTACAGTCTCAGCAAGAAGTGGGTCCGACATCAGCACTTTTCATTCCCGGTGAATAGGGTCCACTACAGTCACTATTAAAATTACTGCATTTAAAATTATGTTCCTTTGCAGCAACACATTCCTTGCATCTCTGAAAGAAATTGACATTTACATGTGCAAGAACATGTACTGTAATTCTCCCGATTTCTCATACACTACTTCTACTAACTCACCGATTGTCATTGTATGGTTTATTTTTCAGATTTACCCATAAATAAAAAAATGAAGGCAGACAAATCATGGAACATACAATTCCATAATCCTCAAATATTTCGCTTAATGAAGTCAATGTTTTGGCTGCTATATGGGCAGTTGGTGAATCCCGCTGAAACCACTCGATATCAGTTACCAGTAACTGTTCAGAAAAATGTTTGAGTACCAGTACTTGTGTTCTCATTTACTATTGACTATATCATCAAATATAGAGCCTATAATTCTATGTACAGTTACAATGCACCATATGTAACCTTGTCGTTATACACTGCTCAAAAAAATTAGGGGATATTGTAGAATAACCTATTAAGTCTATGGTTTTTGGAATAGTATTAGATGCAATCACTTTCTATTACTCCAAGATAATGTAAATAAGAGTTTGAAGTTGTTACGTAACCTCGGTACCACACCAGAGGGCAGTGTCTGTACTGTTGATGTGAAAGGGTGGTGTGGGGGTGAATGTTTTGTTGCTGTTTTTAAATCCAGTCCAGTTTTCAGTTAGTGAATGACTTGCCTTAGGGACAGTGATGCCTCGACAATGTGATTTACCTGAACCAATGGTTTGGAGGGCCATAGGAAGGATGGAAGCTGAACAGACACAACAAGAGGTGGCACAAGCCATTGAGGTGTCTCAAAGCGTGATTTCCAGTCTTTGGAATAATTTTCAAAGAACATACTGTTCACAGAAGAGCCGGACAAGGTCGACCAAGGGCAACAGCTGCAAGGGATGACCGTTACCTCTTGTTAACAGTCCATCGGAATAGACAGCAGAATGCAACTCAACTGCGAAATACACTTCAAACAGCAACAGGACGCAGGGTGTCAACTCAAACTGTCCCTAATCGACTGCATGGAAGTGGTCTCTATGCCCGTAGGCCCATGGTGTGTACCAGGTTAACTCCACAACACAGTAGAGATCGCAGAAACTGGGCGGAGGAACATCGTGGGTGGAGGCATGCTGAATGGAGATCAGTTCTTTTTTCTGATGAGTCACGATTCAACATGGAATGTGATAGTCGGTGTGTATTAATCTGGAGAGAAAAAGGGACACGAAACAATCCAGCTTTTGTACGTGAAAGATCCCCATATGGTGGCGGTGGATTGATGGTGTAGGCAGGAGTCAGTAGTGATGGACGTACGGACCTCTACGTTATCCAAGGTGGTACTTTGACTGCGGTAAAGTATAGAGATGAGATTCTCCGACCTTTTGTCGTGCCTTATGCTGATACCATAGGTGATTCTTTTCTTTTTATGGACGATAATGCACGACCCCACAGAGCTGGCTTGGTGGACGACATGCTGGAAGTGGAGGGTATCGAGCGTATGCAATGGCCAGCTTCCTCCCCAGACTTAAATCCGATTGAGCATGTGTGGGATGCATTAGGCAGGTGCATTGCAGGCAGACCAGCACCTCCCACAACTGTTCCAGAGCTGCACATTACTCTTATGGAAGAGTGGCCACGTATCCCCCAAGAACTCATTGCTAACCTCATTGCATCAATGCCATACAGGTGTGAGGCAGTGCTGGCCGTTCGAGGAGACCATACACCATACTAAAGAAACATTTTCACCCATGTTAATGTTGCTTTGTTTGTTTGCCATATTCCTAATCAGGATCTCTTTTACATCTGGTGTGGTACAGAGGTTACGTAATGACTTCAAACTCTTGTTGACATTCTTTTAGAGTAATAGAAAGTGATTGCATCTAATACTGTTCCTAAAAAACATAGTCTTAATAGCTTATTCCACAATATCCCCTAATTTTTTTGAGCAGTGTATATAGGAGTTTCATAAATGAGACAAGGATAACATACATACATGAAATCATGCTTCATCTGTGAAAATAGTATAACAGTAACTATCAGTTGCAATGTGACGATGTGTTTTGAAAGATGAACATGGTCAATCACGCAAGGTCGAACACTAAAGTTAAACACATGCTTGAAGGCAGGGAAAGAGAGAGAAAGACCGGTAATCCTGTACTTTAGCATGCCTACAGGATTGCCGTAGGAGCACTAAAGTACAGGATTATCAAAACAAGCATTCTGACTCTCGATAATTGCAGAGTGCCATGAAAATATCTATTCATAGATTGTTCGTTTGCTTTATAATAAAGGATTAGGTTTCATAAAATTATTAAAATTTTGAATAAAATAACAGGGGGTATTATAAAGATTTTTTTCAGTGAATTGATCATTTATTTTGCAGTTCATTATAGTGAACAACTGATAACCATATTTTTAGCGCTGAGAACAAAGATTATGGTTAGATGTTGGTCTTACCCAGAGATAACCCACTATAGAGATGACCAACGGCAATGTTATTCAGTGATGCCTAGACTCCAGAGACCTCAAGCGTTGGCAGAAAACACTAACCGATTACAGCTTACTGTATTATCAGGAAAACAATTTGTGCCATCTATCGATAAAAGTATAACTAATCAGTGTTGACCCCGGTGACTCAATCGTCACTTTCGGCATTTGTAATACCACATTTCAAATAATTCCTGGAATAATAATAATAATCAATCAGATTTAACAGCTTGCCTCATATTATTGAAAAACTCAGGACCAGTTTCGAAAGGGAAACTTCTTTAGAAACTGGTCCTCTGTTTTACAAATGAATGAGGCAAGGTGAAAAATTTGATTAATTTAATTATTATTAAATAAATTCTCACAGTGTAATGAATATATCAATTCAGAACTTTTCAATCTCCAATACCCTTAACTTACTCTTTATCCAATACATGGAATATACGAGGGCGGATCGGAAAGTAACGCACAATAATTTTTTTCTCCCTTGGTATTGCAGCTAGAATGTTGAAATTTCACAGAGATATAGTTTGAAGTTTTCACTACAGATGGTATTTTTTTCTCAGGTGCACCTCTTGCGAGAGAAGCTTGAACTATGCAACAAAGATGGCGTGCATGTACAGTCGTCCACCTGTGAGGGACAGATTGGATCGGAAAGTAACGCACAATATTTTTTTTTTAAAAGTTTAATAGTAAAAAAAAGGAAAAAAATCACAAATGAACTTACATCTTTTACCTACTTTTCGACATAGTCACCAACTTTCTCAACACATTTTTCCCATCGTGTTACCAGTTTCAATATGCCCTGTTCGTAGAAGTCTGTTTGGTTGGAGTGTAGCCATCTGCGCACTGCTGATGCCTGCTTTGTTTCGGGCGTGTAGTGGTACGCCCACGACTCATCACCTGTGACTATTCCCTCCAGAAAGTCATGTCCTTGTGCGGTGTACCGCGTTAAGTGGTCCAAGCTTGCCATCATTCGCTGGCCCTTGTGGTCGTCTGTCAGGTTCTTAGGCACCCAGCGAGCACTAACTTTACGGAAGACATTGCTACGGTCCATACAATCATTCCCATACACGCCACGCATGTCCCTGTGAATTTCACTGGGTTTATGCCCTTTGGCCCACAAAAATCGAACAACACTTCTCTGTTCCTCACAGGTGGACGACTGTAGCATGCGCGCCATCTTTGTTGCATAGTTCAAGCTTCTCTCGCAAGAGGTGCACCTGAGAAAAAAATACCATCTGTAGTGAAAACTTCAAACTATATCTCTGTGAAATTTCAACATACTAGCTGCAATACCAAGGCAGAAAAAAATTATTGTGCGTTACTTTCCGATCCGCCCTCGTATTCCTAACATCAGAAAAACAGTTGATTAGTTTTATAAAACTGGAAAAATATTTTATAATTCAATTAATTTAAAGTATTCATGTAAAGTGGTTTTTTGTTCAATATTTTCTTAGAAATAACATTATTTTTGCATTACATTTTCTTGGAATTCAAGAAAGGATGACCCTGATTTTCAAGGAAAGGTTCAAATAAAAATAGAGATATCATTTAATATTTATATACTTATTTTAGACATATGAACAAAAATAATAATAAACAATAAGAGAATTTAAGTAATTATGAAGAATTAATGCATTGAGATTTTTTAATTTCTCTCCCTACATATTTTTCCAACAAAATTTGGTCCCTAACAAAAAAGGTAATTAAAAATTACAGGTATTTTACTAACTACTGTTCTTAACATAAGATAATCTCAATCAAACAATGCATTAAATCACAAAACCATTCATTACACTGTATTGGTGGTGAATTCAGTTATCAATGTCCCCTTTCCAAGAGCAGCTTTACTGGACATTCACACATCTGAATAGAAAGAAAAAAAAGTTATACAAAGTACGTACTGTAATGGACACTACATAGCTTTCTGAATCTTTATAAACATACTACAGTTATATGAACATGAAAAGGATAAGGTGTACTTACCGTCGCACATAAATTCTTCTAAGTTCTATAGAATCCCAGTGCGCATGTGCTAGTGCTTCATGTAATCCCAGAGAGACAAATGCAACCTCCAGCAGTTGGCAGTATATGTATGTGAAATCAGTATGACCAACATTGACACAAAATTGCCAGAACTTGTCTAAATATGTATAATTAACATGAAATAAACTAGTGGAAATATGATTTTACGTGGTAACCGTCCGACATTTTTAATTTTTCATAGAATAACAGATATGAAGAGGTAATTTATTTTACGTATCAAATCACATTTAAAAAGCAAGGAACCTAAAAGCTAACCAAACCTAAATCAATTACTGTAACACAAATCAATTACTCTAACGTAGGTGAAAACCAGGGAACGTGGAAGTGACATTGGCAACATCTGGAGTATTTTGGGTTGTTGATGGTGGCAACGTTGGAACAACATAGGAAGAGGAGGGAAAATAGCAGAAAGTAGCAAGTAAGCAATGTAGCACGATCATGTTTTACGTAAATATATAAATATAAAAAAAGAATGTTGCAACATTGGAAGATGTTTAAAACGTGTTTAAAAGTGTTGCAAAATGTTTTAAACGTGTTTAGTGCATCAGTGGCATAAGAAATAAGATTGAAAATTTTGTGCAACAGTTTGTACACCACACCCTTCTCCTATCTAAAAATATCAGTTCTTTTGCTGAAATAAAAAAATTATAAAACAAGTACCATACTTACAATTAAATATTCCTTTATTGTTTTTTTTTAAGTTTTAATTAATGGATATGTCTTCAGTCTCAAGTACACATTCTGGGGTTCAAGTTACAATATATATAAATTTAATATATGGTTATCCATCGATAGCAGACAGTTATCTATTATGGCTTGCTATGTCTTACGTAACTTTACTCGCTCTATTAACACCATCTTTTCAGAGGTTGACCAAGATATAGACAGAGTTTGTAGAACAAGTTAAGGAGAATATCTAGAAAAGAGTAATTCAATGGATGGAAATTATGGAAGAATAGACGTGGAATAACCAAGATAGGTAGAGAATCTTATCCAAAACTTGACCCCCAGAACAATGACAGGTGGCTAGATGAAGAATAATAATTCAATATAATTACGTCAAAGATATGGCATCTATGTACCTATCACTAGAAAAAAATAAGTTAAATCGTATTATTTTGAACAATATACAAAAGCATGTTTGCTCCTTAAAATTTCTGTACGCACTATATAAACTAACAATCATACATAAGAAGGTTTTCCACTAGATCACGTAAGTAATGGAAGTCGCATAAGAATCTTTTATTATGCCAGGACAAATTTTAACAAGCATTAGAATTTTTTTATAAATGTAGGCAATGTAAGTAAAAACAAAACCATAACCTAATAATTCCGTAAAAGTAATTTGAGGAATTTTAAAAATTCCGTGACCTAATGGAAACAAGAGCCAATTCATATATTTTAATATTTTAATGCATTTACGTATTAATAATACTTACTAGAAAATATTCTTTTAACAGGAAATTAATTCCTTCTAAATAAACAAACAAAAATTGATGCACGATGGTCCTACATTTTAAAATAAGCAGCCAACATAATAGAATAAAATATACAGTTTATTATGATATAATTTAAAAAAAACTAGGTATAAAAATTATTCAAAGCTAATATTACATGGAATACTTTAAACAAACGTTTTATCGCGATAATGTTTCTACTTAAATTAAGAGTAGGTCAACTCATTTCAAATAATTAAAAAAAAAGTAATTCAGGAAGTCTGTTGGCTGCACTCTCACTACAGACGAATTTGTTTTTCGACATAACGACTGAAGCGCTCAAAGTGTTGGCAGAAAGAACTAGGCCTGGCATCACTCTCTTCCATTTGCGTTGGCCTGGGATTTATTATACAGGTTCTCTATGTTACACAGCGTGTCGCACCCGACGTGACGCATTCTCGCGTAATGCTACGGTTTATTATACAGCGTGTCGCGCCCGACGTGACGCGAATTCGCGTTTCGCTCGGCGTGATGCTGGTTTCGCATGGAGCGCATACGCTACAGCGCTTATGTTTATGGTATTGTCGCCAGATGGCACCACATATATGGAAAATCAAAATGACCAACGTTCATAATAAATTTTCCAAATGTGTTTACAAAAACTAATGTATACAAACCTGTCACTGCATAACCTAATAAAATAAATTACATACATACTATTTAGTAAACTATAAACAAATCTGATGTACGCTAAACTGACCCATCGGAATCTAACAAAATGAAGTGATTGAACATTTATTTCTTAAAATATGGGTTTGGGAATAAATGCAAATGTTGGTCATTCACACATATGTCCTGTCATCTGGTGGATGTAATTTTATGAGCGTTCACGTATGCCAACTTCAATTCTAATAAAGAACTTTGAAAATAAATTGAGAGGAAAAGTCATAATTTGTGTACATAGATAAACGTATTAAAATTCTTCATAAAAAAAGTTTCACGTGTCGTTGCAAACGATTAAAATAGTTCGAAATATTAGTATTGACAGAAAAAGTAGCTAGAGCAACAGCATCGTATGAACGTTCTATGGAAAATTATAGAATAAATGATTTTTTAGTTCTTAAATAAACATATGGTTGATGAATATACCAAATTTTAGAATACTTCAGATTTTCGCCTGAGCAGTTTTATCAGGTTTTGAATTTAATAGAAGACGAAATTTTTGCACATCCATAATATCCCCCCTCCCGAGATACAATATTTACAGCTTTTATTTATCTCTTGACTAAGTTCAAGCCCCACCCCAGGCCAACGCAAATAGAAGAGAGTGATGCCAGGCCTAGTTTCTTCTGCCAACGCTTGGAGGCGCTTCAGTCGCTATGTCGAAAAGCAAATTCGTCTAGAGTGACAGTGCAGCCAACAGACTCCCTGAATTAAATATTTTTTTTATTATTTGAAATGAGCTGACCTACTCTTAATTTAAGTAGAAATATTATGTTGATAAAACGTTTGTTTAAACTATTCCATGTAATATTAGCTTTGAATAATTTTTATACCTAGTTTCTTTTATTTATATCATAATAAACTTATATTTTATTTTATTATGTTGGCTGCGTATTTTAAACTGTAGGGGCATCGTGCATCAATTTTTGTTTGTTTAATTAGAGGAATTAATTTTCTGTTAAAAGAATATTTTCTAGTAAGTATTATTAATACGTAAATACATTAAAATAAATATTAAAATATATGAATTGGCTCATGTTTCCATTAGGTCACGGAATTTTTAAAATTCCTTAAATTATTTTTACGGAATTATTAGGTTATGGTTTTATTTACATTTCCTACTTTTATAAAAAAATTCTAATGCTTGTTAAAATTCTTAATATTTTTCCTGCGTATAATACAAGATTCTTATGCGACTGTTCCATTACTTACGTGATCTAGTAGAAAATCTTCCTATGTATGATTGTTAGCCTATATAGTGCATACAGGAAATTTTAGGGGGGCCCAAACATGATTTTGTATAATATTAGAAATAATACCGATTTTTAAGTAACTTATTTTTTTTAGTGATTTTTTTTTAGGTTTAGTGATAGGTAATTGGCCATATCTTTGACGTAATTATATTGAATTATTATTTCTTCATCTAGCCACCTGTCATTGTTCTGGGATCAAGTTTTGGATAAGATTTCTCTATCTATCTTGGTTATTCCATGTCTACTCTTCCATCATTTCCATCCATTGAATTACCCTTTTCTAGACATTCTCCTTAACTTGTTTCTTCAGACCTTGTCTATATCTTGGTCAACCTCTGAAAGACGGTGTTAATAGAGCGAGTAAAGTTACATAAGACATAGCAAGCCATAATAGATAACTGTCTGCTATCGAAAGGATAACCATATACTTAAATTTATATATATATATATATATATATATTAATATATATATTATATATTGTAAACTTGATCCCCCAGAATGTGTACTTGAGACTGAAAACATTTACATTAATTAAAACTTAAAAAAACAATGAAGGGAATATTTAAATATAAGTATGGTACTTGTTTTATAATTTTTTTATATTCAGCAAAAGAACTGATATTTTTAGATAGGAGAGAATGTTTATTTTCTACCAGTTCTTTTATAGCTTATTTTATGGTTTTTCTGTTGAAATAATACGTAGGATTTCTGTATTTTTTCATGTTCATATAACTGTAGTATGTTTATAAAGATTCAAAAACTATGTAGTGTCCATTACCGTATGTACTTTGTATAACTTTTTTCTTTCTATTCAGATCTGCAAATGTCCAGTAATGCTGCTCTTAACCTCCATCTGGAAAGGGGTCATTGATAACTGAATTCACCACCAAATACTGTGAAATGAATGGTTATTGTGATTTAATGCATTGTTTGATTGAGATTATCATATGTTAAGAACAGTAAGATACCTGTAATTTTTAATTACCTTTTTTGTAAGGGACCAAATTTTGTTGGTAAAATATGTAGGGAAAGAAATTAAAAAAATCTCAATGTATTAATTCTTCATAATTACTTAAATTATCTTATTGTTTATTATTATTATTTTGTGTTCATATGTCTAAAATAAATAAATGATTATTAAATGATATCTCTATTTTTATTTTAAACCTTTCCTTGATAATCAGGGTCATCCTTTCTTTAATTCTAAGAAAATGTAATGCAAAAATAATGTTATTTCTAAGAAAATTTGAACAAAAAAACAGTTTAAATGAATACTTTAAAAGAATTAATTGAATTATAAAATTATTTTTCCAGTTTTTCTAAAAATAATCAACTGTTTTTCTCGATGTTAGGAATATATTCCATGTATTGAATAAAGAGGAAGTTCAGGGTCTTGGAAATTGAGATGAAGTTCTGAATTGATATATTTCATAACTGTGAGGTTTTATTTAATAATAATTCTCAAATTTTACAGCTTGCCTCATACTTTTGTAAAACAGAGGACCAGTTTCGAAAGAAGTTCCCTTTCGAAACTAGTTCTGAGTTTTTCAATAATATGAGGTGAGCTGTAAAATCTGATTGATTAATATTATTCCAGGCATTATTTCAAATGTGGTATTACAAACGCCGAAAATGACGACTGAGCCACCGGGGTCAACATTGATTAGTTATACTTTTATCGATAGATGGCGCAAATTGTTTTGCCGATAATACAGTAAGCTGTAATCGGTTAGTGTTTTCTGCCAACGCTTGAGTTCTCTGGAGTCTAGGCATCACTGAATAACATTGGCGCTGGTCATCTCCAGAGATAACCCAAATTAGAGATGACCAGCGCCAATGTTATTCAGTGATGCCTAGACTCCAGAGACCTCAAGCGTTGGCAGAAAACACTAACCGATTACAGCTTACTGTATTATCGGCAAAACAATTTGCGCCATCTATCGATATAAGTATAACTAATCAGTGTTGACCCCGGTGGCTCAGTCGTCACTTTCGGCGTTTATAATACCACATTTTAAATAATGTCTGGAATAATATTAATCAATCAGATTTTACAGCTCACCTCATATTATTGAAAAACTCAGAACTAGTTTCGAAAGGGAAACTTCTTTCGAAACTGGTCCTCTGTTTTACAAAAGTATGAGGCAAGCTGTAAAATTTGAGTAATTATTATTAAATAAAACCTCACAGTTATGAATATATCAATTCAGAACTTCATCTCAATTTCCAAGACCCTGAACTTCCTCTTTATTCAATACATGGAATATATTCCTAACATCAGAAAAACAGTTGATTAGTTTTAGAAAACTGGAAAAATATTTTATAATTCAATTAATTCTTTTAAAGTATTCATTTAAACTGTTTTTTTGTTCAAAATTTTTCTTAGAAATAACATTATTTTTTGCATTACATTTTCTTAGAATTAAAGAAAGGATGACCCTGATTATCAAGGAAAGGTTCAAATAAAAATAGAGATATCATTTAATAATCATTTATTTATTTTAGACATATGAACAAAATAATAATAATAAACAATAAGATAATTTAAGTAATTATGAAGATATAATACATTGAGATTTTTTAATTTCTTTCCCTACCATATTTTACCAACAAAATTTGGTCCCTTACAAAAAAGGTAATTAAAAATTACAGGTATCTTACTGTTCTTAACATATGATAATCTCAATCAAACAATGCATTAAATCACAATAAACCATTCATTTCACTGTATTGGTGGTGAATTCAGTTATCAATGACCCCTTTCCAGATGGAGGTTAAGAGCAGCATTACTGGACATTTGCAGATCTGAATAGAAAGAAAAAAAAAAGTTATACAAAGTACGTACTGTAATGGACACTACATAGTTTTTGAATCTTTATAAACATACTACAGTTATATGAACATGAAAAAATACAGAAATCCTACGTATTATTTCAACAGAAAAACCATAAAATAAGCTATAAAAGAACTGGTAGAAAATAAACATTCTATCTAAAAATATCAGTTCTTTTGCTGAAATAAAAAAATTATAAAACAAGTACCGTACTTATAATTAAATATTCCTTCATTGTTTTTTTTAAGTTTTAATTAATGTAATATGTTTTGTCTCAAGTACACATTCTGGGGTTCAAGTTACAATATATATATAAATTCAATATATGGTTATCCTTCGATAGCAGACAGTTATCTATTATGGCTTGCTATGTCTTTCGTAACTTTACTCGCTCTATTAACACCGTCTTTCAGAGGTTGACCAAGATATAGACAAGGTCTGAAGAACAAGTTAAGGAGAATGTCTAGAAAAGGATAATTCAATGGATGGAAATTATGGAAGAGTAGACATGGAATAACCAAGATAGATAGAGAATCTTATCCAAAATTTGATCCCAGAACAATGACAGGTGGCTAGATGAAGAATAATAATTCAATATAATTACGTCAAAGATATGGCATCAATGTACCTATCACTAAAAAAAATAAGTTACTTAAAATCGTATTATTTCTAACATTATACAAACACATGTTTGCCCCCTAAAATTTCTGTATGCACTATATAGGCTAACAATCATACATAGGAAGATTTTCCACTAGATCACGTAAGTAATGGAACAGTCGCATAAGAATCTTGTATTATGCGCAGGAAAAATATTAAGAATTTTAACAAGCATTAGACATTTTTTATAAAAGTAGGAAATGTAAATAAAAACAAAACCATAACCTAATAATTCCGTAATTTAAGGAATTTTAAAAATTCCGTGACCTAATAGAAACATGAGCCAATTCATATATTTTAATATTTATTTTAATGTATTTACGTATTAATAATACTTACTAGAAAATATTCTTTTAACAGAAAATTAATTCCTTCTAATTAAACAAACAAAAATTGATGCATGATGCTCCATTTTAAAATACGCAGCCAACATAATAGAATAAAATATACAGTTTATTATGATATAAATAAAAGAAACTAGGTATAAAAATTATTCAAAGCTAATATTACATGGAATAGTTTAAACAAACGTTTTATCAAGATATTGTTTCTACTTAAATTAAGAGTAGGTCAGCTCATTTCAAATAATAAAAAAAATATTTAATTCAGGCAGTCTGTTGGCTGCACTGTCACTGTAGACGAATTTGCTTTTCGACATAGCGACTGAAGCGCCTCCAAGGGTTGGCAGAAAAAACTAATTTACGTTGGCCTGGGGTGGTCATCTCTATAGTGGGTTATCTCTGGTTCAAGCCAAAATAACTTTTTTTCTGTACACCTCTGTACTCCTTCATGCTCATATTGTATAAAACATGTATGGAACTCAATGATTTGCAACAAAATCATCTAACTTTCGTCGTTAAAATTGGAAAGTTATAAAACAAGTACTGTATTTCCGACATTTTGTTATAAAATCTTAGTTTGTTTTTAGCAATTACACCAATGAGTACGGGTAATATCTTCTATATTCTTTAATGTTGAGTGATTCCGGGTTATGTGGCCGTGGTCCATAGTTGGTGTTGATACCAGACGTTTCGCCCTCAACTGCGGAGGGCATCTTCAGTGGCGAGTGCTTCTATGCGTGTTTCCTGGTCGGCAGATCTACTTAGAATGAACGCTGTAGACGTAGAGGACGTTGTATTAGTGGGGGGTGCAGGGTGAGTGGGCGTGGCTCTTGCTGATTGGCTAATAGTCGTCTCCTTGTTGTCACTGGTGTTAATGCATTTATTTTCTAGTGTATGAAACCAGGCCTTAGACAGTTTGATACCTTCTTCTTTTCTGTTAATATTTCCCTTATGCTTGTGTATTTCTACAGCCTCTCGGTATAAGCCTGCATTCAACTATTCTATATTCTTTGTTTGCGCTGGCAAATTGCGTCCTGGATTCAAGAGATTCCAAAACACGACGCGACATGTCAGCGCAAATTTTTTTGCGCCAGCAATTTGCGTTGTAGATAAAACACTTCCATTTAAATACATGGGGAGCAATTTTTGCGCTGGCGCGTTGCGTCGTAGATAAACCACAGCATAACGCTTGGCGAATGTTGGTTTCGCATGGAGCGCCTATGTTTATGGAATTGTCGCCAGATGGCACCACACATATGGGAAATCAAAATGACCAACAGTCATAATACTTACTCTTACTCACTGGCACTATCAAACCCGTAGGTTCATTGCCGCGCGGACATAAGCTCTCCATACATTCCTATCCAGAGCTAATGCTTTCCAATCATTCCCTGTATAATCTACTTCCCTCAAATCATAGTTAATGTTATTCTCCCACCTCATTCTTGGGTCTACCAACTAGGCGTTTTCCCTCTGGCTTTCCTACAAGAAGCCTCCATGCAAGTATTTCATTCCCCATATGTGCAACGTGTCCTGCCCATCGTAGTCTGCGAGACTTAACTGTTCTTATTATATCTGGCTTCCTATAAAGCCCATGTAGTTCATTGTTATGTAGTCTTCTCCATTCACCCGTCTGTTCATCTCTCTTTGGTCCAAAAATTTTCCTAAGAACTTTATTCTCAAATACTTGCAATCTCCTTTCCTCCCTTAAAGTAAGAGTCCATGTTTCGCACCCATATAATATAACAGGTAGAATAATAGTTTTATATATTTTCAGTTTAACATTTTTGGAAAGGAGTTGGGACATCAAGAGTCTCTGCAATGCATAATAGCACGCATTTCCAGAATTGTGCCTATGTATTACAATGGACGTTAAGCCCAGCCGTAACGTAGCGTAAAAAGAATCTTTATGTTTCAAGAGATATTTGGCCCGAGCGGTTGGCCTTGGTTTTGGGAGGGAGAAATTCACATATAAACACATTAAACCAAATATTAACACTATTTATTTAAATAAAACAAAACATAAAGACATATTAAAACCAAAAACATATAAAACAACTTATTAAAACCAGCTAAAATCGCCATATTGAAAAGCGCCGAAAAGACTAAATACTTGATAAAACTCAGAGAGAGAAAACAATCTAAAACAATCAACTTTGGTCATTATTCTAAGTTATTTCACCCTTAGGTCTTCTTAATATCATGCATTCTCAACAAATAGAATTATTCTAAGTTCTCTGGACCATTTAGTCCTTTAATTGAATTTATGCTTGAAAATGACGATTCAAAAAACCATTAACTTTTTAGAGTGACAATAGTATAAAACATCTTACCCATGTAGAGCTGCCTCCTGGAGGACCCCAATGGTCCTCCAGCCCGTTCTCCCAGGAGGACCTAAAGCGAATTCTCCGGTCCTCCACACCATCCTGAATTCGTTAGAAAAATCGCGAATATTTATATGATAATTTTTAAGTTTCTAATCGGGGGAAACACGGGCGGGAAGTTAGCTTTTCCCTTCAATACATGTGGGGTTTTTCATCGGTTTTCACTTACAACTTTCACGTGATATAGTTCAGAACCTTCATCCATGTTAAAATGGAAAACTCTGTTCCACTTTCACTTCTTGCAGCTCAAATTCACCCTTATCTAATGTGGTCATCTCTGATCTTTCTGACTAAACAATGTTGATATGACTTTACATCCTGCAATGTTGTGACATGGTTTTGATCCAGGATATAAAACATTATAGATTTTTACTCGCTTTTTCATATTTAAAAGGTCCTTGAGTATGACTAATTTGTACTTCAATGCGGTTATTTATTTCCTACCTTCTGATATAATAAACAAGTATATATGTATATCCTTTATCGGTTTTTATAGCATTTTATTATTATGGCAGTTAGGCCCTAGTGTAGGCGTAACACTATGTTTAATTCTTTGTGCATCTCATTCCTATTTGTGATTATTGTTCCTAGGTATTTGAATTCAGCCACTTCTTCAAAATTTCCCTCATTTGTCATTAGCTGTCCTTTTCCATTATATAATGTATTTCTACGTGTGACCATATACTTAGTTTTATTGATACTTACTTCCAGTCCTAATTTCTTGTGTTACTCAATAGCGTGTGCGTGTTGTCCTTTAGTATCTCCTCGCTATCGGCCAACAATACTACATCAACAGCATAAACTAACAGCTTTTTAATACCATTGAGTTGTAAGCCTTCCTCATTCTCTAAAGATTTAATGGCATGCTCTAGTACAAAGTTAAATAGTAGAAGAGATAGTGCATCTCCTTGCTTCAACCCACTCTGGATTTCAAAAGTGTCCGAAAACTGTTTGCTTACACGCACCCCACTCTTTGTGTCATTTAGACACATTCGCATAAGTATAACTAATTTCTTAGGAATTCCAAACTCCAGCAGGATACTATATAACTTCTCCCTCTTAATTGAATCATATGCTTTTTTGAAGTCTACATATAGTTGATGTACAGTACCATTATATTCCCATTTCCTTTCTAAAATCTGTCTTATAATAAAAATCTGATCTGTTGTAGACCTGTTTCTTCTAAATGCACATTGATGATCTCCTAGAATGTCATCAATATAGGGAGTAAGTCTGCTTACTAATATATTTGTTAGAATTTTGTAAGAAGTTGAAAGTAATGAAATGCCCCTGTAGTTGTTGCAATCAGTTTTATCTCCTTTCTTATAAATTGGTACGATAATTGATTCCTTCCATTCATCTGGAAGAGCTTCTTTTTCCCAAATCATGCTAAGCAACCAGCGTAACTTGTCCATCAATTTTTCTCCCCCTGATTTTATCAGTTCTGCTGGGATCTCATTTGAACCTGATGCTTTATACATCTTCAATTTTTCAATCTCCATTTCAACCTCTAATGCACTTGGATCTGCGACTAGCATTCATGCTTTCTGTAAATTATCCTCCTCAATATCCGGTTCTATATGTACATTTAATAGCAGATTAAAGTAACTTTTCCATCTATTTAATATACTCCTGGAATCTGCAATCATATCCCCATTTTCATTCCGAATTATGTTTGTTCTAGCCTGAAACCCTTTCTTCTCTATACTAATTCCCTGATATAATTCTCTAATGTTCCTGTTTTTTGCATTCATTTCAAGATCATTAATCTTCTCTCTCAAATATTCCCTCTTTCTACTCTTTAGTAACTTGGTGGTTTCCCGTCTAATATTACCCAACTGCTCTAAATGTACCTCATTTGGCTCGTGTAACCATTTCATTTTTGCTAGCTTTCTTTTCTTTACAATGTCGGCACATTCCCCATCAAACCATTTCCTTGTTTTGCCTCTTTTTTAAACAACCAATGCTTTCTGATGTTGACAATTTAATAGTATCTCTTATAGCCTGCCATTCTTTATTTATATCAGTTTCTTCTTCGTTTGCCACATTGTCAGCTGCAGATTCCAGTACTTCAAATCTATTAGCAATTTTGATTTGGTATTCTTGCTGCATTTCATCATTTTTCAAGTTTTTTAATTAAAATTTTACAGAATCGTCTTTAGCGTTTGTTCCTCTCATAAGCGATAGCCGTTGTCTGATTTTCACTCTGACCAGATGATGATCCGAATTGCAGTCTGTCCCTCTAACTGATCTAACATCGATGATGCTACTGTGCCAGCGTTTATCCACTAATACATGATCTATCTGGTTCCGAGTTTCTCCATCTGGGGACGTCCAGGTGTATTTATGAATATCCTTATGCTGAAATGTTGTGCTCTTAACAATGAGGTTCTTTGATGTGGCAAATGTGACTCAAATTTCCAAAATGTGTTTACAAAACTTAATGTATACAAACCTGTCCCTGCATAACCTAATGAAATAAATTACATACATACTATGTAGTAAACTATAAACTACGCTGACATACACAAAATTACACATCGGAACCTAACAAAATGAAGTGATTGAACATTTATTTCTTAAAATATGGTTTAGAATTAAATGTAAATGTTGGTCATTCACACATATCCCCTGCCATCGGGTGGATTTAATTTTATAAGCGTTCACGTATGCCAACCTCAATTCTAATAAAGAAGTTTGAAAATAAATTGAGAGGAAAAGTCATAATTTGTGTGCATAGATAAGCATATTAAAATTCTTTATAAAAAAGTTTTAAGTATCGTTGCAAAACGTTTAAAATAGTACGAAATATTAGTAAAGACAAAAAAAAAGTACCTAGAGCAACAGCATCAGATGAATGTTGTATGGAAAATTATAGAATAAATTATTCTTCCGATTCCGATTGAGGGTCTTTCCACTTTTCAGTGGTTGCCCTTTTACCAGCCGGCTGCTGGCCCTTCACATCCACATGTGTCAATCACAGAGGTAGATGATCAACAGCCAGTGTAGGGGTGACATGTGGTTAGCATGTCGAGTCCCCCAGCCGTTATAGCTGGTTCCTCAACCTGGAGCCGCTACTTATTGTAGCTACCCAATTGCCTCACGATGCTGGGTGGGCACCGGTCCCATACTGGCCGAAATATAAATTATTCTTTAGTTCTTAAATATACATATGGTTGATGAAATACCAAATTTTAGAATACTTCTGTTTTTCGCCTAAGCAGTTTTATCAGTGTTTGAATTTAATAGAAGGCGAAATATATGTACATCCATAATATCCCTAAGATACAATACAATATTTACAGCTTTTATTTATCTCTTGACTAAGTTCAAGCCACAATAACTGTTTTCTTTACATCTCTCTACTCCTCCATGCTCATATTGTATAGAACATGTATAGAAGTCGATGATTTGCAACAAAACTATCTTTCGTCGTTAAAATTGGAAAGTTATAAAACAAGTACTGTATTTCCGACATTTTGTCATAACATCTTAGTTTGTTTTTAGTAATTACACCAATGAGTACGGCTAATATCTTCTATATTCTTTGTTTGCGCTGGCAAATTGCGTCCCGGATTCAAGAGATTCAAATACACGACGCGACATGTCAGCGCAAAATTTTTCGCGTCAGCAATTTGCGTTCTAGATAAACCACATTAATTTAAATATCTTCTTCTCTTCTTCACTTCCTGGTTTAGGCAAGAGTTACCAGTCCATTTAAATATATGGGGAGCAATTTTTGCGCTGGCGCTTTGCGTCGTAGATAAACCATAGCATTACCCTCTGGTCACCCCAGGCCAACACAAATGGAAGAGAGTGATGCCAGGCCTAGTTTTTTCTGCCAACGCTTGGAGGTGCTTCAGTCGCTATGTCGAAAAGCAAATTCGTCTACAGTGACAGAGCAGCCAACAGACTCCCTGAATTAAATATTTTTTTATTATTTGAAATGAGCTGACCTACTCTTAATTTAAGTAGAAACATTATCTTGATATAACGTTTGTTTAAACTATTCCATGTAATATTAGATTTGAATAATTTTTATACCTAGTTTCTTTTATTTATATCATAATAAACTGTATATTTTATTCTATTATGTTGGCTGCGTATTTTAAAATGTAGGAGCATCGTGAATCAATTTTTGTTTGTTTAATTAGAAGGAATTAATTTTCTGTTAAAAGAATATTTTCTAGTAAGTATTATTAATACGTAAATACATTAAAATAGATATTAAAATATATGAATTGGCTCATGTTTCCATTAGGTCACGGAATTTTTAAAATTCCTTAAATTACTTTTACGGAATTATTAGGTTATGGTTTTATTTACATTTCCTACTTTTATAAAAAAATTCTAATGCTTGTTAAAATTCTTAATATTTTTCCTGCGCAAAATACAAGATTCTTATGCGACTGTTCCATTACTTACGTGATCTAGTGGAAAATCTTCCAATGTATGATTGTTAGCCTATATAGTGCATACAGAAATTTTAGGGGGCAAACATGCTTTTGTATAATGTTAGAAATAATACGATTTTAAGTAACTTATTTTTTTTAGTGATAGGTACATTGATGCCATACCTTTGACGTAATTATATTGAATTATTATTCTTCATCTAGCCATCTGTCATTGTTCTGGGATCAAGTTTTGGATAAGATTCTCTATCTATCTTGGTTATTCCATGTCTACTTTTCCATAATTTCCATCCATTGAATTACCCTTTTCTAGACATTCTCCTTAACTTGTTCTTCAGACCTTGTCTATATCTTGGTCAACCTATCAAAGACGGTGTTAATAGAGCGAGTAAAGTTATGTAAGACATAGCAAGCCATAATAGATAACTGTCGGTTATCGAAGGATAACCATATATTGAATTTATATATATATATTGTAACTTGAACCCCAGAATGTGTACTTGAGACTGAAAACATATTACATTAATTAAAACTTAAAAAAACAATGAAGGAATATTTAATTATAAGTATGGTACTTGTTTTATAATTTTTTTATTTCAGCAAAAGAACTGATATTTTTAGATAGGAGAATGTTTATTTTCTACCAGTTCTTTTATAGCTTATTTTATGGTTGTTCTGTTGAAATAATACGTAGGATTTCTGTATTTTTTCATGTTCATATAACTGTAGTATGTTTATAAAGATTCAAAAACTATGTAGTGTCCATTACATTATATACTTTGTATAACTTTTTTTTTTTTTTCTATTCAGATCTGCAAATGTCCAGTAATGCTGCTCTTAACCTCCATCTGGAAAGGGGTCATTGATAACTGAATTCACCACCAATACAGTGAAATGAATGATTTATTGTGATTTAATGCATTGTTTGATTGAGATTATCATATGTTAAGAACAGTAAGTACCTGTAATTTTTAATTACCTTTTTTGTAAGGAACCAAATTTTGTTCTATTTTTATTTGAACCTTTCCTTGATAATCAGGGTCATCCTTTCTTTAATTCTAAGAAATTGTAATGCAAAAAAAAATGTTATTTCTAAGAAAATTTTGAACAAAAAAACAGTTTGAATGAATACTTTAAAAGAATTAATTGAATTATAGAATATTTTTCCAGTTTTCTAAAACTAATCAACTGTTTTTCTGATGTTAGGAATATATTCCATGTATTGAATAAAGAGTAAGTTCAGGGTCTTGGAAATTGAGATGAAGTTCTGAATTGATATATTCATAACACTGTGAGGTTTTATTTAATAATAATTACTCAAATTTTACAGCTTGCCTCATACTTTTGTAAAACAGAGGACCAGTTTCGAAAGAAGTTTCCCTTTCGAAACTAGTTCTGAGTTTTTCAATAATACGAGGTGAGCTAAAAAATCTAATTGTTTAATATTATTCAAGGCATTATTTAAAATGTGGTATTACAAATGCCGAAAGTGCGACTGAGCCACCGGGGTCAACACTGATTAATTATACTTTTATCAATAGATGGCACAAATTGTTTTGCCGATAATACAGTAAGCTGTAATCGGTTAGTGTTTTCTGCCAACGCTTGAGGTCTCTGGAGTCTAGGCATCACTGAATAACATTGGCGCTGGTCATCTCTATAGTGGGTTATCTCTGCCTCTTGTCTTACGCACCCCAGGCCAACGCAAATCATAGAACAAATAGAGTGGCCTCTCTGTGTTAAATTTTGGAAGCAATTTTCTACTGCTGCGCCGTCTTAAGATGACCTGGGTACTACATGGTACTGCTTCAGCAGATCACGGTGGTTCAATTGGGGTGTCGGTGGCTCAATCCCAAGAAAAGTACCCTACCCTTTCCATTCATTTAAAAATAAAATTGCAAGCTCAACACAAGTAATGCTACTTTGTGAACAACTTTCGCATGTTTTATTCTTACTCTCTTCAGTAGAAAATTACAAGAACTTTGCCAACTTTTCAGATGTCTTTAACTATATAATTTTCATTTTTCTTTATTTCAAAATTCATCAATTAGTAAGTTGACTAAAATAATTTACACAATTTCCCAAGCGTTTATTAAAAAACAATTTCACTCTTAGATGAACACAGTGAATTCGGAAAATCATTATTTATTACAAAGTAATTGAAAATGTTAGACATATGCAACAAAAATATTGGCAAAATTTTTGTAATAATTTTCTGAAGTAAAAATAAAAAATGCAAAATTGTTTACAAAATAACATTTCTTGTGTTATTTCCATTAAGAAATATCAAAAAGGATCTGGATAATGATATGCTATGGCGGCACCATTTGACGAGCCTGGTCTAATGAGTAATGATATGCTATTTGTTTTTAGGAGTTTTAAGAACCGAAACCATAAAGTAATTTAAATGTTTTAAGTTTAAGTTCTTAAAATGAAAATTTATAAATACCTTAATTTGATAAGAATGTAGCAAAAATAAATTTAAACCAAAACGTATGCATTGTTTCACTATTCTGAACTACTCACATGTGAATGCGTGCACATCAACTCTGTTTAGTAATCAGACTTGTCTTGATTAGTTTGTTTGCTTTTAAAAATGAAATAGCATGATTCATTTATTGCCTTGTATTTAAATTAATAATTTCAAAAAATATATACATTTTATAGTTATTGCAGGATGTAAATTATTCAAGGCGAACAGAATTTTCTCAATGAAACTTAATTCACATACATAGTTAAAGATTCAATAAACATAATTATTTTATATGTAATTTTATAAGAAGACTATTTGAACATTTATTTACTAGCTTCCTATTACCCCAAGGGTATAATGAGATCAACTACCTTTACATTTTGATTAGAAAATCTGATAGTTCATTAGAAAAGAAACCATATTATGTATATTCTACACTGAGAATGCCCTTGGCCTACCAGCTAGCTGCTGGCTCAACATTCATCTGCGAGAAAAATCCAAATTGACTTTTAGGCTTAAACATTTATTTAAGCCTAACAGAAATGCCTACCTTGATTATTACCAGGAAATCACTGAATAGTTGAAGGTTAGGACTAATTATTTTTGTTAAAAGACTTATCAGTTTTGTTCTCTAAGTAATTACCAACACTTCATAATAAGATATTTTTTGCACATGTTAAATAAATGTTATAAAAGACATAGAAAGTTTTTAATGAGGTAGAAGTACGGATGAATTGAAGTTTACATAAAACAATATTAACTTAATTTTAAAATTTGTAATTTAAAATATTTGCTGTAATAGTTCAATTAAAAATTTGGGCTCAACTGCATTTCTACTAGCGCTTGATTTTTCAGTTATATTGTTGTAAACTATAGCTCTTCTTCTGTATTTACTAACATTATTTAATATTTTAAACTTTTTCAAACAATTTTTATAACATTATTAGACAATTTTGAAGTATTTATTCAAATATGCAAATCACAATTAAAAATGTGTTTTTAATAAAAAACAAAAACACTTTTCTGTATAGTCTATAATGTACTGGTATGTTCTTGCAAAACAGTTGCAGATATTCTTGAAGCACAACTTCATTACATCTACTGTGGAGTCTGAAAAAAAAAATTAAATATATATATATATATATATGTACAGATACAGTGGTTTCACTTGACCTGCGGCCGATAGCGAGAAAAATGACTGCAAGCATTGAGTCATCAACTCACACTACCCACGCAGTGTCTTCGCAAGTCAAGTGAAAGTCAATGTATTTATTTAACTTTCACAGGGAAAGAAAAACATGTGTGAACTTCTCTAACAATATAGATGATTACGTAGCAGACATAGAAATTGCCATAGATGGAATGAACACAGAAGAGAAGGTCTTGATTAGAAATGAATGCGCAAAAATTATTGAGGAGATCAAAGAAAATCCTATAAACAAAACGGGAAAGGGAAACATGAAAATCATCAAAGAAATAAACAAGAAAAATGTAATAGTCACAAAAGCTGACAAAGCAAATCAAGTAGTAATCATGGACATTGTTGATTATAAAATAGAATGTACAATCTTTTGGAATCACTGAATACACTGAAATTAAATCTGACCCACTTCCGAAATGCATCGAAGAGGTGGACAACACCCTAAAGAATGTAAACAATATCCTAACCAAACAAAAAAAGTTTTACCTAAAGGTTCCCAACCCTAAAAACCCTAATATGCACAGCCTCCTGAAAACACATAAGGCAGGAAATAAAATGAGACCCATTATCAACTGTATAGGGTCCCCTACATACCAAATAGCTAGATGGTTATGTAGCGAATACAAGAATATGGGAGGGTTTGAGAACCTTTCAATCGACAATTCATTGGAATTGATAGAGGATTTCAAGCACACAGAATTAGATCCAACTGACAGGTTAGTTTCTTTTGATGTAGTTTCATTGTTTCCCAGTGTCCCAAGAGAAACCACCATTGATATTCTGGAAAAATGGTTAACGAACAATAATTTGGAAAAGGAAAAGATAGAAGAATACATCATTTTGACAAAATTGTGCATCGAACAAATGTTCTTTACATACAATGGGAAATACTACAAACAAAATTTTGGACTTTCCATGGGGAACCCCCTATCTCCCTTTCTGGCCAATTTATTCATGGGTAGTTTTGAACAGAAAATCACAAGGGGACACCCATTAACTTTCAAATTTTGGCGCAGATATGTTGACGATATAATAGCCATTATAAACCATAAACAAATAGAAGATGCCTTAAAACTCCTGAACCTTCAGAGCAAAACTGTAAAATTCACAATGGAAACTGAAACTGACAGACAAATCTCATTTTTGGATCTAACCCTAACTGGAAACGAAAAAAACAAAATAGAATTTGGAATATACAGAAAGAACACACATAAAGATAACTACATTAAGGCATCAGGATTCAACCATTTCGCTCACAAAGAAGCTGTATTCAATAGCCTAACACACAGATTGGTGAATGTACCCCTGAACCGTGAAAAATATGAAAAAGAAAAAGAATACATAATTAAAGTAGCAATAGAAAATGGTTATGAAGAGAACATGGTACACAAGAAAATAAATAAGTTTAAAAGGCAAAAAACTATTAATGAAAGCACACTTAAAAAACAAACAGAAGAGAACATAAGATTCAAAAAATTCACTTACCATCCTGTAAAACACCACAAGTTCCAGAAAATTTTAAATAAGTTTAACATTCGATTGGCCCCAAAGAATGAATACAGCCTAAACAAGATAATTAAAACCAACAAAAACGAAAAAATTGGAGAAGAATATAAATCAGGAATATATCAGATCAAATGTCAAGATTGCGACAAAATCTATATAGGAAAAACAAAAAGAAATTTAAAAACTAGATGTACTTAGAAATGTAAAAAAGGGTGAAGTGGACAAGTCAGCAGTAGCAGCCCATGCTTGGTCTGAAAAACATTTAATTGATACAGAAGCTAGCCTAATCAAACAAACAGATAAACTAAAGGAACTCACAGTCTGGGAAAAAATCCATATCCAAAAAAACAAAAAAGACAAACTCATGAATTTTGACCTGATCCAGAGGTTCATCGGTCCACCGATAGAAGTAAGAAGGAAACCGCCAAGAAACGACATAACACCGGTCAACCAGAGGCTACAGACGATGGAGATAAGCTCCGAAACTGCAGTATAGAAGAAAAAGGATATGAGGTGAGGTAATAAAAATATTAATTTAATTATCAATGTATTTGTCAGTGTCCTTCACAATGAAGGTATCTCCAACTCTTAAGTAAATAAAATTATTGTCCCATATCTATGGACATCCGATGAATAAAACAAGAATTATATATTCCAATTTTCTAAAGGTGTTGCTAATCAAAAAATATTGAATTTCTGATTTATTATCAAATGGCTATGAAAATGGAACATTCACTTAACCTCATAACAAGAACTGTAAAAAAATGGAATTCAAACAGTGTAATCCTAAACCATTGTATATGTATTATGAACATGTACACACTTACATTTTTTGAAGTTTTTTTTGTAATATTTCACAAACAATAAAAAAATTACATTGAAAATAGAAATGATAATTCTTGAAAATACTTGACTTAAAAGAATGGAATACTAATACCATAAATAAACTAATAATAATGATTACATTATGTCTTTATTATCACCATTCTGTGTTTAACTTTCTTTTTTTAAGTTTAAGACTTCAATATTGGGATGTTCATTTTATTATGTTGTGTATGGTGGCAGCATCGGATGATTCTAAATTATATCCATTTTTATCTCTTGTCACATGTGTATGGGTCTACATAGACTTGGAACTTTTTTGGCCCAACTTTAGATTATCTTACCATTCATTTTCCATAGTATATTCTTGTAATGCTTGTTGCTCTACCCTACTTCTTCTGCCCTTACTAACATTTCATAATATTTTTAACATTTGCAACAATACTTATAACATTTTTTTGCAATAAAATATTAAATATTTGTCTATGTATGCAATGATTTCTTCGAAGTTATGTATATTTGTTGTGCATACACACAAACGCTTAAATGAACATCCACTAAACGGTGGAGATATCTGTGAAATTGGAATAACCAACATTCAAAAATGTGTTTTAAAAAATGGATGTTCACTAAATTCATTTTGTTAAGTTCTGATGGGAAAAGTTTGTGAATACTTCATTAAATAATATGCATGTAAATTATTTAGTTAGGTTAGGCAAGGGTAAATTGGTATACATCCATATCTAATAAATGTTGGGAATTTATTGCAGAGGTTGGTCATATCGATTTCACATCTACGTGGTTTCATCTAGCAATTCAACTCTATAAACTTTTTATAAATTTTTGCACATGTTCACTATTCTGCCGGACTTAGAAAAATTATTATGAAAGGTAAACTGAAGTTTTTTTCATTGTTTTGTCACCCATTGGAAACTGTTATAATCCGCAATTTCGTTTATCTTTTAAGATTTTATTTTTAGACTTACAGGTGTTCTAGATAATGCTACCTCACTCATAACTTAACCTACACAAGAAATTTAATCTATAAAAATATGTTAGGGTAATTTAGTTTAGGTAACTTTTATCAGGTTAAATCAATTTAAGGTTAAACACCCGAGTTAGTAAAATGAAGGTAGAAGCAATTAGATCCACTTACCTAAATTTTATACGTATGTAGACTTCCCAATCACTGTTATAAGGAAATACGCCCATACGATTTGATCTTGACAGCCCATTTATTCTGTGAAAGAAATATTGATGAATAAGTACATCACATTACAGACCAAGATATAAAAAATAATATGAGGTATAAACAAGCTTTTTTAAAGGGATATTACAATCCAAATACAAACATTATAATGTCACGATGCAAACAAAATATACGGCGTGCCAATTTACATAATTCACAGTATTATTTGAAAACACGATTTTGAAAGGTGAACCAAATTTTTGAGGGAAAAAAATGTCATATGTAATCATTCTCTTACCTTCCATTAGCTGTATTTTCCAGCTTCTCTTTCTCCTTCAGATCGTAGAAAATTAATCAATTTAATAATTAACTTCGATCCATTAACAATATTATATTATATCGAACCTCAAATTTCTCATCGAACAGTACATAACAGGCCAGTGAATCATTATAGGGAGATTTGGATGCAGAATTTTTTATTTTTTTTGTCCAAGTAGTACTCGGGTCATCTTAAGACTGCGCCATCGTCGCTATTTTATCAATTGTAGACGTATAACGTACAAACAAATCGAAATGTAAAATTGAATATCGAACTAAATTTAAAAAATGAACGGTATAATTATTATGTACTGTTCGAAGAGTAATTTGAGGTTCAATATAATATAATATTGTTAATGCATCGAAGTTAATTATTAAATTGATTAATTTTCTACAATCTGAAGGAGAAAGTGAAGCTGGAAAATGCAGCTAATGGAAGGTAAGAGAATGATTACATATGACATTTTTTTCCCTCAAAAATTTGGTTCACTTTTCAAAATCGTGTTTTCAAATAATACTGTGAATTATGTAAATTGGCATGCCGTATATTTTGTTTGCATCGTGCCATTATAATGTTTGTATTTAAATTGTAATATCCCTTTAAAAAAAAGCTTGTTTATATCTCATATTATTTTTTATATCTTGGTCTGTAATGTGTGTACTTATTCAATTTCACAGAATAAATGAGGCTGTCAAGATCAAATCGTATGGGCATATTTCCTTATAACAGTGATTGGGAAGTCTACATACGTATAAAATTTTAGGTAAGTGGATCTAATGCTTCTACCTTCATTTTACTAACTCGGGTGTTTAACCTTAAATTGATTTAACCTGATAAAAGTTAGCTAAACTAAATTACCCTAACATATTTTTATAGATTAAATTTCTTGTGTAGGTTAAGTTATGAGTGAGGTAGCATTATCTAGAACACCTGTAAATCTAAAAATAAAATCTTAAAAGATAACCGAAATTTAGGGATAAAGTTTCCATTATGTGACAAAAAAATGAAAAACTTCAGTTTACCTTTCCTAATAATTTTTCTAAGTCCTGCAGAATAGTGAACATGTGCAAAAATTTATAAAAAGTTTATATAGTTGAATTGCTAGATGAAACCATGTAGATGTGAAATCGATATGACCAACCTTTGCAATAAATTCCCAACATTTATTAGATATGGATGTATACCAATTTACCCTTGCCTAACCTAACTAAATAATTTACATGCATATTATTTAATTTAGTATTCACCAACTATTCCCATCAGAACCTAACAAAATGAATTTAGTGAACATCCATTTTTTTAAAACATATTTTTGAATGTTGGTTATTCCAATTTCACAGATATCTCCACCGTTTAGTGGATGTTCATTTAAGCGTTTGTGTGTATGCACAACAAATATACATACCTTCGAAGAAATCATTGCATACATAGATAAATATTGAATATTTTATTGCAAAAAACGTTATAAGTATTGTTGCAAATGTTAAAAATATTATGAAATGTTAGTAAGGGCAGAAGAAGTAGGGTAGAGCAACAGCATTACAAGAATATACTATGGAAAATGAATGGTAAGATAATCTAAAGTTGGTCCAAAAAAGTTCCAAGTCTATGTAGACCCATACACATGTGCCAAGAGATAAAAATGGATATAATTTAGAATCATCCGATGCTGCCACCATACACAACATAATAAAATGAACATCCCAATATTGATGTCTTAAACTTAAAAAAAGAAAGTTAAACACAGAATGGTGATAATAAAGACATAGTGTAATCATTATTATTAGTTTATTTATGGTATTAGTATTCCATTCTTTTAAGTCAAGTATTTTCAAGAATTGTCATTTCAATTTTCAATGTAATTTTTGATTGTTTGTGAAATATTACAAAGAAACTTCAAAAAATGTACGTGTGTACATGTTCATAATACATATACAATGGTTTAGGATCGCACTCTTTGAATTCCATTTTTTTACAGTTCTTGTTATGAGGTTAAGTGAATGTTCCATTTTCATAGCTATTTGATAATAAATCAGAAATTCAATATTTTTTGATTATTAACACCTTTAGAAAATTGGAATATATAATTCTTGTTTTATTCATCGGATGTCCATAGATATGGGACAATAATTTTATTTACTTAAGAGTTGGAGATACCTTCATTGTGAAGGACACTGACAAATACATTGACTTTCACTTGACTTGCGGCCCATTAGCGAAGACACTATGTGGGTAGCGTGAGTTGACGACTCAATGCTTGCAGTCATGTTTCCCGCTATCGGCCGCAGGTCAAGTGAAGCCACTCTATCTGTACATATATATATATATATATATATATATATATTTATTTAATTTTTTTTTTCAGACTCTACAGTAGATGTAATGTAGTTGTGCTTCAAGAATATCTGCAACTGTTTTGCAAGAACATACCAGTACATTATAGACTATACAGAAAAGTGTTTTTGTTTTTTTATTAAAAACAAATTTTTAATTGAACTATTATAGCAAATATTTTAAATTACTGAAGTTGCGCTTCAAGAATATCTACAAGTGTATTGCAAGAACATACCAGTACATTATAGACTATACAGAAAAGTGTTTGTGTGTTTGTGTTTTTTATTAAAAACAAGTTTTGAAAAACTGCACTTAAACTAGCGTGAAATATTTTCTAAGTCCTATAGAACAACAGTGCACATGCGCCAGAGTTTATAGAGCCAGTGATAATCCACAATCGAACCACATATTGATTATCATCCTCGATTATGATCCGTCGCTACAAAATTTAAATGACCAATATTTGCAATTAATCCCCAAATCTATGTTAAAAAAATATATTAAAAATATTAAAATTACCAAACGTTTATTAAAAATGGGTGTAAACTTACTTATCACACCCTAACGCTGATCCAACCAGCGATAACCCAAAACTGATAGAAAAATCATAGACTAAGTAATATACTCTGTGGAGAAAATAGCAGTTAGCATCGCCATATCGTCTAACAGTGTCATAATATTGTGATTTGCATATTTAAATAGATACTTGAAAATTGTCTAATAATGGTAGTAAATACAGAAGAAGAGCTATAGTTTACAACAATATAACTGAAAAATCAAGCGCTAGTAGAAATGCAGTTGAACCCAAATTTTTAATTGAACTATTACAGCAAATATTTTAAATTACAAATTTTAAAATTAAGTTAATATTGTTTTATGTAAACTTCAATTCATCCGTACTTCTACCTCATTAAGAACTTTCTATGTCTTTTATAACATTTATTTAACATGTGCAAAAAATATCTTATTATGAAGTGTTGGTAATTACTTAGAGAACAAAACTGATAAGTCTTTTAACAAAAATAATTAGTCCTAACCTTCAACTATTCAGTGATTTCCTGGTAATAATCAAGGTAGGCATTTCTGTTAGGCTTAAATAAATGTTTAAGCCTCAAAGTCAATTTGGATTTTTCTCGCAGGTGAATGTTGAGCCAGCAGCTAGCTGGTAGGCCAAGGGCATTCTCAGTGTGTTGCTCCTTGGAGAATATACATAATATGGTTTCTTTTCTAATGAACTATCAGATTTTCTAATCAAAATGTAAAGGTAGTTGTTCTCATTATAGGGCTTGGAAGACCCTTGGGGTAATAGGAAGCTAGTAAATAAATGTTCAAATAGTCTTCTTATAAAATTATATATAAAATAATTATGTTTATTGAATCTTTAACTATGTATGTGAATTAAGTTTCATTGAGAAAATTCTGTTCGCCTTGAATAATGTACATCCTGCAGTAACTATAAAATGTATATATTTTTTGAAATTATTCATTTTAATACAAGGCAATAAATCAATCATGTTATTTCATTTTTAAAAGCAAACAAACTAATCAAGACAAGTCTGGTTACTAAACAGAGTTGATGTGCACGCATTCACATGTGAGTAGTTCAGAATAGTGAAACGATGCATAGGTTTTAGTTTGAATTTATTTTTGCTACATTCTTATCAAATTAAGGTATTTATAAATTTTCATTTTAAGAATATTTAAAAACTTGAACTTAAATTACTTTATGGTTTCGATTCTTAAAACTCCTAAAAACAAATAGCATATCATTACTCATTAGACCAGGCTCGTCAAATGGTGCCGCCATAGCATATCATTATCCAGTATCCTTTTTGATATTTCTTAATGGAAATAACACAAGAAATGTTACTTTGTAAACAGTTTTGCATTTTTTATTTTTACTTCAGAAAATTATTACAAAAATTTTGCCAATATTTTTGTTGTATATGTCTAACATTTTCAATTACTTTGTAATAAATAGTGATTTTCCATGTTCACTGTGTTCATCTAAGAGTGAAATTGTTTTTTAATAAACACTTGGGAAATTGTGTAAATTATTTTAGTCAACTTACTAATTGATGAATTTTGAAATAAAGAAAAATGAAAATAATATAGTTAAAGACATCTGAAAAGTTGGCAAAGTTCTTGTAATTTTCTACTGAAGAGAGTAAGAATAAAACATGTGAAAGTTGTTCACAAAGTAGCATTACTTGTGTTGAGCTTTCAATTTTATTTTTAAATGAATGGAAAGGGTAGGGTACTTCTCTTGCGATTGAGCCACCGACACCCCAATTGATCCACCGTGATCGGCTGAACCAGTACCATGTAGTACCCAGGTCATCTTAAGACGGTGCAGCAGTAGAAAATTGCTTCCAAAATTTAACACAGAGAGGCCACTCTATTCAGTTCTCTATGGTACATAATAATTCTACCGTTCATTTATTTAAATTTAGTTCGATATTCAATTTTACATTTCGATTTGTTTGTACGTCATACGTCTACAATCGATAAAATAGCGACAGTGGCGCAGCCTTAAGATGTCCCGAGTACTACGTGGACAAAAAAATAAAAAACATTTTGCGTCCAAATCTCCCTATAATGATTCACGGGCAAATGGAAGATGGCCTAGTTTTTTCTGCCAACGCTTGGAAGCGCTGTAGTCGCTTTACTCAAAACACTTTCGTCTGCTATTTTGGCAGGTTTAAGTGCACCCAACAGACCTACTAATTTACTAAATTAAATATTTTTTTAATAATTTGGCTTTCTCTCAATTTTAATATGAAAATTACAACTAAATGAACTTTTGTTTAAATTTTTGCTTTTAACATTATTTTGGATAGTTTTGAATAATTTATTTATAGTTTTTTTTATTTAATATCATAATCAACTCTGTACTTTTTTTTCATTATGTTGGCTACATATTTTAAAATATACAAGAAAGCCATGCTATAATTGGAAGTAATATTTTGTTTGTTTAAATTTACAACTGGTCTCTTGAAATTTACAAGAATATTACAACAATTTTCACAGTAAGTATTATTACTAAGTATATTAAATTAAAACGCAGTGTTAAAAAAAATATATATAATTTGTATTTTACTTATTTAAGGTATAAAGGAATTGCAGAGAGCAAACATACTTTTGTTCAATGTTCTATAAACAATATTTTACGTAATTAATAATTTTTTATGATGAATGTACATGGATATCATATCTTTGACATAATTACAACCTCAAGATATATATATATATATATATATATATTCAAGCATTCTTTTTTCTTTTCATATCATATTTGCCTTCATTGCCAAATGTCAAAAATATATTTATAATATATATATATATTTTTTTTTATCAAATTAATGTATGATGTTAGCTTCGAACGTCATTTTATATAATTTGCTTAATTGTAGTACTATAGAAATTTAATACTTTATTGATTTGATGTTAAATAATCTAAGGATTTTGTATTTATAATTTAGATCATGGTGAACAACAATTTTTGTTGTGTTCCGGAATGCAGAAGTAAAGCATATTCATCTTCAGCTGAAGGAGGAAAACAGATATTTCATCGCATTCCTGTTGCTCAAGAGAGGTAAATAACATTTCTTGCAGATAATGTAGGCTGAACTTTAGATTGCAACATTCTAACATTTTACATACAACATTCGTATGCCACAGTTGCACTATATACTTTTACCATTTGTAATAACATTTCATACTATTTTAAACATTTAGCAATGATTCTTGAAATATATTTTACAAGTGTAAAATATTTATTTGTGTATGCAAATTTTGCTATTGATCTCTCAATTTAGTTTTACAGAATTGTAGTGTACATGCACAATATTTAATGTGACTTCCACTAGATGGCAAGATATATCTTAATTTTGTTAGGTTCTGATGAGACAAGTTAGTGTACACCATTGTTAACCTTTTCACTGCTGAGATATTTCCAGCCTTTAAAACCCTCCTTGCTCAATGCAGGGAGAAATATGGAAAAAGTTTATTTAGGTTCCTAAGAGATGGCAGTATTGCCTGCTTAGTTTGAAAGCAATGCAATACGTATTATATAACTAGCAGGCGTTTGGAGTTGAGAATGGATATACACACCCATAGCATGGCAAGCATTTTCTTTGCCAATGGATATACCCGTTCGTAGCAGTGTAAAGGTTAAATAATATGCATGCAATTTATTTTGTTAGGTTAGGAAGCGGAAGTTTGTTATGTCCATTTTTTATAAACATATTTGGAAATTTATTGTGAAAATTGGTCATACCAATTTCACATATATATCCTGCCACATGGTGGAAGTTACATTAAGCATTTGCGCATGCACACTGCGATTCTGTAGAACTTGCAATAATTCATTGAGTAAGTGAATGTCTAATAAATACTAAAGTTTTTCCATAATCTAAAAAGTCATCAGAGGCATAACCATTATGGCACAAAACCTGATCCTTCCTAGGAGCCTTTCAATTAGTCATTATGATAGTTCTGAATGTGATAACAAAATAAACATATTTACATAAGTTTTAAAATTAAAGCTATATGGTGAGTCCAACAACTTCCCTTATTGTGTGATTAATTATGTAACGAACATATAAATTTATTGTGCTTGCAGCATATTAAATCTGATGAATAGATAAGCTATTTAAAATGATATTACTTAGGTCCCTCATCATTATACATGTGCACATGAGGCCAGATGGCAGGCCAAGTACCTTCTAACCTTGAAATAGTTGAGTTATATGTTTCATATTGTATTAATGAAAATTTTTTTAAATAAAATAAAGGGATATTTGATCAGTTTTTGGGATGTCCAGAAATATCTTCCCATGGTTTTGGTAGTGAAGCATAGCTTTTGGGATTCTAGAGCAGGCCTGTTAGAACTTTCTCACAAGGTGTGAAAAGATGGCTCCCCCTTCCTCCTTGCATGAACATGCCCTTGCTTGAAGCAACACAACTGTCTTTCCTTTTCAGCTTGTCTGACTTTGGGTTGAGTAGGAGGAGCATCCTGTCATTCTTCAGTGGCCCTGTTCTAGAGGATCTCCTCTGCCGTATGTGATCAACCAGTTGTTTTTGATACCGGTAATTCTGTTCTTTCCTCCATTCATCTCATTGCCCATACCTCACTGCCATAACACAGAACAGGTCTTGCCAAGGCCTTATACAAATGTTTTCCTGTACTTTTGTGTACTGGGGAAGGTTTCATTACTTTGTTAATTATTCCTATAGTTTTATTAGAGTATTCAAAATGTTGCTTCCTATATCCATAACATCTTTAAATGTTAATTTATTGCCGGGATATGTCAAATCATCCACTCTTTATAAAATTTTGTTTCCCAAACATAATATAATAGTTCAAAGTGCTATGAAGTGTCTGTTAAATTATTACTTTGCATCTACTTTTTTTTTTTTTTTCAGATATGCAACTGTCCTGTATGCTGCTTTTGTCTATCATCTAGAAAGTGACTTATTACAATGCAGCCAACAATGACTTTATAAATTACTACATACTAATTACTAGGGATAGGATTTTTATGACCTAAAAATCACCGACATGCAAAAAAAAAATCAGTTACGACCTAAATTTTTCAAAAATATAAAATATAAAAAAAATATGAACTAATACAGTAATATTATAATTATCTAATAATTTCATCAATTAGTAAATCAGTATATGATAATTAACTATTTATTTAAGAATAAAATGCAAAGGAGAAGCAAACTGAAGTATGTAAGTAGTTTTTGTAGATAGATAGATAGATCATTGGTTGATTAGTGTATTTGACATTGTCCGATTCCCAACAGCCAATTTTGTCGGTCCATCCAATCTCCTGGTTGTAGATGTTTCTCCTTCATGTATAAATATATTCCCTGACTCCAAGAGGTTTTAGGTCTTCCTCTGCCTTGTCTTCCCTCAGGTTTTTGTATAAAAAGCATTTATATATATTTAAGAAACATCAATCTTACCAAAAAATATATCTATACTTAAAAATCTTAGCCCTACTAATCACAATAAACACAGTAATAACTAATTAAACTAAAGAATGAACTTCTCAAATGTCTTCCATTAATTCTTGGAAAGGGTCTGCCGATCAATTTTTGCTAAATATGATCAAACTCCAACTTAGGATAAATTTAGTTAGTGACCAATTTATTTTGGTTAGGTTTTTAAGTTTAACACTTCAATCTAGTTAGAGTGCATATTTGTATTTTGGTTAGATTTTTAAGTTTAAGACTTCAATATTGGGGCTATTTTGTTATACAGATGTTTGGGATGTTTCTCCTGTGCTGGAACGCGTGTTCCAAAATTCTATATATGCTGACTGCATCCTGTGATTCCATACTGTAACCGCTAGTGTATGCATGTGGTGTATGGTAAAATTTTTTGTATTGCATGTTCGAAATTTAATAGATCCTTTTATTCATATTATCTTAGGGTAAGATAGTATAATGCTAGTAATTATGAAGAAACTATTTTTTAGTATGTGTTCAATCCCAGATGAATCTTTACTTTTTGCATATTTTTTTTTATTATTTACATGGCCATGTATTTAAAACAATAGTCTGAACTAATTTATGCCTGAACTTTGGCAATAAAAAAAGCTATGGTACTGTACTTCTTTAAACATCAAAATAAAAAAAAGTGATTGTACAGTAAATAAATAATAGAAAATTAAAATAGCTCAGTTTCCAAATTAATCAAATATAAGTCTAATTACGTAATACAAACATGTCAGGAAAACTTACCATATGACTATGAATACAGAATTTTAGGACCAGTAGTGTGTTGCGATGGCTCTGAGCCAAAGTTTCTCACCACAAAATCTGTCACTAAGGATTCAAAACCCTTAGATGTTTTTCAGATAAGCACTTTAACACATATTAAAATAGTAAAATATTTAGGGACATATTATTTAATAAACAAAATATCTAAATATATATCATACATATTACTTCAAGTTTTTCATGTTACAAAGATAATTGTAGATGACAAGTAGAATTTAATTATATAATCTGTTGAACAGAGGTTGGGCATGTGAGGTTCGGAATCTCAGTTCTTGGGTATATTTGTGACTTAATTCTCTCTCTCCCTTATTTTTTAAAAGTGTACATCTAAATAAAATATAAAAAGTAATTTGAACATGCAATAAATTCCAAATGGTAAAAGAAGATTGTGACAGGCATTGATATGACTGACAAATTCTGAGGGCACAACAGGCAAATGATATTTAATTTTAGGAAGTTATATTTTGAGGTTATTTTAATTATATTATTTTTAGTCTGGACATCTTACCTCAATATTAATGTTGATTTGTTCTTGAACATGTTTCAAAACAATTCTGTTTTGTTTTGAAACATGTTCAAGAACATCTTACCTCAGTATTAATGTTGATTTGTTCTTGAACATGTTTCAAAACAATTCTGTTTTGTTTTGAAACATGTTCAAGAACAAATCAACATTAATATTGAGGTAAGATGTCCAGACTAAAAATAATATAATTAAGGCAAATGATTGCCTAATTTTTGAATGCTCAATGATGATATCCATCCATAGTAATTCTGCCCGAAGGCAGGTCCTTCACTGCAATCATAGCATTTTCATGCTATGCTTGCAGCTTTACTAGGGAATTGTGTAGGTGTGGTAGCTTCCTGTTGCTTTCCACACCGGTGAAGGATGATGATGATAATGATAATGGTAAGGATGATAATGATAAGGATGATGGCCATATGATTTCGGGGACCGTTTGGGCCTTAAAGTTTTCCTGACATTTGTCTTACAGGTGAGGAAAAACCCTGATAAAAACCTCACCCAGAAAAACTGCCCCGACCGGGGATCGAACCCGGGCCCGCTGCGTGACAAGGCAGCACGCTACCTCGAGACCACAGCGGTGGACATAATGATGATATATATATATAAATACACACACATGTATTTTCTCCCCTCTCCTTCCCTTAAATCCAATGCAATGCTTGCTTGTATAAAATTAATTTTTTCGAGCTTTGCTCTCGGTTCTTGTTAAAGTTGGCGTAATTGAAAAAAAAAATCTGCATACCATCTCTATGTGTTAATTCTTCATAATTACTGAAATACCTTTATTAGTGAACTATCTGTTAGCTATGTATATATGTCTATAATAAATAAATATTAAATTATGTCTCTCCTTGTTTTTATTTGGACCTTTCCTTGACAATCTGTTATCATGTTTTTGTTTATTCTAAGAAAATGTTATTTCTAAAAAAATGTTGAATAATTAATAGGTATAAATACTTTAAATTCAAGAATTGAAAATATTCTTTCAGTTTCCTAAGATTTTATTTCAAGAGAAAAATGTACACCTGAATTTGTTTGGAATACATTCAGAATTGCATTGGCTAAATACAAAATAGTCTTGGAAGTTGAGAAGAATTTTATGAATTAATATAATTAGGAAGTAACACAGATTTCACAAAAAATTAAATGAATCAGATTTTACACCTCATCTCATATTTTTATAAAAGTCTGGACCAGTTTGGAAGGTGAGATTGCTTTGTAATCGGTCCTGAGTTTTACAAAAATATAAGGTGAGGTGTAAAATCTGATTCATTATTATTATTTTATGAATTATTTGAGGTGGTATTGTTAACACCTTAAATGATGACTGAGCCACCGGGATCAACACGAACTAATTACACTTACGTTGATAGATGGCGCAAATTGCTCTGTCGATAATACAGTAAGCTGTAATCGATTGGGGCACGCCGTAGCATAGTGGTTAAGGCACTGAGCTACAAGCCAGAGGGTCGAGGGTTGACAACCCGGCTGACATCAAGTGCCGATTGTCCAGAAAAGTGGGAGCCCTAACCTCCTACTACCCGAAGGGCCTCCTGAGGCCTGTAGTGGGATACCTTTACCTTTGTAATCGATTAGTTTTTTCTGCCAACGCTTGAGGTCTCTGGAGTCTAGGCATCACTGAATAACATTGGCGCTGGTCATGGTCATCTCTATAGTGGGTTATCTCTGGTCTTATCTATGAAAGTTAGAAGCTACAAACTGCTATCAATCCTTAAACCTACCACAACCGTATCTAAAGTCAAACTGTACAGGTTTATCGATCGTCGCTAAATTGAACTATGAAGCGAGAGTAATTCACAGAGAGATTGTTTCCAATTGCCCAATTAAAATTCATGAAATAATCGAAGTAATCTAAAGTTTTTCCTAACTTTCATCACTTCGTAATTTCCAGGGAAAGTGATTTGGAGTATTGTAAGATATGGTGGAACATATTATGGTATATTACTCGCGTGGCTTGCAAATTAGAAACATTTTGCTGTAAACGTATTTAAGTACAAACAAATGTAGTTTAATTAAATTTACTGGCATACTTATAACAGAACTGTAGGCCTACTGTTTACTTGTCGGTACACACTCTGAAGCATAGAGCTCTGAAGGTACGAGATTTGGGTTTTCCTGCAATTGGAGGTGAATACACCTGCAGTTCCAACATTCAATTATTAATGTCAATTGCCTTGATAATTACATACTTGCTAACATAAATAGCTATAAACTTTAACTTACTTCTTATGAAAAATTTCGCAAATTGGCTAGGAGATGTCGCTTTATCCTATTTATTTTGCAGATATCAGAATATTAAAATCAACGTCATTTTCCGGCGCATATTTCTCATTTATTTGGTTGGTGGTTTATATAAAACAATAGTTGATGTATGATAATCGTCGAGTGAAAAAGAGAGGAGTTCAACAACGTCTCTGGTAAATAGTCACTATTCCAATGTTGACTTATATATTTATTTAGTGTTTGGATAAAATTGTGATTCAGCAATTAAATGCAAAATGTTGGGATGAATCTAGTTCATTTCTATCTCGTTCATATTAACGAGCGATTTCTAATTTAAATAAAATATAACTGCTTCAGTTATGAGTCAATATTGATTAGAATTATAATTAGAAAGTAAACACGAACTTATTTGAACGGATCTCAAAATTGATCCAATATTCAATGTTTGGGAATAGTATTGAAAATGAGACGAAACCCCCCCCCCCCCAATTCCAAACCACTATGCGCATGCGTCAGCACGCACATAGCAGATTGGCTGTACCTGCATTGAAATCAATGCCAACCTGTCACACGATTATGGTGCGAATCTAGTTGAATATTAAGAACAAAATATATTCGAATAATTATTACAAACGTTTAAAATACTTTCGAAATGGTGGTAAATGTTTTTGATACTCTTGGATTATTTAATATTTGTATATTAAGTGTTTAAACCGACAAGTGCACTAAAATAACTATAAGTACAACCAAGTCTTATATTATTGAAAAAATAAATTCTTGCTTACAGCAAAATGTTCCAAATATTTGGCACATCCACATTCAACGGCGTAAGCGCTGGCAGATAAAAGATAAAATCGCTTTATCTGCAGCATAGAGAACGCAGCAGCCCATAAAGCGCCCTTGCAGCTATTTTGCAGGGAGGAAAAAGTACGCTGCACCCATTCTGACTGGTTGTTTCGTTCTGTTTAAACATGGCGTCACTGTTTGTAAACAATTTAATGTTGATGTGTATATTTCGAGTTATTTACGTCTGAACATTAATGTTATTCGAGGTGATTAACCCATTTAGGCAATATAAGTAACATATTAAGTACATTTCTGAAGACATGCTAATTTTAAGATTGTTATCAACATAGCAAATTTACGATTATAATCTCTTCATTCTACGTAAATCTTTGTGGTAATCATGGGCCAATGTTATTTTTATTACAAATATTTCTCTGAAAATTATATCCCCACATGATTCATTCACTAGTGCCCTAGAGCAAAGTTAATTACATATATATGTTTTTTTTTCTCCCCAAGGTATATAAAGTAGAAGAAGTGTTACTAGTGCCAATTTTCTGTGCGGATAAAATGAGCATTTGTATTCTTCTTTAAATTTATAACATGATAATAAAGTTGTGGAATGGGCAAAGAGGTGGACTGTGTATCTTGTTTGTTGATCTTTTCTGAACAAAGAGATTTGTGAAGTTTCGGCCATAAATTGTATTGAGATGTTACAGTATTCTGAAATTTTATGTAAATTTCACCAGCGACTTCATGAACATTTAATGCTTATTTTTTAAATATTACACTCTATGAATATATACCAGTATATATTTTTCAAATTATTTATAAAGTGTAATGGCTAGAGAGCAGAATTAGTTCCACAATTCTGTTGACTTACTTGTACTGACTACTACAGCGATCGGGAGGGCTGGGATGGGGTGTATCACATATATATGCCTATCTACCGGGTGACATTTCTGCAATATAAATATTAGGGAGCAATATAAATATACTTAGATTATGCATTGCTTACAAGGTAATGAAATGTTTTAAAGCATAGATTGCCCTATTGTACTATACAATTACTCCACTTCTTTACTAAATGAAACTTTGTTTACTGTGTCTTATAAATGACAGAGCTCTCTTCATAGCACAATAGATATGCAGCTATGTGATACGCCCCATCCAATCCCCCTGTGTACATTCTCAAATAGTCTATGCTAGTACAAGTAAGCCTTCGATATTGTGGAACAGATTCTGCTCTCTGGTAATGACATAGAATTAGTATTACAGCTCTAGTTTAGAGTGTATCTCCCTATGATTTTCTATACAACATTCTTATGCCACTGTTGCACTACACACTTTTAACATTTATACTAATGTTAGGACTTACTAATGTTAGGACTAGGGCGAAGAAATGTACCAAGACCAAGTAAAAGATGGACAGACCAATTCTAACATGAGATCGGAACAGAACAGACCTTAACACATTGGTGACCGACAGCTGTGCGTTCCATCCACCCCTGCTAGACCGGACATTTCTGTCACTGGGGTGGACTTTTAAATTTTAAACTGCACTAGCAGTAAAATAAATTACCTCTTCATATCTGTTATTCTATGAAAAATTCAAAATGTCGGACGGTTACCACTTAAAATCATACTTCCACTAGTTCATTTCGTGTTAATTATACATATTTAGACAATTTCTGGGAATTTTATGTCAATGTTGGTCATACTGATTTCACATACATATACCGCCAACTGCTGGAGGTTGCATTTATTTTTCTGGGATTACATGAAGCACTAGTGCATGCACACTGCAATTCTATAGAACTTAGAAGAATTTATTTGCGACGGTAAGTACACCTTATCCCAGTGTGGTTTTTACATCAATATATTTACAGTCAATAACAATAATACATAAGTAATTCTTTATTAGTATTCTCACCAGACCTTCTAGTAGAAATTGAGGGTTGGAAACATTCTGCTTTATGTAAAGGCACAGTGCAAAAGGAGCATATGTAGCGAGTTCACTGCAAATGCGGCAGTATTTTATGTTTCCAGTCACAATTGTTGTTAATTTATGTTTCTTCATCTCTCCTGACAGCCTATCTGGTGGGTCTTGACCTGGTGTCCTAGAAGTGGTTTCATTTTCTCTATGTCTTTCTTCCTCTTCCCTGTCATCTGTTCCTAATTTCACAACTGCCCAACAAGAGGCTGTTTGAAGCAAAAAAATTTTTGTTTGACATTTTATTGTTAGGGTTTTGAAATTTATAGACCCTGAAAGCATTAAAGAGTGCACAATTCAGAAGTCACAGTACAACTTTCTTGCTCCATTTCACTGTTTTTCTAAGGTGAAACAAGAGTGGCATTTGTGATAGGTACTGGTCAGCCCTGTCTATGCCATTCACATACTTGTTATATTGAAGTTTTAAATAGGACATTTTTACAACTTTACCCCTCCCACTCTTGTGTTGTGTGATGCAATGTGCTAACCATTCTTACGTCTCTTTTATCTTTCCATGTTTAAAGCAAAACTTCACCTTACTACAAAATACACTTTCTCCTGGTGTGAGTTTATTTCCTGCTTCCACAAATTATATTTGAAGCCCCTGTTAATCCATATTATTCCACAAACTCTCGTCTTTCTTTTGAGCAAATTTTCAGCTATAGCCACACTATTATAATAATTATCCTGGTAGACATGGTGCCACAGATATAAATTCGGCTCCAGAATGCAAAATAGTGTTTCTTCTAATTTTTTCCCCTCTGCAACATATATTTACAGGTTACATATGTATCCCGTAATCGCCTAACTACCCGCTCTAAAATTCCATATTTCACCAGCCATCTGTCTTGAAACTGTAAACTACTCTTTCTGTAAAGATGAAAATTTCATTAAAGAGAAGAGAGGGGTACAAAAACAACTGAAATTTATTTCACAATGAGAAAAACAAAATTGCATACCTCCTTCAAAAGTGAAGAGGCAGACAAACCTTACAAAACATAAAAATAGAAATCTCCGTGGCTGGTCGTCTAGCGCTGGACATTTAAACACTGAGATTTCTGTGGCTCATCACCATTGTGTTAAGATCTAATCCTTGTTGCTGATGATGATGATAATGTTTCATCATCATCATCATCACTCCAGGGATTAGGCAATTGCCCATTCCGACTTCATATTGCATCAGTCCAACGCCTTCTAGGTCTTCATATTATTTTAAATTGTGATTCTGTACAACTTAGAAAATTCATGAGACACAATTATGGTACTAAACTTCTTCCAGACTATTGAAAATGTGTACTGTAACTTATTTTAATGACTGTTGAAAATGTGTACTGTAACTTATTTTAAGATTAATTTCATTTTCTGTTTACCTTTATGTGATTAATTGAACGGAGTGACTAGTGCATTAATATAATTAAATTACAGCCAGAGTTAGTTAATGTTTTAACAGAAATATTTGTACTTGATGTAGGATTTTAATCACAGCCGATCCATATTTAATCTACAACTTTACATACTATTTCCTGTCCACCGCTGTGGTCTCCAGGTAGCATGCTGCCTTGTCATGCATCGGGCCCAGGTTCGAACCCCAGTTGGGACAAGTTTCCTGGGTGAGGTTTTTCAGAGTTTTTCCTCACCATTAAGTTAAATGTCAGGAAACGTTAAGGCCCAAACAGTCCCCTAACATCATCCGGCCATCAATATCATATTCACCTAATTAGCTTAAGTTTAGTTTAAGGCCCCTCCATGGTATCTTTACCTTGTCGTGGTGGAGTGGCTTGCATGCTTAAATGATCCTGAGAGCTATGCCAGCAGTAGCATTGCTGCCGATAGGGTTACCCATGCCGGACTGGTCGAAGGTGATAAGCCAGATGAAAAAAGTACCTTAGTCGAAAGAGTGACAATCTTTCACCGTAAAAATACAACCGTCAAGAAATGCGGACATGGGTTCAACTGGGGTAAAATTTTCCAGAGGTCAAATAGTCCCCCATTCAGTTCTCCGGGCTGGGACTACTTCAGGGAACACATGCCAAAGGCTCAAACACAGGGACATGTTCCTAGGAACATGGAATGTTAGGACTTTATACAATAGCGGGGCACTAGAGATATTAACATGGGAATTAGATAAATCGCCATTGGATATAATCGCTTTACAGGAAGTTAGGTGGCCAGGAGAAGGTAGTCAGGAATCAGGAAGATTTGCATTATACTACGGGGGTACAGAAAGACCTGCATTTGGAACAGGTTTTTTAGTCAGAAGGAGGATCCTATCTGCTATCTGAGATATTAAGTTTGTTAGTGATAGAATATCATACATAATTCTAAAGGGTAAACAACATGATTTTATAATTGTAAATGTACATACCCCCACGGAAGATAAAGATGACAAGATCAAGGATGAGTTCTATGAAGAATTAGAATACTTATTTGATAGCCTTTCATGATATCATATGAAAATTGTCTTAGGAGATTTTAATGCAAAAGTGGGGCGGGAAGATATATTCAAACCAACAATAGGCAAATTCAGTCTTCATGAAGATAGTAACGACAACGGGGTTAGATTAGTCACATTTGCCACATCAAACAATCTCATTGTTAAGAGCACACCATTTCAGCATATGGATATTCATAAATACACCTGGACGTCCCCAGATGGACGAACTCGGAACCAGATAGATCATGTATTAGTGGATAAACGCTGGCACAGTAGCATCATCGATGTTAGATCAGTTAGAGGGACAGACTGCAATTCGGATCATCATCTGGTCAGAGTGAAAATCAGACAACGGCTATCGCTTATGAGAGGAACAAACGCTAAAGATGATTCTGTAAAATTTGAATTAAAAAACTTGAAAAATGATGAAATGCAGCAAAAATACCAAATCAAAATTGCTAATAGATTTGAAGTACTGGAATCTTCAGATGACAATGTGGCAAACGAAGAAGAAACTGATATAAATAAAGAATAGGAGGCTATAAGAGATACTATTAAATTGTCAGCATCAGAAAGTATTGGTTGTTTAAAAAAGACGCAAAAGAAGAAATAGTTTGATGAGGAATGTGCCAACATTGTAAAGAAAAGGAAGCAAGTAAACATGAAATGGTTACACGAGCCAAATGAGGTAAATTTAGAGAAATTGGGTAGTATTAGACGGGAAACCACCAAGTTACTAAAGAGTAAAAAGAGGGAATATTTGAGAGAGAAGATTAATGATCTTATGAATGCAAAAAGTATTAACATTAGAGAATTATATCAGGGAATTAGTATCGAGAAGAAAGGGTTTCAGGCTAGAACAAACATATTTCGGAATGAAAATGGGGATATGATTGCAGATTCCAGGGGTATATTAAATAGATGGAAAAGTTACTTTAATCTGCTATTAAATGTACATGCAGAACAGGACTTTGAGGAGGATAATTTACAGACAGCAGAAATGCCAGTCACAGAGCCAAGTGCATTAGAAGTTGAAACAGCAATAGAATAATTGAAGATGTATAAAGCATCAGGTTCAGATGAGATCCCAGCAGAACTGATAAAATCAGGGGGAGAAAAATTGATGGACAAGATACGCTGGTTGCTTAGCATGATTTGGGAAAAAGAAGCTCTTCCAGATGAATGGAAGGAATCAATTATTGTACCAATTTATAAGAAAGGAGATAAAACTGATTGCAACCACTGCAGGGGCATCTCATTACATTCAACTTCGTACAAAATTCTTACAAATATATTAGTAAGCAGACTTACTCCCTATATTGATGACATTCTAGGAGATCATCAATGTGCATTTAGAAGAGACAGGTCTACAACAGATCAGATTTTTAGTATAAGACAGATTTTAGAAAAGAAATGGGAATATAATGGTACTGTACATCAACTATATGTAGACTTCAAAAAGCATATGATTCAGTTAAGAGCGAGAAGTTATATAGTATCCTGTTGGAGTTCGGAATTCCTAAAAAGTTAGTTAAACTTATACGAATGTGTGTAAATGGCACAAAGAGTAGGGTGCGTGTAAGCAAACAGTTTTCGGACACTTTTGAAATCCAGAATGGGTTGAAGCATGGAGATGCACTATCTCCTCTACTATTTAATTTTGTACTAGAGCATGCCATTAAATCTTTAGAGAATGAGGAAGGCTTACAACTCAATGGTATTAAAAAGCTGTTAGTTTATGCTGATGATGTAGTATTGTTGGCCGATAGCGAGGAGATACTAAAGGACAACACGCACACACTATTGAGTAACACTAAGAAATTAGGACTAGAAGTAAATATCAATAAAACTAAATATATGGTCACACGTAGAAATTCATTGTATAATGGAAATGGACAGCTAATGACAAATGAGGGAAATTTTGAAGAAGTGGCTGAATTCAAATACCTAGGAACAATAATCACAAATAGGAATGAGATGCCCAAAGAAATTAAACATAGGCTCAATTCTGGAAATGCGTGCTGTTATGCTTTGCAGAGAATCTTGATGTCCCAACTCCTTTCAAAAAACGTTAAACTGAAAATATATAAAACTATTATTCTACCAGTTATATTATATGGGTGCAAAACATGGACTCTTTCTTTAAGGGAGGAAAGGAGATTAAAAGTATTTGAGAATAAAGTACTTAGGAAAATTTTTGGACCAAAGAGAGATGAACAGACAGGTGAATGGAGAAGACTACTTAACAATGAGCTACATGGTCTTTATAGGAAGCCAGATATAATAAGAACAGTTAAGTCTCGTAGACAGCGATGGGCAGGACATGTTGCACATATTGGAATGAAAGTCTTGTTTGGAAGCTTCTTGTAGGAAAGCCTGAGGGAAAACGCCCAGTTGGTACACAAAGAATGAGGTGGGAGAATAACATTGACAATGATTTGAGGGAAGTAGATTATACAGGAAATGATTGGAAGGCATTAGCTCATGATAGGGATGTGTGGAGAGCTTATGTCTGTGTGGCCATGAACCTATGGGTTTGATAGTGCCAGTGAATAAGTAAGTAAGTTAGTTTAAGGCCTTTCCTGGCGCATCATTACCATCATCATCAACTCACATATCATCGGGGCAGCATAACCCCGCCTTCCAGGAGCTCCAACCTCAGAAGTGGGTTACAAGTATGTCATGCCAGGAGAGAACACCAGAAATGTCAAAAAGACAACCTGGGGCATTTAAAAAAAAAGCATACTATTTCCTATCATTGAGATATTCAGAGCCATTACTTGAACCAGGTATCAATTATTTTCACTTTAATTCCCAATTTCTAGTAAAAAAATAAAATTTGAACTTGTATGTTTTAATTTAAATTCATGTTGTCCATCTTATGGGATATACTACCATGAATCGTAATAGTAAATGTTTTTCATATATTATAAATCACTCAGTGATATAATTGGTGGAACATCTAACTTTACGAAGAATGTGGCATTGCTAATGTTAGAGGTTATGTTAATAGTATCTTTAAGTATGGTGAGCGAATGGTTACTTATAATTAACTGCGGTTATGGCAGAATTTTGGAGATTCTCCACTTTAATTTACCTGATATTTTTTCTAAGTCCTATAGAACAATAGTGCGCCTGCGTCAAAGTTTATAGAGCCAGCAATAACCCACCATCAAACTACATATCAATTATTATCGTTTTTTGTTTTACGTATTTAGACACCTTTAAAATGTAACAAACCTAAAAGCTAACTAATTAACTCACACTTAACCTAATTCAATTAATCTAACCTAGGGTGGATCCCATGAAACTCCCTTTTTTTTTTTCACTCCTTAATAATTGCAACCATCGATAACCCACTGGTTCCAACTATATAATATAATCTCTGGAGAAAATAGCAAGTCACCATCACAATATGTGTATTTGAATACATACTTAAAAATTCTAAAATAAGGTTATAAAAATTGTTTTAAATATTTTAAAATGTTACTAAATACATAAGAAGAGTTATAATTCACAATAATAAACTGAAAAATCAAGGGTAAATCATTCTAAAGAATAGCCAGAATTTAATTTATATAGTTGGAAATTTTATGTAAGACTTGTTACTACTCTTGCCATGAAGATTATGGTTACTCTTTTAAATGATTAATATATTCAGATGATAGTAATGAATAAATTTTATTTATTTAATATTTAAAGGAAGTGACACTATGAGGTTTATTCTAACTCTCTATTACATAAAATTAATTATTAGAAAACTGTATTTAAGTTGTGATAAATTGATGTATATTTTTATTTTCATTCTTATTCCTTAACCAAATTTAAAATAAAGATGAAGTGTGTATTGACGTAGACTTTCACGGCCGGAGTTGCTATGATGATCTTGAAGAAGATTTTTGGGCTGTAGGATGCCAGATGCAGTCTCTGGCAAAACGGAGAACTACAAGCCTTACGACCACGGCCTACAGCCCAAAAATCTTCTTCAAGATCGTCAAATATGAAGTATGTTTGAGGTTGAAAAAAATACTATATTGCCTTCCTTTATACAATAGTTTGGCTGCTGTACTTAAGTCATTTCTTTCACTATTTACATTGCTTCACATATATGCCTTTATTTTCTATGTTTTTTAAAGTAACCTCAAATCCCCATAGATTAAAATATTAAAGTGTCTTATGTTGTGTAAGAAATAACATGATGAAATGGCTTGAAAACTTTATAAAATTAGCCTTACAGCCCAATATTTGTACAGACAATACTTTTAGCTTGATTATGAAGTATATAGGCCTATGTTATGTGATGACAAGGGGAGTAAGATATATATCACATGGGAAATTTGCAGGAGTTATATTTCAACATAATTAAATAATATCCCCAACTCGTTTTCAACAGAGTGTTGAGTCAAGAACAAGATGAGATGAAACCCCTATATTTATGTAAGTCTGTGAACAACAAGGGTAGGGGTGGATGAATGAAATTGTTGAGATGAGTATGGAGAAATGGTGAAAATGAAATTTGTGGCAGGGGAAAATGGGAGAAGCCCTGAGAAAAACCTGCCCAAGATTCATTTCATCCATCACGAAACTCACATGTAATGACCGAGACGCAAATCTCAAGAGCTTAGTGATGAGAGGCGAGTGTCTAACTGCCTGCGTCATTGAGCCGCCTGATATTTCAATAATAAAGAAAGTACAACTTTTCTTGTTATAATACTACTTCATTTAAACAATCCATCTGTTCACTTCATAGATTTCATCCATTAAAATAAATCATAAATTTGTATATCCTTTTTTAGTTGTATGATTAAGTTCAATAACATTGCATAAGTAATATGAGCAATAAGCCTGTGAACGAATTGAATTTTGCACTTCCGCTGCAGCAACGATCCATTAAACAAATTTCACATATTTCCTCTGCATTGGTAGTCATTTTTACTAAAGTACTTTTGCAGTGCTTTAGGCCCCTATGCGCCCATTTTTCCATAACATAAAATTATTTAGCTAATGCAAGTAAATAAATGTTACAAATTAATTTCTATGTCCAGTTACAAGGTAATTACATTGATTGCCATTGTAAAAGATTTAAGTACTAGATTCATGTGACCATTATATCCTAAAATTGCAGGAAACACCAACTACCATTATCACCCAGTCACTAAGGTTCATATAATTTTAGAAGACAAATATAAAAATATCTGAAAACAAAATTGTTTAAAATCATAGGACTTTTACACAGTTTAATAAGTAACTTATATATTCCCTGAATGGGAGTGATTACTCATAGGTAGAATCCAAATATTCCTTATTATTATATTATCTTTCATATTTAGTACTATGTAGTCTTATATAAATAATGAGTACTACATAAAAAGAAAAAAATCGACTTAACCGTTAAAGAGTGAATAAGAAATTCATAATTAGATATGGAGAATAAAAAGTATATAAATTTACAAGGATAACAACAAATTAGTAGTTAATTAATGTTTTGAAGACAACATTTTAGATTATATTAAAACTCAGCAATTAAGATGGTATGGACATGTCCAGCAAGTGGAAGAGGATCAGCTACCAAAATGTGTTTTGGAATGGAAACCTAAGGGAAAACGAGGCAGAGGAAGACCTAAAACCTTCTGGAGTCAGGGAATATATTTATACATGAATGAGAAACATCTACAATCAGGAGATTGGATGGACCGACAAAATTGGCTATTAGGAATCAGACGATGTTAAAGCCATTAATCAACCGATCTATCTATCTATAAAAATTAACAATTTTAATAAAATGACAGATTTAAATCCATGCTAAAACTAGTGTGCTTATTCAACATTACGTATATAATTTCTTACATGGAGGTGTGGTAATTGAAGGTGGTCAAACTCTGTTTTACATTTTACTCCCACTTGTTCTCACAAGCAAGAGTGCTGAAAGGGAGTACAGAACATGAGAGTCTTTCGTACCAGTAACAAGAGCTCGAGAATGAGAAGTCCCAGGATTCTCACGGTGAGTATGGAGGATGAAGTCATGCAGTGTTCATGCTACTAAAATGTTTACTACATTATCAAGCCATATGTTTCTCAATAGCCACAAGAATTCCTTCTTTTAAGAATAAACATTTATTATTATTATTATTACTTAAATATAAATCTATAAAACATTTAAGGGCCATTCCATGTGAAATCAGCAAAAAAATTAAAAACTGCAACTTGCAACTTCAAAAGTTTACAATTCTTTATAATGAAATGTTATGGTGCGCTGAGCATCTAAACAGAATTTCAGGTCTCAGTTTGATATACTGCAATTAAAGAATAATAGATCTCTCAAATTATTTTTAAAAATAACTGTTTTGTTTAAAATAAGTTTCTCTAAGTTTAACTACTCCCTGAACTTGAAAAGATAAGTTACATTATACAAGGAATCCATTTTAAGCGGAAACCTTTTTACAGCATTGCAGCAGCTCTCACTTTGCCTGCTATTGTGCTTGCACTGATGGGGAGAGTGTTCCATTACTACCGGCAGATGTAGAAAGTTAGAAGCTACAAAATACAAATAACTCAACTAATTAGATTATTATAAAAATAGGCCTACACATAGAGGCTTATTACCATTTATTTGAGATTTGAGAAATTTCAGCAGTCTGGTCGCGGCGGCAGTATGATACGAGGTTTTCTCCTAAAATGGATTTCCTGTATATAATTTTATGCACAATGGCTTGAAAATTAGTATGCTTATATTTACTTTTTTTTAAATGGCGTAAATTCAATTAATCCACAATTAACCAATAATAAGTTATTCTGTACTGATCGACTATTGTCTGATATTTTTAATTATTGGTAGATAAAGGAAACCTTGTTATTTATTATTTTAGCAATTTCGCATAGAAATAAATTGATGTAAATTCTAAACACAAGTTTAGTGCTGTCGGAGTACATTTTATTTATAGTACTAAGTACATATTTAATTATTTTTTTCACATGTAATATACAGGTTACATTCAAAGCATAAGGCTTATATAGAATGTAAGATCCATCATACAATTTATTTAATACATTCTCTTTACCTTTTTTGTAGTCATTGTATACATTATTTTGCTTATGAAGACTGTTCAATGTTCATGGGAAATCTGATCCAACGGGACTCTCAGTTGCTCTAGCTTGCATTTTACTCTTGTGCATGTGTTTGGCATTTCCCTCCCACTCCCCTGAATACATCAAATACCTACATAGAAGCAATGAGACTGGGAAGCAAGATTCGAGTGGGAGTGAATGTGAATTTGACCGGTTTTAGTGGTAATTCTGTGGTTACTTAATCTGCTGGCTCAGAGAGCAGTATTTGAAATTTGTCCTAATGAGGTTCCATGTTCAAATTCTAGTCCCATCAAACCTGAGTGCTACTTTTCCTTGATTTCCAAGACATCATGCAAATTTTTGGTATTGAATTTAATCCTCGGGCGGCAGTGCGAATTGTTCTAACATCACTGGCAGAGCGGTGCTGTTTTGTTATCAGTTTCATTTTCATGTTCTGTATATTTAAAGGTGGTACAAAGTGAATAAACAAATTTAGAAATTAAATTAACTAATTTTTATAAAATTTTAAATGATACAATAATTTTATTACAATACTAAACAGTATTAATATTGTGAATAATCAATAGGCTGTTATATTTTTGAAAGTAAATTTTTTTTCAGTACTTTAATTATATGTAATCAATATATAAGAAAAAAAATGGCGTAATTATTACAAATTGTAAACTATAAATTTATGAAAGTAAATGATTTTTTCATTAATATATTGAAAGTAAATAATAAGAATGGAAAAAAATAATAAGGTATACATTTTTATATCATACAATATTTTAAACTGTAATTCTGTACGCTCAATATTTACGAAAGTAGGCCTAAATATTGTTTACATTAGCTATGAAAATAAACAAATACATAAATAAAATATAAATAATATAAAAGGGAAAAAAATGGCGTAGATTTTTAGATCCTATAATAATTATTACAGTTGTGAATGTCAATATTCTGTATGCTCTATAATTATGAAAGTAAATGTTTTCTTTAATTAGCTATATATATATATACACACACACACACATATCCATCCATCCATAGTAATTCTGTCCGAGGGCAGGTCTTTCACTGTAAATGTAGCATCTTCATGCTATGTTTTGCAGCTTCACTAGGGAATTATAGGTGTGGTAGCTTCCTGTTGCTTTCCACGCCGGTGAAGTATTATAATGATAAGGATGATGATGATGATGGCCAGATGATTTACATATGTACAATACAAAAGGAAAATATGTTATAAACATTTTTTGGGATTTAAAAGGACTTTTACACTACAAAATAAATTAGTATAGGAAGAGAATAGCACAAGTAAAAATATTTCACTATACACTTTTGTTTATCATGTGATGAGAAACAGTTATTCAGGTTCGTAATTCTCTGTACCTCCTTCACAATTATTACACAATGTAGTAGTTTTTGAGAGACTTGTTCAAACAAAACATTGACAAGCATTATGTTTATTGGTGTGAATTTATTCTTGGCTCTTCCACAAATCACACATCTTTTTCTGTTCCTTATTTGGATAGATTCTTCTTTTCTTTCTTCCTGTGGTTTTCACTTGCTCAAAAACTCCTTCATATCTACTGGCAGTGAAACAATGCTTGATGATCTCTAGGGCTAAGTTCTTCAAAAAATATTCTTCTACTTTTGAACTTTTATAGGAAAAATCACTATGAGGTTTAATTTAAGATTTATATTAAAGAGATATAAAGAGTTCTTCAACTAACTTGTTCATTCTCAGGATTCACTTTGTAACTCACAAAGATAATTATGCCTGCTATATTGAGTAATACATAAAATAAAACTAGTTGCCACCTTCTTGTAATTCAGGAAAGTGTGTACACCCTTAGACAAAAAGAATGAGTCATCTCATGAATGCACATTTCTTCTAAGTCCTACTCAGCACAGCGCTGGATTCAAACTAGGAAACTAGTCATAATTGTGCATAATTGGCATGAACTCAAGACACTCCTACATGTCTTGTTAGGTCAGCAGTAAAGCATGCAGTCACTGTTTCTGTTAATGAAGGTCGCAGGTTCGCATCCTCAATTATGAAGCTTTTTTGTGTTATTTGTATTAAAATGTTTTATGAATTAAATACAACATTTTATTTTGACATTTGAATTAAATCAATGTTAATGTCATTCCATCCATAGTAATTCTGCCCAAAGGCAGGTCTTTCACTGCAATCATAGCATTTTCATGCTATGCTTGCAGCTTTACTAGGGAATTGTAGGTGTGGTAGCTTCTCGTTCCTTTCCACACCGGTGAAGGATGATGATGACAAGGATGATGATGATGATGGCCATATGATTTCGGGGACCATTTGGGCCTTATAGTTTTCCTGAAATTTGTCTTACAGGTGAGGTAAAACCCCGATAAAAACCTCACCCAGAAAAACTGCCTCGACTGGGGATCGAACCTGGGCCTGCTGCTTGACAAGGCAGCACTCTACCTCGAGACCACAGCGGTGGACTTAATGTCGTTATTGTAACAATTATATTTACCACATCCAGGGTTTGTTCTAGGTAATTTCATTGTATTGCATTCAATAGACTGTGATGCGCAGACATCTGCGCACAATAGCAACAGCCTCTAACAAGTTTGTTTATAATGAATCTTATTGAGTTTTACCATTGCTCAGGGCACACACAAGGACATAGGCACAAGATAATCTCAATGCCCCGCAGATTGAGGGCAGTAATAGATGCTGATGTTTCATACACTCGATATTGATTTTGTTTTTGTTAAAGTTTTCATTTTAGAAGATATTATTTTCTTTTCTCATTTATTTATTAGAAGAAGGTTTTAATTTATGTTTTTGTGTGTTTTGTGTGTGCATTAAAGCCATAAAACTCAAATATAAAATTAAATATGAAACTATATAACAGACAAAATGCTATTCTAACATTCAGTTAAAAAAAAAGTAGAACGGGAATTGAACCTGTGATGTTACGATTGCAGATTATGTCTGTTGAACCTCTTGGCCACAGAAACACACTAAGCCAAGCTCTTTCTTTCATGTTGCTTGAGTGTGCACTGCATTAACTAGCAAACAACCCAGTACAATTACTGAAAACGTGTTGATGTGAATATGGCTTCTGCGAGCACTCACGAAGTTCCCCGATTGGTTGATAGATTCCGCGGATGACTCTTTTTTTTGTCTAAGTGTATACACAGCATATAACTGATCTATTGTATATACCCCTCCTTTTATCATGTTATAATCTAAGATGATACTAAGTTTATTTGTTTCATCATCCACATCTCCTTCATCATGCATAGTTGAAAGCAACAGTACTGATTTATTCTTCTTGGGGACATGTGATACAAGAGTAATATTTATGTGGTAACCAATAATGCTGGAACCAACCTTACGATGCTTGTGTGGTACAAATTGTTTTATTACTTCTTTTTTGTCCTTATGTAGTGTAGCTATAGTAGTGATGCCTTCCTGAAGTAGAGATAATGCTAGCGGGTAACTAGTATACCAATTATTAGTAGTAGTAAATTTCTGTTTGATCCTGAAATTGGTGTTACAAATTTGTCAATGAAATAGGCTGCTTTCTGAAATATTCTTCAAAATTGGATGTATAGAACATTATTGCATCACAGAGGACATATATTTCATGTATTATTCTAAAGGCTAAATGATTTTATAATTGTAAATATACATGGTCCTGCAGAAGATAAAGATAACAAGATCAAGAATGAGTTCTATGAAGAATTAGAACTTTTATTTGATAGTTTTACATGATATATGAAAATATTCTTAGGAGATTATATTGCAAATGTGGGGTGGAAAGATATATTCTGGCCAACAATAGGTAAGATAAATATAATGGTGTTAAATTAGTTACCCTTACCATATCAAATAATCTTATTGTTAAGAGCACAAGGATATTCATAAATACACCTGGACATCTCCAGATGCTGAAACTAAGAACCAGATAGATCATGTGTTAGCGGACAAACACTGGCACGGTAGCATTTTCGATGTTGGACCAATTATCAGGACAGACTGCATTTCGGATCATCATCAGGTCAGGGTGAAAATTAGAGAACAGTTATTGTTTATGAGATGAACAAACACTAAAGATGGTTCTGAAAATTTTGAATTAAAAAACTTGAGTAATGATGAATTGCAGCAAGAATACTAGATCAAAATTGCTAATAGATTTAAAATATTGGAATCTTAAGATGAAAATGTGGCAACCAAAAAAAAAAAAATGATATAAATAATGAATGGGAGGCTATAAGAGATACTATTAAATTGTCAGCATCAGAAAACATAGGTTAGTTAAAAAAAGAAGCAAAACAAGAAATGTTTGATGAGGAATGTGCCAACATTTTAAAGAAAAGAAAGCTAGCAAAAATTAATTGGTTACATGAGTCAAATAAATTTAGAACAATTGGTTAGCATTAGATAGAAAATCAATAGGTTATTAAAGAGTAAAAAGAGAGAATATTTGAGAGAGAAGATAAATGATTTTAAAATTAATGCAAAAAATGGGAACATCGAAAAATTATATTAGGAAATTAGTATAGAGAGGAAAGGGTTTCAGGCTAGAACAAACATAATTAGAAATGAAAATGAGGATATGATTGCAGATTCTAGAAATACATTAAATCAATGAAAAAGTCACTTTAATCAGATATTAAATGTGCATGCAGAAGATAATATTGAAGAGGATCACTTACAGACAGCAGAAATGTTAGTCACAGAACCAATTGCATTAGAGGTTGAAATAGTGATTGAAAAATAGAAGATGTATTAAGCATCAGTTTCAGATGGGATCCCAGCTGAACTGATAAATCAGAAGCAGAAAAAATGATGAACAAGATATGTCAGTTGTTTAGTATGATTTGGGAAAAAGAGTATTTTAAAAATGTACAGAAAGAATTTATTATCAAAGAAATCTATAAAAGGAGATAAAAAATTATTGCAACAACTACAGGGATCTTGTTATTTTCAACATCGTATAAAATTCTAACAAGTATATTAGTAAGCAGACTTACTCCCTATATTGAAGACATAATAGGAGATCATCAATGTGGATTTAGAACATATTGGTTTACAACAGATCAGATTTTTAGTATAAGACAGATTTTAGAAATGAAATGGGAATATAAGGCAGTGTGCATCAGCTATATGTAGACTTGAAAAGTGCATTAGATTCAAGTAAGAGAGAGAAGTTATAGTATCCAGCTAGAATTTGAAATTCCTAAAAGTTAGTCAGACTTATTTGAATGTGTTTAAATGGCACAAAAAGTAAGGTGCATGTAGACAAATGTTTTTCGGATGATTTCAAAAATCACAATGGGTTAAAGCAAGGAAGTGGAATACCTCCTCTACTGTTGAATTTTGTACTAGAGGATGCATTCAAATCTTTGCTTTAGAGGATGAAGAAGGCTTACAAATCAGTAATATCAATAAGCTATTAATTTATGCTGATGATTTAGCATTATTAGGCGATAGCGAGGATATACTAACGGCCAACATGCACACACTAAGAATTTGGGACTTGAAGTAAACATCAATAAACTTAATATGTTCACACAAAGAAATGCATTATATAATGGAAAAATAATTTCAAATAGGAATGAAATGCACAAAGAAATAAAACATAGGCTCAATTCTGGAAATGCATGCTATTATGCATTATAGGTACTCTTGTTGTCCCAACTTCTCTCAAAAAATGTTAAACAAAAAATATACTACTCCTGGCACGACAGGCCCAGAAGGCCCTTAGCCTACCAGCAGGCTGCTGGCCTCACATCCACATATGTCAATCAAAGAGGTAGATGATCATCAGCCAGTGTAGGGGTGACATGTGGTCAGCATGTCGAGTCCCCCAGCCATGGCTGGTTTTGTCAACCTGGAGCCGCTACTTATTGTAGCTACCCAAATGCCTCACGATGCTGGGTGGGCACCGGTCCCATACTGGCCGAAATACCATGAGAAAATTTCTTCCCCCATGGAGACTCGAACCAACGCAAGTCCCGTAGCTCTGCGCCAAGGCTTTCTGCCTTAACCACTCGGCTACGGCGCAGGACAACAAAAAATATATAAGCTTTTATTCTACCAGTTACGTTATATGGATGCAAAAAATGAACTTTTACTTTAAGGAGAAGAAAAGATTATGAGCATTTGAGAATAAAGTTTTTAGGAAAATGTTTGGACCAAAGAGAGAAGAACACACATACAAATGGAAGATACTTCATGACAGTGAGCTACATGATCTTAATAGCAAACCAGATATAATAACGGTTAAATCTTGTAGACTGCAATGGACAGGACATGTGGCACAAATGGGAAATGAAAAAGGAACATGGAAGCTTCTTGTAGGAAATCCAGAGGAAAAATGCCCTGTTGGCAAACCAAGAATGAGGTTGGAGAATAAAATTAAACATGATTTGAGGGAAATAGATTACACAAGGGATGATTGGAAAACATTAGGTCAGGACAGGGATGTATGGAGAGCATATGTCTGTACGGCCATGAACCTATTGGTTTAATACTGTCAATGAGTAAGAAGGGATGTATTTTTATGCTGATTAGGCAGGTTTGTTCTGAATGTGTGATAAGAAACTGCATCTACCATGAAATGGTTCTAAATTATCATCAGTTGTGACAAATCACTGCGTGATTATAACAATTTAGGCAATTTTATATTAATAAATCAGGGACTTTTTTTACGGGTGCTATCTCATCGATTATTGTGATATTATGCTCTGGTTGTTTTATCAACAAATCTTACAGATCTCAAAATTTGTAAAAATCTTCCATAGCTCATGCAACTGTGCAAACTTGGCTTTCCTGTCCCATCAGAAACCCACAGTTGCTGTACATTGGTATGACTTGCTCTTTATTTTCCTATCAAATAGAGCAAACCAAGCAGGATTAGTATTTCCTCTTTTGTTACATCTCTGTAGTCCCTATCTCTAGGATCTTCATTATAAGATTTATTTTTCCTTATATATAAGTTTGTGGATGTAATTATTTCATCAATAATGTTATCTGTCATTAAGAAAGGAGCACATGCTTTTCTCTCACATTCTTTGCATTCCACTTTGGACTGGGTACAGTTTTTATATTTTTCTTCTTTGCCTTAGAAGATTTTTTGTATGGCAATTTACTCCACATGGTACACCATATTTCCCCGTAAAAAATAATCTGGATTTTCTATGTCAGAATCATTATCACTGCAATCTTGTTCTGAATCAGAATTATGATTTACATCATCTCGTTTTCCTCATCTGAAGAAGAGTCCATTTTCATCTATTTCTCTTACAATGTTATCTATATTATCTGGATTTATTTTTTAACTACCCCTCCAATGTGACCTGAGTAGATATCAAATGTAAAAATTATTAGCAAAAGTAATATCTGCATATTTGAAATACGGTAATCCAGATAAGTCAGAATGAAAATGAATTGCCCTTGCCAATTTAATTTATCAAATTTCAGGTTGATAAAGCAATGAATAATTTAAAATGATTTATTCATTTAATTTTTAAGATAAATGTAAATATAAATCAGGGCTGTTATTAAGTGCTCACTACATGTGAAAATATGCCCTTCCTCTTCTATTGAACCCTATGTTGGATAGGCTGACAATGTAAGACACTGATACTTACTTGTCAGTTGAGTTGTTTCATTGGGTGTGCACCTGTAGTGGGTAGGAGGAGGACTGCCTTTTTCACACTTTATGAGCACCTATTAATAGCCCTGATATAAGTAAAAAATATTATACTTACATGACCTGCAGTGCAGAGAAAATTAGCACCAGATATGCACTTTAGAAACAAAACTGAAATTAATCATGAACAACTTCATTACAGTAAAAGCTCCTTATTCACTGTTCCGTTATTTACAGGTTAAAAAAATTGCGATGCAGTTCCTGTATTCGCGGCTAAAATTTCTTTATTTGAGGATCCAGTCAATATATTGGAAGGATTAGGTATATCCTTTATTAATGCATCTGCAACATTTTTCACTGCAGGCACATGCCAAGGCGGCTTTTACAAAGAGTGATTCAAACCAAATAGACAAACAAAACTCATAGTGAAACAAACCTTATTGTCACTAAACCTAAAGTTTGTTGTTAAAAGCTGCCGCTGCCATAATTCATGTGCTGATGTGTCCTTTAATAAATGCCGCCCTCGCCACGATCGGTGTTTAATTGTTTTAACTTGTCATTCATTGCAATAATATTTTGATCGAATAACATGTCTCTCTTCTGCATTGTTCCCAGTTTATAATATCTAGTAAAAGGAAAGAAAAATTAGTTCTGAAGTGGAAGATAGTAGTGTTGCCGCTTAAAGTAAAAATAGAAATGCTCGACAATTTACATGTTGGCGAGTCATTTAAGCGGTAAAACAGCAAAAAATTACCAAGTTCTTTAAACCCTTGCCTAAGCCTGACAGTAATAATTAATGTAAACTGCTCAAAATCTCTCATTAAATTGTTTTTATTTTGATAATTTTAATTTTATTATGGAACCTTGGAATGTATCCCCTATATACCCATACAATATTTTTTTTTCCAAGCATGACAGGCCTAGAAGGCCCTTGGCCTACCATGTGGCCTCACATCCACATGTGTTACCACATAAGGTAGATGATCATATAACCAGTGTATGGGTGACGTGGTCAGCATGTCAGGTCCCCCAGGCTTCTAGCTTTAACCACTCATCTACGGCACGGGACACCCATACAAAGTACCATTTCCTATTCACGGTTTCTGTATTTGCGGCATATTTACAGAATATATACCCTGCAAATAAGGAGCTTTTACTGTACATCAAATAAAAAACATTACTGATTAAATTGTTAAAGACAGGTGGAGGAATAGCTAAAGCGGTATTTTGGTGATTCAAATATTCTGACAACAATTACAAAATAATTAATGCTGGTAGTAGATTTGCACCAGCGCTGCTGCTTGAGAATTAATTACCAGGTTCCATTTCATCATAATTAGTATTGCATAGTAATATTGAGATTATACCAGTGTGAACTCCTAAAATAAATATATGACAAACACAAAAATAGAGATAATCAGCCTAATTTGAACAAGTGAAGATTTTAGACATGACATGACTTTATATTTTGAAGCATCTATAAATAAGATTGAAGTAAGATTAAGTAATAATGGTTATTTTGAATAGAGAAAAGTAAAATTATCTACAGAAAAATATTTCAGTGGTTCGTTTTCTACAATAATCAAATCTGTCTTGAAACTTTTGAAATGCTAAAATTAAGCGAGGCTGTATTTATATGTAATTTTACTTTTATTATATGTCATTGAAAATGATGAATGCATTCAGGTCTCTCTTTTTTCAAATATGAATTTGAAATCATCCAGGGTTCAGTCACATTCCAAGAATATTATAAAAAACAATTAACAACAAGTCCACTGTTGTGGCCTCAAGGTAGCATGCTGCCTTGACAAGCAGTGGGCCCAGGTTCAATCCCTGGTTGGGGCCAGTTTAATGGATGAGGTTTTTTTTTGGGGTTTTTCCTCACCTGAAGACAAATGTCAGGAAACTTTAAGGCCCAAACGGTCCCTGAACACCATCTGGCCATCATTATCAACATTATCATATTTGTCTCATTAGATTAAGTTTAGTTTAAGGCCTCTCCTGGTGCATTATTACCATTATCATCACCTTTCATAATTGGAGCAGCGTAACCCCGCCTTCCAGGATCCCCAACCTCAGATGTAGGTTACCAGTATGCTGTGCCAGGAGAGATTACCAGAAATGTCGCATTGATTTAAAAAAATAATAAACATGTATATAATACAAATTTGTTTCTTTTTTAAACAAATACTAATGCCACTATGGGATGACAATAAACCACACTTTTCTTGGAAGAAGACGAGCTAATTTCAAATGTTGAATTGAATTATATGAGAATTCTGTATTTTTCATAGGAGGAATTTGTATCTCAGTAGATCTCACAGTGTAAGGATTACAGAAAAGGGTGAAAGTATTATGTCCTGAAAGAATGCTATCAGATGAGGATATTTTACTTGAATAAGGGAATGTACTTAAAATTTGGCTCATGTGGGAAATATGATCTTTTCACAGGGGAGTGAAATACAATATAAAACAATAATTAAAAGTTATAATGTTACAGAGACTTTATTACTTCAATTATTAACATATTCATAGAGAAACTGATGACTTTAAACAATAATTATCACATACAACAAGCTATCATGTCTTACTGGTAAACTTTTGTTTATATGTATCTATAATTATAGTATACATTATATTTTGTATAACATTTTCCTTGCCTTTTAATAAAAAATTACTTTCTTTCATGTAAAAAGATAGTTCCATGTGTACAAAATCACCTCGCATCACCATGATATCAGTTATTTATTAGATTCTTTGAATAGTGTTATACTTCTAGTGATAATGTATTCTATTCTGTGCAATTACACACTTCAACTTCATAATAAAAATCAAACTTAGCATATGATATTAATGTTCATTTCAAAAAGCACAATTTATTGTGTTTATGGTGAATGTTAATGACATTTTATTCTTCAAATTAAATAGAATGTAATCACTCGTTAAAACAGTTGAGTTTCATATCCTCATTAAATATGTTTTATATATTTCCATAATTTTATATTCCACAAAAGATTATAATTTTAGTTGGTGCCATTGTCACAGGCTGTGAAATTCATTTCTGTACCAAACATTAGTGAAATTATGTTTTTTTATCTTATCTTAAAGTAGACTGAAAAATCAAATTTTTCATAATTACATGTAATTAACCTAGAAGATTATCCATCTGAGTTCAGTGGAATGATGCACAAACAATGTCAAAAATCATATGGGCTATTTTATCAACCTAACATACACCCTTAGTGCAAATAAATGCATCAAAATCAGATATTTGCAGAAGTAAGTATGTTTTCTTCAAGTCTTAGCAAATCAACCACTAAAATAATGTCACTCTATTAGAAAATACAATATGATTCAAACCATGAATGCCCGATTCAAGATATTAAACATTTAACAGTTATGATATTCAATGGATGATTAGTCTTTTACAGTCACTTCCATTTAAGTACGTTTAACCAATTTTTGAGTAGAACATATTCATCACAGATGTTGTTTGTTTTCACCAGACAAAACAGAATTACCACATTTATATATTGACATAGTTTAAAGTCTGGTTACAGCTGAGCACATTCCAATGTTTGATTTTGGGGTTCACTATCTTGCGATGTGTGAATAAAACGAATGCTTGGCACAGATGGTAATGGTCGTGCATTCGGGGAAGAAACTCTGCAATCTCTCATCACAGTTGCAGAACAGTCTTTAGAATTGCCATTCCATGTGCCTGGACTGCATACATCCTGTGAAAATCTGACAATGTCACTGATTGGATGCTGTGTGCACTCACATTCCTCGTCTGTTTGACTAGAAACGTGATTTCCTATCACGTGATTGCCTGCTACATTGTTTGGCATATCACAACGATATTTACGTTTCTTTGTCTTATCGACTTGCGCATATAGGGCCATTATTTCAGCAGGGACTGCTCCATCACACATTTCTGACTCTGTTGGCTTAGAAGATGGTTGAAGGAACATTTTCAATGCAGATGGAATTGAACGGCGGATCTTGCCTTTGGATTTGTTTAAACTTCCAACGGAACCATTTGGGTGGACAATTTCATAAGTGGAATCTGCTGCCATTTGTTGGAGATTTCTAACAGTTTCATATTCTGGAATACTAACAGGACGTTCACTGTCTGCACGAATATGTACAGTCTCATAACCACTATTAATAGGACGCCTAGGTTTTTCTTGTATGCATGCCCGAGTACCTTCTCCATCAGCATCACCACGTTTAATACGTGCATAGTTAGGATCTTGTTCGATGTCTGTAACTATTGTTGAGTTATAACTGCTGACACTAGGAAATGACTGTAAAGTGTCATAACAAGTGGGTTCTTGAGGCCTGGTGAAGTAAGGAAGAACATTGGTTTGCAATTCATCCCTAATAGGTACTGGATGCTGTTGAATGGCTTGAGCTGTTTTAAGACCTGAGGCTGCTACGTCATCATAAGCACTATCTTTTGCATTGCTAATAATCAGATCATTAGTTGATGACTGAGGTGTTGCACGTGTTTTCTTCTTGGACTGGAATCTAAAATGCGAAAAGTAAAATTTTAAACTCGCTAGGATAGATACCTTATTTAAACAAAATTCGTTCATTCTCCAATATGATTTTGAATGACTGTGTGAGTCAAAACTGTGCCTGGCAGAAATATTCCTGAAATTTTAATATTGTATTATAAATAATGGATGACAATGGACAAAGTTTTAATCAGAAATTTATTTTATTATGAACTGTATATGTAAAAATTTGATCTTAATTTACCTTCTACCTATACAAGAGTACTGTATGTTGAAAGTAGGTAAATATCAAATAAAAAATTTGCAGCTTTGCTAATTATAATATTAAGTGATTCCAGGCTATGTGGCCATGGTCCATTACTGGGGTTGCTACCAGACATTTCTCCCTCAACTGTGGAGGGCATCTTCAGTGGCGAGTACTTCTAGGTGTTGTTTCTTGGTTAACATTGAGCCTCCGACCAGGAAACAACACCTAGAAGTACTCGCCACTGAAGATGCCCTCCACAGTTGAGGGAGAAACTTATGGTAGGAACACCAGTAGTGGACCACGGCCACATGGCACGGAATCACTCAACATTATGATTACTGGCTATGAAAGCCTGCATTTAAGCTTTGCTAATTATTTTGCATGTTGTCAAGTTTTTTCTTTTTTTAATATATTCTTTAAAGATAAATATTTGGTTTGCAAGCAAAAGTCATCTGTTTTTTACAATCATATTAGTTTATTTAACATACATTCCTACATTATTCAAAGTTAAAATTGGGAAACACATTATGAGGTTCTTAATTAATAAATTAATGAGTCATTTTAACATCTTACCTCATATTTCATGTTTTATCAAACACGGTAACTATAGTTTTCAAATGAATGACAAGATCATTTGAAAACTATAGTTACCGTGTTTGATAAAACATGAAATATGAGGTAAGATGTTAAAATGACTCATTAATTTATACATTCCTACAATTTATTTTCCAATCAGGGTCAAAGTAAAAAACTGATATAGTTTGAATAATGTATTTTTTAATTATCATTCCTAGTCACTACAGTTGTTGTTGGAATAAGGATTGGGGATATTATGATATTCTGTATTATCTTTGAGCACTTCAGAATTTAGTTATTTAAAATGGACTGATATGGATCAGGTTTGAACCCAATTATCTTTCAGAACGCTTGAGAGCATATTACCAGCAAGTGATTAAGTTTTACTCTTAATGATTTTTTACAAAATAATTAATATTTAATATATAAAAATGTTATTTACCTTGAGCATTTTGTTGTTACTCACCTCCTGGCAAGAAAAATGCCTAGCACTAACACAATGATAATGAGTAAACTTGATGCTATTCCAATTGCGATGATCCCTGGAACTCCTATAGCAAAGCTGACAGAATCATCGCTAGATCCATCAGGACGCTGACCCCATTCTTTCCCTGTCAGTTTGACTGGCAAGTTGCGATCATCATCAGGAAGGCAAGTAATGTTGATTTTCTCCCATGAACCGGAACTTAAGCAGGAAATAGACACATCAACTACCCCTGAAATAAGAGTTCATATGAGAACTCTAAAATGAAATACCATTGATTTTCAAATACTAAACTGTCCTTTATAAACAGAGAAGCATGGCAGTTATGAAATACTGTTTCACACAATTTTCATATATTTAATTATTTTTAAACATATATATTTATTCATCCAGCAAGATTCTAATATAAAAACATTTTGTTTTATTTTTATAAAGTAAGAAATTCATAACTACTGTATATGAACTTACAGTAAATAATAGTTTTGTAAGATTTAAACTCTTCACTTAGTCTGTCAGATATATTAATATTTCCAAATTCACCTCTTAGGACAGTAGAAGTATTAATTTCCTGAGATCATTTCCACATATAAATAATTTTAATCAGTAAGATATTTTTCATCGTAGAGATAAAAATTATTATTCCCATTTTTTCTTCTTCAAAATAAAGTGTTTATTCAAAAAATACTAAATGTTTTGATGTGAAATATTACATATAAAATTATAATTCTTAATTTGAAGACAAAATATGAAGATATATAATCATAATCAAAATGAGGAAATTATGGAAGAGTTAAATGTAGAATCCATTCTCCATCATATACAAAACTACCATAACAACTGGAAAGCCCATCTTCAACGAATGCCATCTCACAGAATTCCAAAGGGTATACTTCATTACTGCCCCTAAAGGCAAAAGATCACTGGGATGTCCAAAAAAGCACCAGATGGAAAATTTCTCTTTGAGACACTAATAGGCCACATGGCCTAATACTTGCATGGATGATGATGATGATTATGATGATAATCGTAATCAAAACAAGTTCAATATAAACTATCAGTCTTTTGTATCTTATGTTTTATTTACTCGAGTTTCTTTAAAGGATTTTTTTTTTCATTAATCAATTGAATCCATAGACAAATCTTCAACACAATTCTATGACTGACAAATTCAGTATGGGTCCATATTTTTTTATTATTCCGGCTTTTACAATGAATATACATTTTTCCGGTATCCATGTTCACAGTTAACTACACATTTGAGTGGCTCAGTGGAATAAGGGCCCATCCCAACCAATGGTTGATTTTCAGTTCTTTGCAGATTATGTATCCTATGGCCATCTTCTGTTAATCTTTAGAAGCTCATAATTCTAAGTTTGCTCAAAAGAGGGTAAATGAGACTTTATGTTTAAGAAAAATTTCTAACTTCTTCACGAACTCGGGAAATAAAGGCCCATCCCAACTGCAGACACGTGACCGTAATTTGTCTGCTACTCTGTAGTCTGCTGCAATACTGGCTAGCATTGCCGACAAATATCAGTAAATGCAGAATGACTGATGCGGCAAGATCTTGTGCAAATGGAAATAGTGTAATAAAATATAAGAAAAAGAAAAATAAATGTGCAAGAGTGGAATAAAACGAAGCAGAACAGTTTACGCAACAGTGGAAAAGAATATATATCGGCTTGCTTCAAGAGGTGTGGACGAAATTGCTAGTTGTTTATTAAAAGCTGTGCCACTGATTGAAAAAGGTGCTAATAAAAAGAAACTTATAATTTATATAGTGATTCATGTGTTGTTCAAAACAAGAATTATACAATAATGGGACTTTGGCTGTACATGATTGATTGTGGTTGGTTTGAAGAAATTTAACATAAATTTATTATACCAGGTCACACTTTCCTCCCCTGTGATGCTGATTTTGGTGTGATTGAAAAAGTTAAAAGAAAAACACAAGTGGTTTATACACCTGAACAGTGGGCTCATCTCATAAGAAAGAGTTGAACAAAGAAACCATTCACAGTATTTGAGATAAATGCAGAAGATTTTAAAGATTTGGATAACTTAAATGTTCACAAAGAGAAATGTGACGCTGGACAAGCATAAGGTAGAATCAGAAAAGCATCTCAGTTTCGTTTTGTGGAAAACAGACATGTAATGTACGTAAAATCCAGTTTCAGTGATTTGGCTTTAGAGGAAGTGATAAGCCTTTAAAAAGGGAAAGGAAAGTGTTCTGTATTACGAGATGTAATATTGACAACAAAATATCCTAATGGTAGGATGATAAAAAAGACATCAAGACTCTCATGACATTTGTACCACCTGTACACCAGACATTTTAACTTAAATCAGATGATGATGATGATACAAATGCTGCAAACTTAGAATACGTATATTAATGCAATATTGAAGTTGAAAAAGTGTTATTTAATTTGTTTATTTATGTTGTATTTTTTATATTCTCAATTTTCTTTTTCTTTGATTAGACATATGAAACAATATAGTGATCTATACATTTGCAGTCAGAAAGCTTATTTTATGTACAAGACATATACCAAATATTATCAATGTGTGCTCTATATATTTTACTCAACGTAGAATTTAATAAAATGCAATTTTTCTCCAAACTTAGTGCAGTTGGGATGGGCCCTTATTCCACTGACCCCCTCATTTGTTTCAACACATTTTTCCATTCTTGTCTGTTCATCCAAATATCTTCTTCTGTTTCCATAATTTAAATAAAGTCAAGAAAATCATATGACTACTATTTATGTACATTCAGTTTTAATATAATTAATTCAAGAGAATTTGTTTGTCATCTTAAAAAAAAATATATAATGTGGGAAAATATCTTTCCTTGTGTAGAGTACATAAATTAACTTTATCGATATCACATTTTAAAGATAATATCAGTTGTTTGTCACTGAAACACAATATTTACATTGACATCACTCTTTCAGTTACTGATTTGTGTTGCACATAACATTATAATTGAGACACTATGGTACTCCTCTTCTCTTGCTCCCTATAGATGTAAAAATTGATAATTAGCATTTCTGTACATCCTGTGTAATATGTATATCAATGACCTTTCTTATACATTTTTCAACTTATCTCTTGCTGTTCAATAAGGGGCTGCAACATTTTTACCATCTATCAATGCACGATTTAGCTTCGTGCAAACCAGCAGATGTTCTTGGTTCCTGGCTTGAAAACTACTCAAACATAATATGGTAAAACTGATTCTTCTAGTTCCTTTTAAGTTTTTTCCATGGGATAACAGCTAACACACACTGCATTTAAAAGCTTCACAGCAGCGTGAATTATAATTTTTGTTTTCAATTCAAAGTATCAATTGTTTATCCTGAATATAATACTTCTGTTTATAAATCCGACATAATATAAACATATTGATTCTTATATCATTCCTTATTGTAATCATGTTTTATGCTATATAATTCATATTTAATTCTAACATATTTTATATTGATTGAAGTATAATATTTACCCAAGCAATATACTGTCTTATTTCTTGAAAAAATAAATATTTTAAAAGATAACTGTATCTGCTTCATTTGGTATATTTAATAGTCCATCTATATGTGTAATATATTATTTAATAAATTTATCATATAGGTACGTAGCCATATCTCATTTACAATATTACTACACTTTGGAACTTTCCTGACAAAAGTATATTTCAGTAACAGGCCTATCTGATATATGTTATATTTTTAATAATTTTTGTGCAGTATTTCATTAGTTTGAATATTTAATTAAAAGCTGGTTATATATAATTAAAAATTGTAAATACTAATTTATTTATATTTATTGCAGATTTTATTTTTGACTGAAAAATTAATTCAACACTTACATTTCTTAAGTGTCCATGTTTTATCTGAGGCTTAAATAATTCTGTAAATTAGCATATATAACCTCTAATGCAAATCAAGTGACATTTTTCTAATAGCAAATGTGAAAAACTATAGATTATTTTAATATAATGAACATAGATTTGATATTCACATCAAAAGTGTAAGAGACTACAATTGTAAATATTTTTTAATTACTATTTTGGATGAATGGAGATATTATTTGTTATTACTATTTATTTTTAAATTTGAGCTTTGTTTGCTTGCAAAGATTAAAACTTGTATTTCTTCTGAACTCGTCTTACTCTTTTAAAGACGTGGCTCGTGAATTAAAAATCAGAGGCTCTCAAGTATCAATTTGATGATAACATGAAATAAAGCATGCACAAATTTTGCTAATATGAGGTCTAATGTATTGTATGATACATGGTTTTACCAACTGTTTAAATTATAGTATTGTGTTGCAAAGTGATTAATCAAGAACTCATTGAAATTTGTTGAATCCAGTAACTTATTTTCTGATTTCACTAAGCAGGCATACTATTTTAAGAGAGGACATCAAGTTAGGAAATTAAATTAATTATACATTGAAAAATCCCAGAATTTTTGGAATTTGCACCTTATAGTATAAGCTTTTTTTATTATCACTTCCGATTTGATCTTCCACAATTATTAGTTGTGGTCCTGCAGTTCTAGTGATTTTTATTCTTTGTCTCAGGGTTGTTTTAGAAATGTTCTGAATAAAATTTTCTCAGACAATCCTAACACATTGTACTTTATCACTGATATTATTACACTCACTAGGACATTAAAATGCTTGCAGGAATAAAAGACAAAAATCTCGGCTCTTACAATAACACAGCTCTTAAGATTACTGTTCTCTGAGAAGAAAAATCTGATTAATTTTTCTGCAATACATTTCAGAGAGATGATTTTTTGCAGCTGTGCCTGATTTTGAAAACATTTCAGTTGTACGTCTTGTAATATTACTTACTTACTTACTCACTGGCACTATCGAACCTGTAGGTTCATGGCCGCACAGACATAAGCTCTCCATACATCCCTATTCTGAGCTAATGCTTTCCAATCATTCCCTGTATAATCTACTTCCCTCAAATCATAGTTAATGTTATTCTCCCACCTCATTCTTGGTCTACCAACTGGGCGTTTTCCCTCTGGCTTTCCTACAAGAAGCTTCCATGCAAGTCTCCCATTCCCCATACGTGCAACATGTCCTGCCCATCGCAGTCCATGAGACTTAACTGTTCTTATTATATCTGGCTTCCTATAAAGACCATATAGTTCATTGTTATGTAGTCTTCTCCATTCACCTGTCTGTTCATCTCTCTTTGGTCCAAAAATTTTCCTAAGTACTTTATTCTCAAATACTTGTAATCTCCTTTCCTCCCTTAAAGTAAGAGTCCATGTTTCGCACCCATATAATATAACTGGTAGAATAATAGTTTTATATATTTTTTACTTTAACGTTTTTTTGAAAGGAGTTGGGACATCAAGAGTCTCTGCAATGCATAATAGCATGCATATCCAGAATTGAGCATATGTTTTATTTCTTTGTGCTTCTCATTCCTATTTGTGATTATTGTTCCTAGGTATTTGAATTCAGGCACTTCCTCAAAATTTCCCTCATTTGTCATTAGCTGTCCATTTCCATTATATATTGAATTTCTACATGTGACCATATATTTAGTTTTATTGATATTAACTTCCAGTCCCAATTTCTTAGTGTTACTCAATAGTGTGTGCGTGTTGTCCTTTGGTATCTCCTCGCTATCGGCCAATAATACTACATCATCAGCATAAACTAACAGCTTATTAATACCATTGAGTTGTAAGCCTTCCTCATTCTCTAAAGATTTAATGGCATGCTTTAGTACAAAATTAAATAGTAGAGGAGATAGTGCATCTCCTTGCTTCAACCCATTCTGGATTTCAAAAGTGTCCGAAAACTGTTTGCCTACACGCACCCTACTGTTTGTGCCATTTAGACACATTCGTATAAGTCTAACTAACTTTTTAGGAATTCCGAACTCCAGCAGGATACTATATAACTTCTCCCTCTTAATTGAATCATATGCTTTTTTGAAGTGTACATACAGTTGATGTACAGTACCATTATATTCCCATTTCTTTTCTAAAATCTGTCTTATACTAAAAATCTGATCTGTTGTAGACCTGTTTCTTCTAAATGCACATTGATGATCTCCTAGAATGTCATCAATATAGGGAGTAAGTCTGCTTACTAATATATTTGTAAGAATTTTGTACGAAGTTGAAAGTAATGAGATGCCCCTGTAGTTGTTGCAATCAGTTTTATCTCCTTTCTTATAAATTGGTATGATAATTGATTCCTTCCATTCATGTGGAAGAGCTTCTTTTTCCCAAATCATGCTAAGCAACCAGCGTATCTTGTCCATCAATTTTTCTCCCCCTGATTTTATCAGTTCTGCTGGGATCTCATCTGAACCTGATGCTTTATACATCTTCAATTTTTCAATCACCATTTCAACCTCTCATGCATTTGGTTCCGCGACTAGCATTTCTCCTGTCTGTAAATTATCCTCCTCAATTTCCTGTTCTGTATGTACATTTAGTAGCTGATTAAAGTAACTTTTCCATCTATTTAATATACTCCTGGAATCTGCAATCATATCCCCATTTTCTTTCCGAATTATGTTTGTCCTAGCCTGAAACTCTTTCTTCTCTATACTAATTCCCTGATATAATTCTCTAATGTTCCAATTTTTTGCATTCAATTCAAGATCATTAATATTCTTTCTCAAATATTCCCTCTTTCTACTCTTTAGTAACTTGGTTGTTTCCCGTCTAATACTACTCAATTGCTCTAAATTTACCTCATTTGGCTCGCGTAACCATTTAATTTTTGCTAGCTTTCTTTTCTTTACAATGTCGGCACATTCCTCATCAAACCATTTCTTGTTTTGCCTCTTTTTTAAACAACCAATGCTTTCTGATGCTGACAATTTAATAGTATCTCTTATAGCCTCCTATTCTTTATTTATATCAGTTTCTTCTTCGTTTGCCACATTGTCATCTGAAGATTCCAGTACTTCTAGTCTATTAGCAATTTTGATTTGGTATTCTTGCCGCATATCATAATTTTTCAAGTTTTTTAATTCAAATTTTACAGAATCATCTTTAGCGTTTTTTTCCTCTCATAAGCGATAGCAGTTTTCTGATTTTCACTCTGACCAGATGATGATCCGAATTGCAGTCTGTCCCTCTAAGTGATCTAACATCGATGATGCTACTGTGCCAGCGTTTATCCACTAATACATGATCTATCTGGTTCCGAGTTTCTCCATCTGGGGACATCCAGGTGTATTTATGAATATCCTTATGCTGAAATGTTGTGCTCTTTACAATGAGATTCTTCGATGTGGCAAATGTGACTAATCTAACCCCGTTGTTGTCACTATCTTCATGAAGACTGAATTAGCCTATTGTTGGTTTGAATATATCTTCCCGCCCCAATTTTGCATTAAAATCTCCTAAGACAATTTTCATATGATATCATGAAAGGCTATCAAATAAGCATTCTAGTTCTTCATAGAACTCATCCTTGATCTTGTCATCTTTATCTTCTGTGGGGGCATGTACATTTACAATTATAAAATCATGTTGTTTACCCTTTAGAATTATGTATCTTATCCTATTACTAATAAACTTAATATCTCGGATAGCGGATAGGATCCTCCTTCTGACAAAAAAACCCGTTCCAAATGCAAGTCTTTCTGCACCCCCCGTAGTATAATGCTAAGCTTCTTGATTCCTGACTACCATCTCCTGGCCACCTAACTTCCTGTAAAGCGACTATATCCAAGGGCGATTTATCTAAATCCCGCGTTAATATCTCTAGTGCCCCGCCATTGTATAAAGTCCTATCATTCCATGTTCCTAGGAACATGTCCCATGTTTGAGCCTTTGGCATGGGTTCCCTGAAGTAGTCCCCGCCCGGAGAACCGAGTGGGGGACTATTTGACCTCCAGAAAATTTTACCCCAGTTGAACCCATGTCCGCATTTCTTGACGGTTGTATTTTTACGGTGAAAGATCGTCACTCTTTCGACCAAGGTACTTTTTTCATCTGGCTTATCACCTTCGACCAGTCCGGCATGGGTAACCCTATCGGCAGCAATGCTACCGCCGGCATAGCTCTCAGGATCATTTAAGCACGCAAGTCACTCCACTCTCATAATATTGCAAATATTAATTATCATGAAATTAGTATAATATATTATTCTATATTTAACACATACCATGATAACATAGAAGTTTAAATACATGTCAATAACCTATAATAATTATATCAGTGTTAAATTAAATATAAACTCTTTGGAAGCATCATAACCATATGTTTTTTAAACTCTTTTCCCTGGAGGGCAATAGTTTTGTCAAAGATGACAACTAACTCTCCTCACTCCATGTGTCCCTTGTTCTCTTGTCTCTATAGTTATGGTGAGGCAGACAGGTCATAGCCTTCCATGAAGGAAAGAAAAAGATTTCTATCCTTCATACTAATTATTCTCACCTTGTTCCACTCAAGACAATTTCTTGGCAATGTTGATTTACTGTTATGACAAGCTTGTTACAGCCTTCCAGACTCAGGTCATTTAAAAATAAGCATTCACTCTATTATCTCCGATTGAGGGTCTTTCAACTTTTCAGCGGTTGCCCTTTTACCAGCCGGCTGCTGGCCCTTCACATCCACATGTGTCAATCACAGAGGTAGATGATCAACAGTCAGTGTAAGGGTGACATGTGGTTAGCATGTCGAGTGCCCCCAGGTTCCTCAACCTGGAGCCGCTACTTATTGTAGCTACCCAATTGCCTCACGATGCTGGGTGGGCACCGGTCCCATACTGGCCAAAATACCATGAGAAAATTTCTTCCCCCATGGAGACTCAAACCAGCGCAAGTCCCGTAACTCTTCGCCAAGGCTTCCTACCTTAACCGCTCGGCTACGGCGCGGGACACTCTATTATATCTACAATTCTATAAACAAGGTAATTTTCTTATCATCTCAAAGTGTTCAGTATAAATATAAAAGATGTTAAGAATTTGTTGTAGTTATAGAGAAAGTAGTACGGTGTTTAAACATAAAGATTATAAATGAGAACAATGTTCAGATATTTCTACAAATTTTAGGGAATGCTCTGCTTCAGAGCCTATGCCCACAAGCCACGCCATCTAAAAGAATTTAGTCATAAGATAAATTTGTAAATATGCATATTCTTTGAAAAAAGCTAAATATTTAGCATTAATATTTTGGTTAATGTTTCACTATTTTGTCTTGGAATATTTTGTTTTGAATGATATGAATATTATGTCTAGATTTAGTATTCTGGTAATCAAGAGATAAATGCTTTAACGTAAAGATTTTTCAATTCTATATTAAAGTAATCAGATAGGCCCTACTAGTTCTTCATTTCACTACTTCTGTCTAAATTTACTTTCAATGTACTTTTTCAATATAAAGAATTGGTAAATGTTTAAAAGTTTCCAGAATTCTAAAACAAAGTGCCTAAAAAAAGTAAAAAAATTATGATATTTATAATTATAGTTGGCAACATTGTTTCTGCATTCCTCAGCAGAACTCATAACAGCTGGTGACAGTTTGTATTGAATGCAAATTTACAGTTGATTGTTTCAGTGGTAATTTAGGCCCTTACATATACTAATAAATCTTAATTAATATTCACTCTGTTCTATTTAATCCGAATCCAAAATTGACGAGTAGATTGTTATATTGTTTTATATCCATTTTACAAAGAATAAAGTATTTTAGAAACAACTTAATGATACACATTCTACAATTCCAGCAGTTTCCATATGCAAACTTCTCCATCAAAACTGAATGTTATAAACTTCAACTTATGAGTACTTTCTTCATCCTTCACAATTTATTCATACATTTTTATACAAGAATTTCTTCGGTGATTATACTCTTTTTAAATCGTTCAATTCATTATGAGATATATAAATTATCAACCAAGAATTTTTTGTAATATCTACATTAAAATTTCTCAAATTATTTGACACATATTCATAATAAGCCTTTTTTGCTGTAATTATTTCTACAATTTTACTTAAAATGTAGATAATTTTTGAAGATGACCAATTATTCACTGATGTTGCAGGACAATGCTCAGCCATAAAATGAAAATTTTGCTATGTATATGTTAGGTTTCTGTGTGTTTTTTTTTTTTAGTCCTTATGAATGAGATATATTGAATTCCTCTTAGCAAAACTGTAACATTCTTGTATAATATTTGAAAATTTATACGGCAACATTTGAAATCATCTATTTTATGTTATGCAGTTGATAATGTAGTTGCCTACTGTGTAATGTCTGTTGTCATGTACACAGGTTGGTGCTTTTAACTATCTTGAATAATAATTTATTTTTACATTGGTTTTGCAGTTGCTATTTCAACATACCTTGAAATAAGTTTTTTACATCTGTAAATTAACTTTCAATTATATCTCTGTTTAATAATGTATACAGTACTTCTTATTGGCTCTGATATTGTTTATTTATTTAATTCTCTTCTCATATAAGCTTGCTAAAAATAAAGTAATAAAAATGGATCATATAATATATAATATATCATGATTCAGAAATCTAAATCTAATATGTATATGTTATTAAATATAAAGTTTATAGAGTAAAACGATGTTCTTATGCTGTTGTTTATGGGCAAATAATCAATTTATTAAATTCATAACTTTGTCATTCAGAATTCTAAGGAACATATCATTATTTACGTATGGAAAGTAACAAAATATTTGTATAACTGTCTGTCAATTAGAGGATTCAGCTATACTTCAAACATATGAGTTGCTGTTGTCCATAATTAGACTTGATATTATCTTGACTGGAAGATATCTGAAGATATGCAGGAATAAACTAAAGCCTTGTCTACATTTACATGATGATTGATTATAGTTAATTATGTGAATAGTACTTATTCAGTTAAATTTACTGTTTTGTAATACATTTTCATTCATTTGTTACACATGACTCTCTTATTGCATTCAAATGAATTAATGAATATGTTGATTTTGGTAACTTTTGGTAAAGTGTATTGAAGCTATGTAATGTCAATAATGTTCATTTCAAATGTCTTCAGTCATTATGCTTATAAATTTTTAGATGAAGTCTCCAGTCTCTGATGTTTCTTATAATTTGAGATCAATATTTTTCCTTCTGTTTGTCATTATGAATCATAAATCTAATGAAAGAAGATTATTTCGTTTTTGCAGCTTTTATAATCAAATATGATGAAGTGTCAAAAGCGTGGAATTTTAAATATTTTTGTAGTTTACAAGACAAATAATCAATGTATCATAATGTTGTTGTGTTTTTTTTCCTCCCATTCAACCAGCATAAACGAATTGATAATGAGGATTATTGAAGTCCATTCAGCTGTTTCTGCTTCCATGCATGCTCATGAATTGCATAGTTGAAGTATTTATGTACAGATCTCAGAATTAATATTTACAAGATGTTTTTAAGACTTGTTGACCATGTGCTTGTGCTATTTAGCCGTAACGCTATATTTCTGTCATCTATCATAAATAATATGAAATGTTGTTTTAATGTGATTGTTGAAGTCCTTCTCGATGAACTGCACCTTTCCATTTATGACTTGCTGTAGATGTTTACAAGACTTATCGATCATGCACTTGTGTTATTTAGCCATCTATTTTGTCATCTATCAGAATTATATTGAAATGTTTTTCTAGTAACATTGTGTTTTGATATTATATTTCCCATTATCTCTTCTCAAATTAAAGTCCAAGAAATGGCTGGAGTGACCTTGATCCATGAAACAGAATATGCTTAAACAGATTCCTTTTGTGCATCTTGACCAAATTCATACCAGAAACAGTCAGGAGGCACCTGTGAACAACGGAAAAGTTTCAAACTTCCTGTGATATTTTTGGGGAGAACAGTTAATCTCTTTACACCTCCATTAGGGTAACTATCATAAACATAGTCATTACTCTGATTCATCGCTCAGCCATGATTAGGTCACTCCAGTCTCTGATGGAGATCAAAATAATTTCTCTTCACAGACTGGGTTCCTTGAAAAATAACTACTTGTCTCTTATTCCACACACAGAAGATAAAATGACATGGGCATTCAAATGAAAACCGCAAAAAAGTTAATTTTTTTTTCATATTCAAGAAGCATTACACCAATAGAAAACCAACAATGATCTTGAATACCTTAATGCAATCTTCAATGAGAAATATTATTCTTCATCACTTTAGATCAATCAAAATCTTATTTATTCTCTTGTTAAATTTCATTGATGTCATGGGCACTTCATCACACTGAGGGGGCCAGTTATCTTCATTCTGCACTCAAAATAAAAATTTCAAAACACAACACTGCACCACACCAACTGTAAAGTAGTGCTAACATATTGAATTCTGTTTTCATATAATGCCACATGTCAGATCAATGTTGCCAACTAACTTCAATATTCTGAAGTTATATAATACAATTTTGTATATTATAGTTTAATAATTACTAGCTCAGTGGGTTGATGAAGACATACCACTTGTAAATGGATTTAAAAGCACAAATATCTGCAGTGAAATGATTTCTATGATTCAGTAATTCAGTTAAACTGATATAGCTGTCATATAATAAGGTTGGGAATTTTTACATTATGAGGTTTTCTTAATAAAAATAAATGAATCGTGAATTCTTTTTACCTCATACATCTATGTTTTTTAACATAGGACTGCAGTATTGGGAATCATCATTTCCCATCCTCAGCTGTTGTCATGACTGTCGATTCTTCATTATGACGGTCATTTTTTAAACTGCCATCTGGTGTAGGTTTGTAGAACTTTGAATCAAATTTGGTTCATCCGGAAACTCAAAATTCATGGTTCTAGTAAAAAAAAAAAAACATTAGAACCATGAATTTTGAGTTTTCAGATGAACCAAATTTGATTATAAAGTTCTTCTAATCTACACGAGATTTCAGTTTAGAAAATGACCAGCATAATGAAGAATTAATAGTCGTGACGACAGCTGAGGATGGGAATGATGATTCCTGATACTGCAGTTCTTTGTTAAAAAACATAGATGTATGAGGTAAGAAGAATTCACGGTTCATTTGATATTTACTATGATATAGCTTTGTTAAACTGAGAGAAAGTAGAAATGCCGGCGTGGGAGGGACGACAAAAACTTGCAAAATCTATTATTGTGAAAATATTCCACAACTACAAATTTAATCTTAATACAAATAGAAACAAAATTTTAGGACTGTTAAAAAAATAAAATTTTATGATGTACAGTACCATTGTTGGTGGCACAAATTCTGAATTTGAAGTAAAAATTAAAATAACATAACATTTTATAATTACTATATTACAAAATATATCAATTTTGTGGTTTTCATTTGAATGAACCTCTATTTGTAAATTAGTAATGAACACTTGGGAACTTCAGTTACTGGTACTCTATAAATTACTAAATAATTTACCTGGAGTAAATGAATATCCTGCATGACAAGTGTAAACAGCAATTGTGTTCCACAGAGTTGATTGGTTCAGAAGCTGCACATCACTGTTTGGAAATGTCTGTGGATATCCACAAGTTATTGCTAGAAACAATGTCGTTATAGTTAATTAATTAAACGCTTAAAGAAGCACTGCATTAGATGAAGCTTGAAGAGAAAAAAACTATCATACATATAAATTCTGTGTCCACCTGAAATAAACATAATCCAATTTCACTGGTATTGCTATTAGAATTATTAATTCAATATTGGATCTCTTTATCAGCCCTAGCAGATTAGTAGTTACCATTTTTGCTACTGGTTCTTAGATTCATGGATTCAAATTCAGAATGGGCTGATGGAACTTAAAAATCCTTAGCCTGGCTTCATTCAGAATGGAAGTAAAGCAGTGAATTCCCATGTCATAGATTTATGACTCATAAAGGAACTCCAAGCCATATATAAGAGATCTCTAAGCAAAATTTTTCAGCCCTTTCGCACCAAATTTGAACTGTAATTTTAATAATGTGAACTGTTAGAGAGTGTTGTTACATACTAATTATCTAAATAATGTAGATTCTTCAATTCTGGCACCAGAAATGAGACCTTCTTTATTTCTGGGCACTTATCTCTTGACATGTGAAACATGGACATTTACTTAGAGGGAGGAGAAAAGATTACAAGTATTTGAGAATAAAGTTCTTAGAAACAAATTTTTGCACTATAGAGAGATGAATAGACATGTGAATGGAGAAGACTACATAACAGTGAGCTACTTGAACTTTATGGAAAACCAGATATGATGAAAACAGTTGTATCTCGTAGACTGTGATGGACAGGACATGTGGCATGATTGGGGAATGAAAGAGGGGCATGGAAACTCCTTGTAAGAAAACCAGAGGGAAAACATCTAGTAGGTAGGCCAAGAATGGGGTGGGAGAATAACATCAACCAAGATTTGAGTTAAGTAGATTTTATAGGGGATATTGGCAATCATTAGCTCAGAATAGGAATGTACAGTGAACTTATGTCCACAAGGCATGTGGGTTTGATAGTGCCAGTAAGTTATTTGATCTCGTAAGTTAATAAATTACATATATGTCAGCTTGGATATATAATCTAAGTTAGTTGGGCCAGAAACTAAACAAACATTTTTTAGCAAAATATATTGACTTAGTTATATCAATACTACAACCAAGTATTAGCAGTATTAATCAAAATATAGGAAGATGCAAAATATAGTAGTACTAAAAATTCAAATTTTTTATACGATACCATACAGTCCTCTGAAAATCGTTAGTTCAAGAATGTAAAGTTTATAGCTGTGATATCTATTCTACCTTATTTTAAGGGCATAGAAAGGTGATTTAATGTAAGAAACCTTTCTGTGGGTTGTAAGGGGTAGTGACGTGTGTATAACCTCTCCTACCCAATTCTCATCCTCACCTTCTCGTGGTACAACCCGTTTTCACAAACGAGGCTCTGAGGACCGAGTCACGGTGGTATAACCATTCCATCAGGTACTGAGTAAATGCGGTATCCTAATGTCTGTCCAGAGACTAAAAGGTAGCAGCCCTACCACTGGACTACTTAGCGTCAGGCCAGTAACCTGTCCTAAGGAACTTCAAAACTACTTTCAAGTCTCAACACGAAAAAATCCAGAAGGAATTGTGTACCAGGACGTCCACTCAAAAGACTTCTGGATGGTGTTTCTCTTGAGGCCAAAACAGGTCAACAAATGGCCTAAATTCGTGAATGTACTATGATGATGACGAACCTTTCTGTCAGTATATCTGAAAAACTGCTGCACTCTGCAGTCAGAAAGCAAGAGACAAGTTTATTTCTTTCTAATGAAGTGTTCTTTAAATTTTCTATAATTATGAAATCTTCCCCAATTTACTTACTAAATAATTGGTATGCTGCTAAGCACATGGCTTCATTTAGTACTTCATTCAGCTTGGCTGTACGACACTGTTCCATATATAAGAAGGACAGAGAGAATTTTTGTTTACTTTCTTTATTTGAGGGAAGTCTTCAATTTTTTGAAGATAAAGAGTTTTATTGTTATTGTATATTTTATATTTAACTGTATTTAATTATTAAACAGCATCCAACTTTTTTCTTCCTTTTCTAAACTGTCTTCCTTTTATAAAAGAAAATGAAATTTATTTAATGTAGGCTGATCCATGTTGGCCCATACACTGGAGTCAGTTTTACAGAAAATGTGGAATGTCTTATGTTTTAAACAATTGCAATGTTATGTATAAATAAAAGAAAGGAAAACAGTTATAACTAAGAAAACTTATAAAATACCGGTATAACATTCCTAAATTAACTAAAAAAGTATGGTAATATGATTTAAGGCACTTATTTACAGAAGTTTCATTTTATCACAGTACACCACTCATGAACAATGCATTCTATTCCTCAGATCACTTCATCAATCATTTTTATTTAGCCCTGCACAGATTTGAAAATACAATAGAAAGTAACATTATGAGGTTTTATTTAGTAATAATATGTTTGGTCTGTTTTATTCTTACCTCATATGGTTGTTTCTGTTAGACATATGTTTCAAGACATGTTTGCCCCATCTTCAATTGGTACAGACTCTATACCAACTGAAACAACTGAAGAAGGGGCAACATGTCTTGAAACATATGTCTAACAGAAACAACCATATGAGGTAAGAATATAACAGACCAAACTTATTATTATTCTGCACGGATTTATTCATTTATCAATTCTATTAATTTTGTCTGAAGTTTTCTGAAACTGATATTCATTGAGGAAAGTATAATGTACCAGTAATTCAACATAAAAAATTGAAATTAAAAGAAATAAACCATGGTACAAACAGGCTACAATGCCCTTGTCTTACTAGCTGGCTGTTGGCTTCATTCACAGCTACCAATAACATCATCCAGCACAGAGAAGATGAATAATAATCATGTTGAATCCCCTAACCATTATAACTGATATTGCAATATTGTCATTTCAATTTATCACTCACACTGAAGGACAAATTAATATATGAAAAGAAAAATGTTTCATATAATGAAGTTGGAAATTTTTACATTATGAAGTTTTCTTAATAAGAATCAAATGAATCGTGAATTCTTCTTACCTCATCTATGTTTTTTAACACAGAATGCGATATCAGGAAACATCATTCCCATCGTCTGCTGTTGTCATGACTGTCAATTTTTCATTATGCTGGTAATTTTCTAAACTGCCATCTGGTGTTGATTTGAAAAACTTTGTAATCAAATTTGGTTCATCTGGAAACTCAAAATTCATAGTTCTAGTATGGTTTTTTTAATGTATATATTTTCCCAAACTGTTAATTCCAAAGGTTTAGATAGATGTTTCAAAAGTTTTGCATCTTGTTCAATTCTATGATTATCTAATAAACTATGTGCTGCTAATGCTGATTTTTCAATTTGACCATTTTTTATGTTTTTAAAGTGTTCTTTTTTGTGAGTGTCTAAATTACTTTTTATTTTTCATACATATATACTTTATTGCAATCTTTGCAATTAATTTGATAAATTCCAGATTTTATTTTCTGGGGTGTTAACTTTTTTATTAGTTAACAGAAGATTATGCAGGCTGAATTTGTTAATCAGAGCTATTGTTATATTAAATTTTTTTTAAATCATTTGAAATTTGTTATGAACTTCAGGATGATAAGTAAATTTTCCAGACAATAAAAAATCTTGAATTTATCAAATTAATTGCAAAGATTGCAATAAAGTATATATAGGAAAAACAAAAAGGAATTTAGACACTTGCAAAAAATAACACTTTAGAAACATAAAAAATTGGTCAAATTGAAAAATCAGCAACAGCAGCACATAGTTTATTAGAGATTCATAGAACTGAAAAAGAAGCAACATTTTTTAAACATCTATCTAAATCTTTGGAATTAACAGTTTGGGAAAAGATATACATTCAAAAAAACATACTAGAACCATGAATTTTGAGTTTCCAGATGAACCAAATTTGATTACAAAGTTCTTCAAATCAACACCAGATGGCAGTTTAAAAAATTATCAGCATAATGAAAATTTGACAGTCATGACAACAGCTGACGATGGGAATGATGTTTCCCAATACTGCAGTTCTGTGTTAAAACACAGATGTATGTGAATTCTTATTCACAATTCATTTGATTCTTATTAAGAAAAATATTTGCCCAAATTGGGATTTGAATGCAAAGTCTCCCGTTTTACATACCAGCATATGGGCAGACATTTTTTCTTCAAATATTAATAACTAATATTCTTTATTATGAGCCACTACTTGTAAAAAGTTCACGATGTGGTAGTCATAGAATGCCTTTTGCCTACCAGTCTACAACAGGTCTCACATCCACATGTGCTATTTACAGAGACGACATGTACAAGGGTGACATGTGGTCAGTATGTTGGGCCCCCTAGATAGTTTTCTCAACCTGGAGCTGCAACTAATTGTGGCTAAACAAATTACTCATAATGGTGTTTTGGAATCAGTCCCATATAGGCCAAATTCCATGAGAAATTTTCTTTCTATATGGGGACTGAAACCAGCACTTGTATCAAGGCTCTGTGCCAACACATGATACCTTAGACCGAAATTCCTCACAATATAATGTAAGCACTAGTCCCATAGAGTGGCTGAAATTCCATGAGAAAATATTTTCCTCCAATGGAACTCATATTTTGCACAAAGGCAAAGGCCATCATCCATTGTAAGGGGAAAAAAATAAAATTCAGATAGCTAAATTTATGATAATTTGGTAATTATGCGTTATATTAAATAATATTGAATGGCCTAATTTTATGTGTGGAATATGAATATGAAGATTAAATAATCTAAAGAGTTATATTTAATTACTTATATTTAAACATATTTCACACAAAATCAAATTACAATATTTGTTGGTGATTGATCATATTTCTACAAAAAAGCAATCTGGTTATCAGAGGAACACAAGTATTGAATCAGGGGTTGACAGATAACCCATATCCTGTTATTTCTGCTGATGATGGGACTAGTCCCAAAAGCGCTACAGATAATTAATAATCTTTAAGTTGAGGAGTCGGACCTTTTAGGTAAATATTTCATAATTTTATATTTTAATTTTGAATAATATCTCAACAGAACTTTATCATGAGTTTTATTAATGTTGACAATCCAAAATATCCAGATTTAAAGGCAAAGGATGTTATTTTCCAAATTGTTTTTGTCTGAGAATCATATTTACAATATGGACTTATTATTGATATTTTGTATTTTTAAGAAGCTTAATATATATTTTTACATATATTTTATTTCTGAATTTCCAATTCAATATAATATTATTACATTGGGATTTGTAATGTGACAGTTCAGAATGCAGTGATAAGTTTATCTCTAAAAATTTCTTTGGACAAATCTAATATTTTTGTAAATGTCCTGTCATCTTTTTTGAGATAAGGTCTGTAGAAATACCAAATATCATCTTCAAAATAACATTCTATTAGAAAGCTGAGAAAATATACTATATTAATACTATTTTCAAAGAAAACTTTAATTCAAAATGTTAGGACTTAATATGGAATTCCTCCACCAGCTAAAATCTGTGTTTCACATTCCAACTCACGTTTACATAAAGGTGTTTTTCCGGACCAAATTCCACTCATGGTGCATACTCTGCTTGCATTTCCCCACAGAATGTAACCTGTCTGACACTTGTATGTGACTCTGCTGTTGTAAGGATACTTGACGTCAACATCAGGAATATCCAGGGAACCATACATGATCCTTGGTGGAGGGTCACATAGAATTTCTGCACAAAAACTTATGTATATGTAAACATAAGGTTACTGATTACAGTTAACATTCAGAGTGATGACTGACATGTACAAGTTATATACTTTTATAAAGAAGAAAATAGTTTGAAATGGTGTATAAAGTACAACATTCCTTTCTTAAAGAGGCCTGCAAGTCAGATTGTCCTACATGCACTATGCACAAAAGTGTTGCTACAACTGAAGCTCATTCAGCTGCAGCTTGTGGGGTAGGTCTTTGCCTTGTCAAAAAAAAAGTGAAGAAAAACTTCATTAAATAGAGATGAAGTTTTTCATTGCATTGTATAATATATATGTGTATGTGTGTGTGTGTTATATTGTAGATTTTTGCGAATATAAGTATGATTAATCATATATATATATATATATATATGTATATGTAATGATTTTCTTACAATTCATGGTCTATTCAGGAAGATCAGTCATTTGAAATTAGTGCAAGAAAATCCATCTTCTGAACTCCAAAGCTAATACTGCCAAAATAGCTACAACACACTTGAACATAGCATTGAGAAGGAACTGATATTTTACTCTTGTTCTTTCAAAATGTTGGCAGATAGTTTCATATAGATATAAATCCAACAAAATATTTAAGTTTAAATATTTATCATGTTCTTATTTCTCTGGATTAACAAGTTTTACTGCCAAGCTTTTCAGTTACATATATGTGTTTATTTAGTAACTTGACTTTAGTGTTGATTCTGATTCAAGTATTCAGGCTGAATAACTATGTGTGGTGGCTGGAGCTAAGAATGGCAAGAAGACACTATTATATATGTACTCAATCAGGAAGTACTAAGAGAATTATATGACATTGTAAGAGTATTTAAAAATCATGTGAAAAATACACATACCAAAAAACAGATGATACGGTACACAACACCACTAGTAGCAAATCTGTGGGATTTTGCACACTGTGCATTGCATGTCTAGTGTAACAATGCTGTGTCATTAAAGCAACAATACATTGCTGAGAACTGCAAAATTTTTTCACATTTATGTAATTAAGTCTACAAATTAATATATATATATATATATATGGGGAATGCCGTAGCATAGTGGTTAAGGCACTGAGCTACAAGCCGGAGGGTCGAGGGTTCAAGTCCCGTTAGGGTCAGGATTTTTAAACTGACCCAAACCCTCTGGCGGCACTATGGCCCTGGGGTCGACTCAACCTCTAAGCGAAATGAGTACCAGACGCTTGTTCTGGGGTAAAGGCGGCCGTCACGCAGGGCTGACAACCCGGCTGACATAAAATACCGATTGTCTAGAAAAAGTGGGAGCCTTAACCTCCTACTACCCCAAGGGCCTCCGGGCCTGTTGTGGGATCACTTTATATATATATATATATATATATATATATAATCACACACACACACATAATGTACAGGCTTATATTTTAATGCATGTTATTAACTTGATTTAAAGTGGTCTATTAATATCAATTAGTCATTATTCATCTATTAGATTTTTATTAAGCAACAGAAACAGAGAATAAACAAATAGGATATAGTCTTGTATGATGCATATATTGTGCCTTTAGTCATTTGATAGAGGAATAATCAGGTGTTTTAATTAATTAATTTCTTTAAATAACATGTTCAAGCTCCTATTAAACACATTAATAATAAATTACATATTTTAATACTACATCCTACATTAAAATAAAATGTGACTAGACACTCCTGAAGAGCTCAAATGACTGAAGTATGGCAAGAAGAAGAGAATATACGGAGTGATATTGTCAGTGGCATTGTCAGAGGAATGCAGAAGAATGTGTCAAAACCCCTAATTTCAAATTTGCACCACATTTTGCACCACTCTAAGTTTCAGAACAATTTTTTTACAAAATTAACCTTATGGTAATTCTGTAACAGTTGTCATACATAAAATTTTGCTTTATATGCAAGAATTAAAAATTATGCTTCTGACATATGCCTTTGAATATATGGGAGTGTTCTAAATTGCCAAAACATGTATTGAGTTATAACCACTAAGATTGGAAAATACGCATCTGTTTTAAAACATCGGCCGCCTTGTCAAGTTTTGCCAAAAATTTAATTTGAGAGTTAGAAGAGAGTACATGTGTCATAAAACATGCTGAATTGCAATTAAACTTGGATTTTGTAGACTATTTAACTCATGCCCCAAATGGGAGTCAATGACCAATCACGTTTCAATGATTTTTGATTTACAACCAGTCACAGTCGTGTTTCGCCTAGAATTTACCAACTAAAGTTTATCATGATAAAGAAAGCACCTCCATTTTAAGATTCTGAATAGGTCACAGCATTATTTTGCGGTGACTGACTCTCTAAGAAATACGGCTACCAGATTGTATATATAGTGCATGAATGTCAACACATAGCACATGCAGGAGTTAATATAAAACATTTGTAGCAATTGATTATACCACCAAAAAAAAAAAGAAACCACTGTTTGCACTTTCATAAATGTATTTTTTCCCAGGTAATAACATTCCAGAAAAATATAATTGTCATATTTACATTATACGGATCTCTGATAACGATTTGCCAAGTAGATTGTGACGTTGGTGTGTTAGTCATCAGGACAGGAGTGTGCGAGGTGATCAAGCCAGTCAGTGTGCTGCTTCTGTTACACTCGCACGCGTGTTGCTCTTATAATGCCTAATCAGATAGACCCGTTTTGGGAAGAGTACATTACTTCCCTTTTCGACGCTAATTATAGTTATTCCGCGATTATTGAGGCTTGCAAAAACGTAATTTTATGGTGTCAAAGTGTGGAATTAGCTCAGTGCTTAATAAAAAGGGAAAGGGTCGCTTGGAATTAATTCCAAAAGGGAAAAAAAGCGGGCAAATCCACGACCTGCTACTACCCGCACCCCATATGTAATCAGAAAGGTCAAGGTTCTTATCTCTGGTGGTAACCCTGCCACACAAAGGGTGATTGCGAACAGATTGGGAATATCCCTTAAAACTGTAAACACCATAACAAACACAGATTTAAACATGGAGAAGCACCACAAAAGCAGGGTTCATAAATTGTTGCCACGTCACAATGCCGAATGCCGCACCAACAGCAGAAAACTATGAAAAGCACCTGGCAGGAGAAAAATGGAAATTTTTGGTCACACTTGATGAAGCATATGTTTATCTAGGAGACTGCAATAAACCCCGGGCAATTTACTATAGAGAAAGGGGTGAAAAAAATTTCAAATGTGGTATGCCGAATGTAGAGAAAGTTTCTCCAATGGATTATGGTCATCACGGGATATTGCTACAATGAAAAACTGACAATTCGTAGAGTAGCTAAAAAGGCCAGCATCAACTCCCAGTACTACCAGGAAGAAGTTCTCACCCAAATTTCCCCGACTGAAATCCCAGCTCTCTATGGTACAGACAAAACTCAAGTTTGGGTGCACGAAGACAAGGCCTCCAGTCTCTCTTCGGGTTCAACCTTGGCGTTCCTGGAGAAATGGAGCAGGAAACTAGAATACATGATATTCCATTAAGCAGCATCTTAGTGAAGTCTCCTAATGCATCACCGATGGACTTTGTGTCTTTGGATTCTTCAAAAGTGCACTGGGAAACAGGCGTCCTCGAACAATAGACGGTCTCTGGAAGGCATGTAAAGAAGAGTGGGAAATTCTAGACATGGCTGTGCTGCGTAAGAGTCTTCTGCAGCAGAAACTCCGATGCTGAACCATAGCTCGGGTGAAGAGCCATCAATTAGAGCATGCTCCATGGTGGAGTCACAGCTTTTCTTAAGGTAAAACTTGAAAATCATTTGTTATCAGAGATCAGAAACAACCCTCTGTAGGACATCAGAAATGAATTACTATACATTTTGATATGTTTCATTTTTTTCCCCACTAGAGTGCATACTTACAATATTGCGTTCCTATGGCAATAAATAATATGATGTGGTTGCAGTGATGAACAACTGAAGCATCCCAATCGTTTCTCATTTGTTTTCAAACATCGCTGTTCACATTAAATATATACATTTTTAAAATAACTATATTAAATAATGATTTGTGAGTAAAGAGCTTAATTTTTATTCGTTAAATAGTCCTAACACATACCACTCTTGATTTCCAAATTATCTACATAAATTCACTCCTCACTTCATGAGTCGTGTATTTATCGATAATTTGGAAATCACTTGTGGTATTACTTGAGACTGTTTTTGCATTGATTTTGAAGAAGACAATTTACTGTGGGGATAAATTTAGACTTTGTCCATAACAAAAATTTGAGATTTACTTTGTATTGGAAGCTAGATTGGTGTGAGAGATGAGAGTGGGTGTATGTGCACTGTAGCATGAAATTATTAGTCTACTTTTCTCATTAATGTGTTAAAGTGGCAATGTTCATTAACATATAAATTGTATTGGCAAAAAGTATAATAATGTCAGGTATTAGAAAGGTGACATTTGTTATTCTTTCTCTAAAGCAGCGAGCAAAAAATAAATAAATGGAGTGAGAATGAAATTGCAACAATAGAATTAGCATATTATAATATTTTGTGCGATAATCCTTCGACTAGTGGGAAGAGTGAAAAACGATTCCCCTTGATATTTCTAAGACAACATCTGAAGGTCCACAACAACCAGCATTAACCCTAGCAATACCAACACATATTGTTACAGAACTTATACTACCAATGGGGCAGGGGGGTACTTTATGACCATCACTTTAAACAAGATATATGAGTAATTTTTTGAACACATTTTAACATATTTATTTTAAAATGAAATGTTATAGAATGTCATGCATATTAATGTAATATTCAACTTAGTTTTACATTTTGTTTTCATTAACCCTACAACCACCAAGCATGGGCAAAAATTGCCCATCAATTCTTCTTTTCTTGAAAAGTATTTAAAAATATCCTCCTATGTTAATGGGCCTTTTTCTATTTGTTATCCACCTTATACACCACATTATTCTATATTTATCCATTTAAGTATTAAAATTTTAAACAAAAAGAATCCAATTTTCTGCTATGGGCAGATTTTGCCCCTGGTTGGTACTACCTGTGACCAAAATTTGAATAGTTTCTGAAATGGGTTTTGGCTGCCTTTGTATTAATTTTTTTGTGCATTGTTGAGAATACAAAATTTTAACATATAAAGTTTCATTGTTGATATAAAAACCATTTCATATGCAGGGGGTAAATGTTCTCCACCTGAAAATAATAGTGACCTCTCTGAATGAAGACATTGAAAGAGTGTTTTCAATACAAACTATATTTGTTTAAGTGTTAATTTTTTTTTTTTACTTTTTACCTGTAAAAATTTTAATACCTCGTTATTTAGACCAAAAATTATATAGACATTTTGGACATTCTGTATATTCAAGTACAAGTATATTCTAATGTGTACCAACTTCCTTTGTTCAAGTGTTAGCATTTTTTTTTTTGGGTACATTTCACCAGAAAATAATTCAGTACTGGTATCTGGTCATTTAGATCTAAATATACAATAGTGTATACAAATTTTGGACATTCTGTATATCCAAGTGCTATACTAACATTGTTTCTAATGTATAACTATTCTCTTTGTCCACTTTTGAGCATTATTACTTGTTATATTTCACTAGTGACATAAAAATAGTAATACAGTAAGTTATACAATTTAGGACACTCTTTATATTCAAAATATTACATTTTTAGTAGTATGTAATTTAGCAGGTTTATTAATAAACTAATATCAAAAAATGAACTTGATTACATACAATAAATATGGATTTATAACTAAATATAACGTGGGCAAAATTTGCCCTGGGTTGGTCTTCAACATAACCTTAAATACTTTTGTGCTCCTAGGGTTAATCACATTACATATTTAGACTAATACAGTCGTCTTTGTCTTATTGTAAGTAGAACATTAGAACATTTGTGCAAATTAATTATGGAAACTTATAACAATAATTTCAGGACAATACACAAATCCATTCATTGATGATGTAATCATGTAACGTCATCGTCATCATCAGAAGGCAATAAAATTGCGTCATCAACTTGCTCAAGCACAATATTTTCATCTTCTGTTTCACTCAATTCCTCATCACTATCATCAAATACAAAATCAAAAACTATTTCATTATCATGTATACCCAAAATTTCTTTGTCAGTCAAAGGACTTCAAAACATTTCAAATAATTTTGTTACTCACATGTGTAAATTACTATAACTGCACAACAGACAAACTGAATACTGAATAAGTAAAAAAATAAGTATTATAAGAAAACAAACTATCAGACCAATCAATAATGAAAGAATAAATTATACAAACCAACTCCAATTTTGGTAAAAACAGAATTAGAGATATAAAACCATTGTTGAAAAAGTTAAGAAAAGAAATTCAAGGTATGTTATGCATCACAAGAACTACCAACGGGGACGGTTACTTCATGACAGCAATAACAAGTCACGACAGAGCCACATTAGGACCAGCAGCATCAACCATCATACTGGATGTTGTAGTGAAGAGTGACCTGCTGAAGATGGAACAGATATTCTGAAAGGCCTATATGCATAGAGATTACATATTTTATAAGTTGAGGACGACGGATTTTACCTAAGAAAGTATATTTTAACTTATTTTATTTTAATAACAAATCTTTGTTTCATAAAATGACCAACAATGAAAACTTACAAACAATTATGCATTTTGTGATGAATACGTAATAGAATATGTAATGAATACGTGATAAAAATGATGTAATAAAAAAGTAATAAAGACAGGGGTTGCAAGTGTTATAAAAAACACGGATTTTCGTAAGAAATCAAATTGAAGCACTGGTTTTATCAGGGCTCACAAATATCATAAAAAACACGGTTTTTCGTAAGAAATCATAAATTTATGCACTGGTTTTAATAAAATATTATTATATTTTTAAAGTTTCTGTCAAAACCAGTATATAGAAATTGTTACGTTATCTTTATGAAACATTGGAATGCACACATACAGATAAGTTCAATAAACACTTCAAGCCTGTGACTGAAAAAGTCCAGAATAATATTTATATTGTAGGGCAAAGTACTGTTAGACGTTCGAGAAGCTTCTAATACTTTCCAGGAAAAAAATCCCCTCGCATGTAAAAAGTCACCTTCGATCATCCCGCATCTAGCAAAATACATAAACATGGACGACTTTACCCATATAAATAATAGACATTCTCACAATAAGATTATTACGTCGTCAAAGAAGAAGGAACTAGGACATTGTCTTGTATCAGGACATGATTCTTCCCGCAACAGTTTGTGAGTATAACTGCTTTTTCAATTGATATTTTAACTAGGTGGACTCAGCCATAAGAGAAAATAAAATAATTCATTTTAAATAATAGTTTCAATACCATTAATGAACTTATATAGTATTTCTGGAACTTAAAAATTATTATATTTGTGACTTTAAAATTTAGTTCATCAAGCATATTATAGCAATATTTTGCATACAACAACAATTGACTGTTTCCTTGGTCAGGAACAGAGTACCTAAAAATAAACGCTCTCTCAGACATATAAAAATATCATCACCTTAAGTGTGCATTCCGATAAGTATTCATTCGTATAAATTACATTTTAGGTTAAGAGATTTTAAACTATAACAGAGGGTTTACGTTAAATTGCTATGTAACTCTTCAAAACTATTATAATAAAGTTGTTATTTTGGAACGCTGCTGTTTTGTTGCAACAGTTAACAGGATCCACGTAGAGAACGAGGCCTGATTCATACTCTCAGCGCTGTATCCCAGGAGGAAATTGGTCACCTCGTGCCTGCTTTCATTCCCTCAGGCATCCGCTCGGCCTGTCCATATATATATATATATATATATATATATATATATATATATATATATATATATATATATATTCCATCCTTAAAACTTACTTGATAGTGACCATTTATCCTTATTAAAAACGCTACCTAAAACCTAACAACCCTCCTGGTTATAATAAAGTGGTGCCAGCTAATTGGGATTATTAAAGATAATAGCTTTGTTGTATTTTCAGTAGAGAAAATATCTATCTTCGGGTTTTTACAGCTGCTGCCGTCTTCCCGTGCCAAACCTCCAAAGCCTACGGTCTTGGGCATCTTCGATGCTTAGCCCTCAAGCTTGCATTACTGTGTAGAGAAAATATAATAGTTATTATACCTTTTGTATAGGTGCGAACCCTTATTTAAAATTAAATCATTCACAGTAGCAGCTCGGTTCCCTGATAAATTGGACTTATTAATTATTGTTGCCATCAATTGATATTTTTATATACGAGAGAAGTTGAGTATGCAAAATAAGGTTTACTTTTATTTTTTGAGCAATCATACTAATAATTAAGGATAGATTTAAGTCATATTATTTTCGGGGATAATAACCTGTCTAATTGTGATTATCTTTACAGCATTAATTTACTACGTGTTATTGAAAATTTTATTTGCAAAATAATCTTATATTTGCTTAATTTCCAATAATCTTTGTTTATAGCAAACTATTTTGTGATTGTTAAAGGACATTACTATTTTAATAATTCAAGAATTTATTCTTTTTTCTTGTGTTTAGTGAAGGAATTTGCTCACGATTAATCATTATTTTTCAGAATCTATTGTGCCTTGTTCACTGAGTGATTTTATTTGCAAATATTGTTGTTTAACACTGATTGAATTATTGTCTGCTTAGGCATAGTAATCTCGAATATCTATATAATAGTACAATTATTTTGTGGTAAGACAAAACATAAATTTCAGAATTGCGATTTGTTATCCACCTTTTAATACATTGTGTAAATCGCGCAATTTGTAAGAAATATCCCCTCTTGTGCAATAGTGAATAGAAACATGCCCCCTAAGGTTAATCCTCAATCTATGGAAGAGATGGAGGCGGCAATAAAGAGTTAACAGCTAGACTGATGTCGTACGAAGCCGTTCAGTCTCAGCTTCAAGGGCAAATAGTTTCGGTAGCTATCTCCATCCCCAAAAGTACACCAACTGCACCACCGCCTCCGGCGAGGGAGAGCGCGGCTGGTGGTAGAACAAATTCCCATGTGGGATGGGTCGAACCCGAGCATGACGATAGAAGCGTTTTTAGAAAGAGTGAATACGTGGGCAAAATTCAATAAGTGGAATGACACCGAGAAAACAATTGTAGTTAAAGCTAAGTTAACTGACGCAGCTACGACATTTCTGGCGGGAGATCCGAGTTCAAATTACGCGGACTATATGACTTTGGCTACCCGACTCATAGAGCGATTTTCAACTTATAACCCCGAGCAAATTAACTGTTATGAAGGAGGAGGCAAATCGTAGGACACTACTAGCCTTCGTCCGGGAGTAGATAAAAGGCTGAGTAAATTTTTAAAAGTGATAAACCCGACTACTCTAGAGGAGGCTATTCAAATTGCGACGCGATGGGAAGACGCCGAAGGGTAGGAAGAAGTTGGAACCCCCAGTAAGGAAAGAACGTGTGATTATTGCCACAAGGCTGGGCACAACGTATTTCAGTGTAGAGCTTATTCACCACAAATGGATGACTTAGCTCAGAACGGGTCAGTCCGATACAACAGGGCACCTTTTCGAAACTATGTCCCCCCTAGAACCCCTAATTCAGGTGGAAACACTACACGTAGGAATCCACCCCCGGTTCGGGATAACAGGGATTGCTATAAGTGCAACCAGACCGGACATTTTTCTCGTGACTGACCCACGATGCAGGAAGCCCCAAACTCCCCACGTTCGACGACGCAGACTCAATCGTCGAATCCAGTACCCCGAAGAAATTAACTACATTTAGGGTCTATGACACCACTCGTGAGTTGCTAATTACCGTCAGCATTGATGGTAAGGATCGTTCCTTTCTTATCGATTCTGTAGCATGCGTCTCTGCTATAAAACGTGGAATTTGTAACTCCGAGATTTACCCTGCGGTGTCCACAGTGTATGGTATATCGGGCATACCAATCGAATTATTAGGCTCCCAAATGGTAACATTCAAAATAGATGATGTCAGCTACACCGAGGAATTTGTGATTTACTTACTAAATTAAAAGCTGACATTACATGGAAAACGGCTATGTAACACTAGGGTCCAAAATCTATCCCCTACAGGGTCATGACCCACAGGTGGACTGCACGAATAATTTTAAATATTAAGATAATAACCCAACTAATTTAATTTATAAAATTATAAAACTCTATAGGGTCTTATCGTCCCATAAAATTATTTAAGCTTTCTTACTCAATAATTAAATTCAATTTTATAAAAATAAGATAGTAGTTATTTCGTCCCGCCTTTCATACCAGCCTTCAATTAAAAGACTAATGATTATGCTACCTTTCAGAGGCAGAGCAGGGAGAGTCGAGGACGGCTGATCACCGTCAATTGGATATCTCGCTTAGCCAGTCCTCGGACCATACCCCTGAGAATAATGACCATGGATGGGAGATAGTGACAGAAGGGAAAGTTGTAATCGCCCCCAAGACAACACGGAGCATTTTAGGTCGTATAAAGAGTCCCCAGTCAGGAAGCCTCCCTCTAGAGCTACTGATAGAGCCGAGAATGGACATGGGTTTAGATAAGGATAAACTATATATTGGCAGAACACTTTCGCCTGTCTTCTACCAACACAACAAACGTTGCGTGAAATTAGGGTCCAGATCAAAACCGAAGGAATCGCACCGTTACGTATTAATGGAAGTAGCAAACACGAGTGACGAATATAGGACGATAAGAGTAGGCAGGAAAATAGGCGTTGGAGAAAAAGTGACTACAGAAAATTTAGACTCATAACGAATACAAACACCCGGGTGATAGGAAGCGAGGTGAGCAAGATACGAACCCCGTCACGGGAAATCAGATCAAATCCATCCCCAATGACGCAGCGCTGTTTCGGTGAAGCCACCAGATTATTAAAGGAAAATTCTGAAGAAACAGAATCAGAGGTGGGGAAGGAAGGACTTGTACCACTGTCGGCGGGAGTGGAAACAACGTTTTCTCCACTTTGAGGCCGCAGCCAGAGAAATCCGGGCCACCATCGCGGAGAACGGTTACCATTCCCCGCCCTCAAGGTCGCAGCCCGACGACTTCGCTGGCTCCCCCGGTACAAATAGCGAAATAGATTTCGAGACTATGGAGGCAGGCATAACTTGGGCCACCGTCGGCATGGCTGGGAATAGCGCGTCCTCCACTTTGAGGCCGCAGCCCAGAGAAATCCGGGCCACCATCGTGGAGAACGGGTCCCTTACCATGCCTTCGAGGCCGCAGCCCGACGAGATGCCTAAAACCGCTCAGGGAATTGAGGGTACCCTAGGAAATGCCAACCGTGGCAAGAGGAAATTTAGAGACAGCAAGGAAAACGATACAGGGACATCTTTAAGGGAAGATCGGAACAAATAAGGAAAACCAGAGCTACTATAAGGGAGACGTCCCTGGGGAATATAGGGAAAAACGGTCAGAACGTAGAGAAGACAGGGACAGGAAGTAAATGCGAGCATAACAACGAGGCTTGCAATAGTAAACTATCAGAGTCGAACAACAGGGGAAAAATGGAGGAGCGTAGAGCAATCGTGAACTTCGTACATAAATATATGAGTTGTGGTAGCCATGAGCAGTTAGATCACCGAACCGAATACGAACAGGAGACGGAATATTACGAACGGGACTTGGAAGATTACGAGCAGTTAAACGAGATTAGAACAGAACTTGAACAGAAGATAAGTCACTTAACCCCGGAAGAAAGGAAAAGTATTCTTCCTGTACTGTTAGATAATGCTGACTTGTTCTTTTATGAAAAGGGCGGTGTATTACCATGCACGGACCTGGGGTATCACGAGATAAACACGGGAGATGCGCTCACTATTACGAAGAACCCGTATCCAGTACCCTATGCTCTGAGGGAAGAACTGAAAAGGAAACTTGACACTCTAGAAGGGCAGGAAGTAATCACCACGGCAGTGACACAATGGACTGCACCCGTAATACTAGTAAAGAAGAAGCAGGTAAACCCAGATTTGATTCCGAAACTGCGTTTATGGCCGATTATCGCGCTCTTAATAACGTAACTTTGCTCCCAAATTATCCCATTCCTGACCTGAAAGCAAACCTTGCCATGCTTTCGGGGAAGATGTATTTCACTATCCTGGTTGTTGAAAGTGCATACTACAATATCCCAATTAAACCAGAGGATAGTGAAAAGACGGGGACAATTACACAATTCGGGACCTATAAATTTAACCGCCTGGCTCAAGACCTATGTGGAGCCCCCATGACCTGGAGTAGAATACTTGACAAAGCTCTTATGGGAATGGGAGAGCTAAAACCATTAGTATATTTAGACGATATCCTTATCGCCTCACAATCAGCGGAAACACACGTCTCGCAATTAACGAAAGTGTTCGATCGAATGCGCGCGGCAAAATTCAAACTTAGCCGTGACAAGTGTGAATTCGCTAAGACAGAGGTCGCCTACCTGGGACATGTAGTAGGAAGGGAAGGCATTAGACCGAATCCCGATAAAATAAAAAGCATCGAGGAATTTCACCGACCGAAGACGGTGAAAGGTATAGGGCCTTTTGAAGACTTGTAGGTTTTTACCGAACCTTTATCCCGGACTTCGCCCACACCAGTGTTCCATTGACCGAGCTCACTCGAAAGAACACGAGGTTCGTATGGGGGAACGACAGCAAGAAGCTTTTGATTCCCTACGCACAGCTCTAATGACTCACGCGATCCTTCATCATCCGGATTTTAGTAAAACATTTTTCTCAGCACAGACGCGTCAGAAATAGCTATTAGTGCTATACTCTGGCAGCGTGAAGGGGAAGCAGAGCGACCCATTAGTTTCTGGAGCAGGGTCCTAAATCCTGTGGAACGGAATTATACCACCACCCATAAAGAACTAGCCGCCGTCGTATACGGGATCAGGGCACACGGATGTTATCTGTATGGTGTTCGATTCACTGTAGTGACTGACCATAATGCCCTAGTGTGGCTAAAAGTAAATCGAAACCATGGGTCCAGTAGGCTAACGAGATGGGCTACCGCTCTGAGCGATTACGATTTTAATATCGTACATAAACCCGGAAGATTACACACTAATGCCGATGTATTATCACGGTACGTGTGTCTTATCCAGACAGGTGAAGCGGACATATCCCCAACTAAGGACAACATAAAAGCCCATCAGGGTGCCGATTTATTTTGCAACGCGGAAATCGAGAAGATCCAGCAAGGGAAACCTAGCAAGATCATCCTGGAGGGCCTGGCCTATTGGCAGGATAAAGGCCATACACTCTTAGTGATTCCAAAAACCCTAATTGAGAGTGTAATTAAGATAAATCACGACCTGGTGACTTCTGGACATCAAGGAGAAAATCGAACTTTAGTTCTCCTAAAAAGCAAATATTATTGGGAGACTATGTCGAAAGATGTGAAGGAATACATAAAAAGATGTTGTCGTGTGCACTAATGAAACGGGGAGATTTGGTACCTGCGCCACTGGGAGATTTGCCTGAGGCGACCTATCTATTCCATATCTCTTCCATCGATCTATGTGGACCATACCCTATTACACCGAGAGGAAACAAATATCTCTTGACATTTATTAGTAATTTTACTAGATGGCCCGAGGCCATACCACTACCCAGTCAAGATGCTGAGACCGTGGCTCATGCTCTAATGACCCACGTTTTCACGCGGTTCGGGTGTCCGACAATTCTAACATCAGATAGAGGGACACAATTCCTATCTGATTTGTTTAAGCAGATGAGCAAGATGTTGGGGATTAAGTGAATCCTATCAACGGCATATCACCCTATGTCCCAGAGAAAAATCTAACGATTCCACCATGGGCTGAATCAAACGATCAGCCACTATGTAAATAAAAAACAGAATGATTAGGATCAATATGTAGATTATGATGATCTTGAAGAAGATTTTCGGGCTGTAGGCCGTGGTCGTGAGGCTTGTAGTTCCCCGACGTTTCGCCAGAGACTGCGTCTGGCATCCTCAAGGGTTGTCTTGAGACTGGCAATTCTGTCCGCTCTCTGTCCTATTTATACGTTCACCCCGATGTGTTCGTAAGTTGTATGTGCCTTCTGATTGGTCAGCGTTAGGGACTTCCATTGCTCCAATGAGATTGCTGTTTGATGGTGTAGTCGACTGTACGTTATATCTGCCTTCAGATTGGTCAGCGGTAGGGACTTCCATTGTTCCACTGAGATTGCTGTTTGATAGTGTAGTCGACTGTGCTTGTAGAGGTTTACATTTTGCGTTTTTAAAAACCGGTATCCATACTTAGTCGACTTTTAATGATTCTTCTTTTCTGCTGAAACTGTTTTTATGTTTGATTATCTCGGTGGCTTCTCGTTGTAGACGGGTAAAATAGTGTGTGCAGTTAGATAATATGTCTGTATTCTGGTATTGTACACCCTTAGACAACAAAATGTGTCATCTCTTGATTCTATCAACCGATCGGGGTACTTCGTGAGCACTCGCAGAAGCCTTATTCACATTAACATGTTTTCAGTAATTGTACTGTATTGTTTGCTAGTTAACGTAGTGCACACTCAAGTAACATAAAAGAGAGAGTTTGCCTTTGTATGTTTCCGTGGTCGAGCGGTTTAACATACAACATCTGCGTTCGTAACCTGACGGGTTCGATTCCCGTTCTACTTTTTTTATACTGAAGGTTATGATAGCATTTCGCCTGTAATATAGTTTCATATTTAATTTTATATTTGAGTTTTATGGCTTTAATGTACACACAAATCACATAAATGAAAACCTAATAATTAAATGAAGAAAGGAAATAATATCTTCTAAAATGAATAACTTTAACAAAAACAAAATCAATATCGGGTGTATGAATCCTCAGCAGTGTCTTGAATTTGTGCCCATAAGCCATCTTTCGTTTTTCGTGCATCTGCAGGCCAATTATAGTTCATCTCTATTTTCATCTTAGCCCATACATTTTCGATTCGATTCAGCCTGGTGAACAGCGAATTTTGATTTGCCTTCTTGTTTAATAATGAAATCAAATTTCGCTAAACATATTTCAGAAAGCGGCCACAGTTTCAACAATATCGATAATACAATGTAAATTATACACAAAGAAAAAAACAAACACAAAATTAACATTTTACAAGATATTATCAAGAAGGCCAAGAATACAAACATTCTCAACGAAAATGTGCCTAATAAGAAAAACCCTCTATTATACATACAGTTAATTTAATACTACTACAACAACTCCAGAAGATGAAGCATGCATCGAAAGGCCTAGAGTGAAATCAACGAAAATTTTAGATAGTTGAGGAAGACGGTAGTATAAAGGTAAAAATAAATAGTAGTTTAAACAAACTAAAACAACACGCTTTATTAGAAAACCGAACTAAAAAATGAAAAATAATTTTATTTTTCAAAACGCTTGGGATAAAATTAAGGGGGTCAACAAATATATAATCTCCAACACATCTAGAATAAAACTAGACTTATCTACAAAAACAATAATTTTAATGTCAAAAGCGTGGGGTGCTCTATATCAATTAATACTTATATTTGATAATAAACAGATATTGGTAAAAGTAAAGTCTCTAAGAAGAAAACGTAAAAACCACAAAAATCACCCAACGCTTTTGATGGTATAATTATTTTTTTTGTAGATAACTCTAGTTTTGTTCTAGATGTGATAGAGATGATTTTTTTGTTGACCACTTACATTTTTTCCCCCAAGCGTGTTGGAAATTAAAATTATTTATTTATTTTTTAGTTTGGTTTTCTAATAAAGCGTGTTGTTTTATTTTTTTTAAACAATTATTTATTTTTTATTTTTTAGTTTGGTTATCTAATAAAGCGTGTTGTTTCAGTTTTTTAAAGTATTTTTTTTATTTTTAGTTTAATTGACTGCCATAAACCGGAATCCCATGAAAATTTGATTGCTTAATACTTTTCTAAAAAAAACCTCCGGCCTGGATTTGAACCATGGTCCTCTTGATTGTTGAAATTATATACCACTACAGTCCACCGCTCTACTAACTGAGCTCTTACAACGATTGACTAAAACGTCGATAAGTCCGCAACCTATGACGCAGGTTTTAATTTTTTTTATTTTCCGATGATTTTAGACAAAAATTGTGAAATTATTGTATTATCATAGGTCCTTTACAAGTATACAAAGTTTCAAGTCGATCCAATGTTTTTAAGTGGATGAAAATCGTGTTAAAATTCCGTTACATAGATACAGGTTCGTTACATAGACAGATACAGGTGTAAAAATGTATAATTTAACATTGTTATAACCTCAACGGTATAAAAAATTATGAACTTAAAAATTATAGATTAATTCAAACGTCCAAATAAAATGTATTTAATTCATAAAACGTTTTAATACAAATATCATGAAAAAACTGCGTAGTTGAAGACGCGAACCTGCGATCTTCATTAACAGATCCAGTGACCGCGTGCTTTACCGCTGAGATATCAGGACACGTAGTATAGTCTTCAGTTCATGCCACATAACACAGAAGCTCAGGGACTGCACAATTATGACTAGTTTCCCTTGTTTGAACCCAGCGCTGTGCCGAGTATGACTTAGAAGAAATGTGCGTTCAAGAGATGACTCATTTTTTTTGTCGAAGGTTGTACCCTGTGGCCATCAAGTAGTGAGTGTTTTGCTACTGCCGACTTATTCATTTGTTTAAGACGACTGTATATTTCATGCTCCTTAAGTCTGGTTGCGATGGTACGTTTATTGGTGCCTATATACACTTTTCCACAACTGCATGGTATCCTGTATATGCCCGCTGTCTGATGAGAATGGAATTGATCCTGTATAGGTCTGAGAAGGTTCTTGATTTTCTTGGTAGGCCTGTATACTGTCTTTATGTCTTCTTTCTTTAGCAATTTTCCAATGCGGTCCGTTACATTCTTGATGAACGGTAAAAATGACCTGATTGAAGTTTTTTCCCCTGATTCCTTTCTGCTGTTGCTGTTTTATCGTCTGGCATGATTGGCTCGGTTGATTTCTTTTCTGGTGTATCCATTGGCTGTGAACCGTCTGGAGGTGTTGAAGTTCCGGTTTTTAATAAATCCGGATGAAAAAGGTTTTTTGGCTCGATCTGTCAATGATTTGATGATTACAAATTTTTGTTTAGGGTGATGATTCGAGGTTTTATAAAGATACCTGTCCGTGTGGCTAGGTTTTCTGTAGATAGTGTGGTAAATGTTGCTGTTTTTTTCCCTTTTGATCAGGATATCTAGGAATGCTATGCTGTTATCTGTTTCTTTTTCTATGGTGAATTGTATACTGGAGTTTATGTTGTTGATGTGTGTCAGAAATTCGTCTTATGTCTCTTCCCCGTGGTTCCAGATTACAAAGGTGTCGCCTACATAGCGAAGCCATATCTGGGGTTTGATAGGTGTCGTATCTAAACATGTTTGCTCAAAGTTTTCCACGGAGAAATTGGCAACTGTTCTCAAGGGACTGCCCATAGCTACTCCATCTATTTGCTCGTATAAGTCATTGGTGAATAGAAAATAGTTGGTGGTTAAGGAGTGTTCGAAAAAGTTTTGTGATGTCTTGAGGAAACTTTGCAGCAATGAGGTGAATAGTCTCATTTATTGGAACTTTGGTGAATAGTGAGATCACGTCGAAACTCACCATTATATCTTCCGGTTGCAATGCTATCTCATTTAGGTTTTCTAAGAAGTGCATTGAGTCCTTGACATAAGTGTCACTGTTGTTAGTATGTGGTTTCAATAAAGCAGAGAGATATCTAGCCAGGTTGTAAGTACGTGATCCTATTTGGCTGACAATCGGTCTTAAAGGTGTATTTTCCATATGAATTTTAGGAAATCCGTATAGTCTTGTTGGGTGAGCCTCATTCTTTTGTAGTTCTTTCTTCACGTCGTCGGGAAGTGAGGAGGCCTTTATTAATTTTGTTAGTTTCTCGTAGTATCCGTTTAGCTGGGTCGTCTGACAGGTTACGGTAGTTACCAGGATCGAGTAACTCGGTGATTTTTCGGTTGTACTCTTCTGTGTCTATAATAACTGTAGAATTTCCTTTGTCTGCCGGTAGAATAATAATTGTTTCATCCGTTTTTAAGGTTTTGATAGTCTTACTTTCTTCGGTGGAGAGATTGTGTTTAGGTTTCGGAGCTTTTCTTAGAATGCTAGAGACTTCGTTGCGGATTGTTTCGGCCTTTTCCACTGGTAAGACTCCTGTAGCAGATTCTACATTAGAAATTATTTCTTCGAGAGGCATAGCTGAAGGTGTAACTGCGAAATTGCTCCCTTTAGTAAGAAGTGAAGTTTCTGCCTCTGAAAGTTGACGGTTGCTGATATTTACTACGGTGCGTGTGGTGTCTATATTTCTGATGGGCTTTTGTCTGGCCGTCGACTCGAATTTTTTTTCTTCTGTGTATTGGTGGATTGGTCCCACATTGATACCATGGACTGATAGGTGATTCCATCTATTTTGTTCCAGTCTTTTTCCGACAGTCTGATGCTGACTAGAAGGTGAATGTCTATAAGTTCGGTGTCTGTGATGGCGAGGTTCTTGCGAGTTGTGTGAATGCGTTCTCTTAATAGTAACATCTCAGTGCGTTGGTAAATCTTTTGCGCTTGTGCAGATATTAATGATCTTTTTATCCCGTTGAATTTAGGGATCGTGCTTGTTGATTCTGTGCGGACGTAGAAGAAATGTAAGGGACGAGATCAAGTCATGCCTTATTCTTGCGCCATTTCTCAAATCGTCGTATGTATCTGTGTATTTCCCCAGTGTGGAGGGAGGTGACTAATATATTCACGTAGACTTTCACGGCCGGAGTTGCTAGGTTGATCTTGAAGAAGATTATCGGGCTGTAGGCTTGTAGTTCCCCGACGTTTCGCCAGAGACTGCGTCTGGCATCCTCAAGGGTTGTCTTGAGACTATTTATACGTTCACCCCGATATGTTCGTAAGTTGTATCTGCCTTCTGATTGGTCTGCGTTAGGGACTTCCATTGCTCCAATGAGATTGCTGTTTGATGGTCTAGTCGACTGTACGTTATATTTGCCTTCTGATTGGTCAGCGGTAGGGACCAGACTTAAGGAGCATGAAAGATACAGTCGTCTTAAACAAATGGATAAGTTGGCAGTAGCAGAATACTCTTTACTTTATGGCCACAGGGTACAATACCAGAATACAGACATATTATCTAACTGCACACATTATTTTACCCGTCTACAACGAGAAGCCATCGAAATATTGAAACATAAAAACAGTTTTAACAGAAAAGAAGAATCATTAAAAGTCAACTAAGTATGGATACCGGTTCTAAAAAACGCAAAATGTAAACCTCTACAAGCACAGTCGACTACACTATCAAACAGCAATCTCAGTGGAACAATGGAAGTCCCTACCGCTGACCAATCAGAAGGCAGATATAACGTGCAGTCGACTAGACCATCAAACAGCAATCTCATTGGAGCAATAGAAGATCCTAACGCTGACCAATCAGAAGGCAGATATAACTTACGAACACATCGCGGTGAACGTATAAATAGGACAGACAGTGGACAGAATTGCCAGTCTGAGTGAGTGAATGAAGTGGAGGAGAGTGGCCAGAAGTGCAGAGAGTGAGGTCTCAGCAGAGCAGTGAGTGGAGTAAGACGTAAGCGCTGTGTAACAGCTGACAATACGTGACGTCAGAGTGTAGCGGTGAATTATTGATCGCCTCCAGTCGTATTGTGACTGTGACGTCAGTGCTTTCATATACGTATCTGCTTGAGGTGGGTGTGGTCCTGCAGCGAAAATTTAAAAAAAAAAAAAAGTGATTTTAATAGTGATTTTAGATGTTTTTAGTGAAAATATTTTTAAATTGAGTTAGTGCAAAGCGTCTGTGCAAGTCTGTGGCTTAGCTGGAGTTGACCAGCGGGACGTGACTGGTGCTGCATCAAAATTCAGGTTAGTGGACTCCCAATAGACCCGGCCCTTGGGGTGTCAGCAATTATTATTTTAAGAATTGTAACTTATCAGTTATTTTAGGTTTATACTGACTAAGCTTTTTGTGTTTGTTTTAAAACTTGTGATATCTTGTCAGCTGCAGTATTTTACTCAATTTATTCTAACCTGTTCCTACTTATTTATTTTAAAATTGGTGTTTTTAGGTTTTATATTGGTTTTTATTTGTGTCGTCTCTTGATATTTTTTCGTGTATTGGTTTTTGAGTACACGTAATAGGTACTGCCGTTGCTGTCGTGGGGAGGTGCTCACCCCTCTTTGTTTTTAAAGAGGCGGTTGTAGCTGATTTTAGGGGAAGACATGGCGAAGAGAATAATCCCAGATGACGAAGGATTTATTATACCCAATAAAACTGTTTAAAGTGTCTCGAAATAACGAGCCTGATCCCCTTGCCACTTCGAACGCTTTTGACGTATTGCAAAATAATAATGATAGAACAAATGAACCTAATGAAGAACAACAGACAAAGAAAACAAAATTTTTTCCTCCCATCATAATACACCTGAAGGCAATTAACCATACTATATTGACTCAGCTTACGAAAATTATGAGGGGGGAATACATAGCAGAATACATTTCTAGTGGATTAAAGATTAAAGCTAGTACTAAAGAGGATTATGATAGATTGATATCCATACTTGACAAAGATTCTGTTGAATATTATACATACGACAACGACGGCAGAAAGTTTGCCAAATTCGTTCTAAGGGGTCTACCGCCCATATTTGATAACTTAACAATTTTGGCTGAATTGTCTAGGTTGGAAATTTCAGTGGTCCGGGTCCGCCAGTTATCTAAAAGTAACATTGATAATGTAACTAAGAAAAAAGAATTAATTCCATTACCGCTCTGGGTGGTGACCCTACCGAGGGCACAAGACGATGTAGACAAATTGAAAAAAACTAACTGGTCTTTTTAATTTCAAAGTAAAAATTGAAGATTACAGGGGTCAACCAGGACTCCAACAATGCTTCAGATGTCAGAGGTTTGGCCATAAGGCAAACTTCTGTCATCTGATGGCACGGTGCGTGAAGTGCGCCGGTCTACACAATACTCGCGAATGCAGGAAATCTTTGACCGAACCAGCAAAGTGTGTAAATTGCGGTGAAGCTCACCCTGCTAGCTACCGGGGCTGCAGAGTAGTTGAACAAGTTAGAGCAAAAAATAGTAGACCAACCAATATGCCCCGGGTTACAGTGAAACCGGCGGACTTCCCGCACTTACCCCAACGGGATGGGATTCCAGGAATGACCCCTGTGGCACAAAATAATATACCAAATGCTAAATTTAATGTAAATCGAGTAGAAAACGATTTAAATGATTTTAAAGATATTTTTGAATGGATTCGTAAGGGAAACATAAAATGGTATATCCAGCAGATTAAATCTATTTTTGAAGATGTGAAAATTCAAACAGACACTTTTGGGAGGGTCACCACATTATGTCTCGGTTTATTGCGAATTTTCGGGGTCGAAAATGGCTATTAAACCTTTAAAGATTGTTTCAATAAACATTAACGGCTTGACCCGCGAATATATAAATTTACAAGAATACATTTTTAGAGATGAAATTGACATCATATTAGTACAAGAAACGCGAAAACCAGTGTGGTTCGGCTGGCGAATCCCGGGCTACAAAGTTTATATCACGGATGGACCCAATCCGGCACATGGGGGTACGGCTGTGGTGGTCAGGTCCACATTATCACATTTGGAAGTTGTCCTCCCTCGACTTGAGAATCTGCAAGTCACTGCCATCACTCTAATGTTAGAAGATGAAGAGGTCCTGGTCTGCTCGGCGTATCAGCCTCCCAGCAAAAGAATAGTGTTAAACGATTTTGAAACCATCATAAGAATTAAAGAAAATTTTATTATTGGAGGAGATTTAAATTCTAAGCATACCATTTGGAATTCGAGGCTGATATCGCCGAGGGGAAGAATTTTACAGGACCTGGCAGAGAGGGAGGACTTTGAAATTATTGGACCTGACACGCCGACCTATTTCCCAAGTACACTAGTGGGAAACCCCGATGTGCTGGATGTGTTCATGGTAAAAATAAATGTGGCGGTGGAGTCATTGGAAACTAGGGACGAATTGAATTCTGACCACTCCCCCGTGGAATTAAATTTTAAATTTTAACGTAGAAAAGACGCTTTTCAGATCCAGGGCCTCGGTTACTAATTGGGGTGCGTTCACAGAGAATATGAAAGATTGTATTTTCCCGGATAATCGCGGAAATGAATCAACTGAGGCTCTGGATCTGGAAATAGATATTTTAACTAATACAATTGTAAACAATTTTAGAGAAGTGTCTACTGTAGATGTTAGTAGTCACACCACGGGGAATCTGCCGGAGGTGGAGGCACTTGTCCGGCAGAAAAGAGTGGTCAGAAGACACTGGCAAAGATACCGTAGGAGAGAGGATAAGATTCTTTTAAATAATCTGACTAATCGCATTCACGATATTTTAAGAAATTTTAAGATAAGGAAATTTAACGCAGATCTGGAACAGGCTGAGAGATCAAATAATATTTGGCCCATTTTGAAAAAATTAAAAAGTAACGTAATTAATAATAAACCTATTCATGGACCAAATGGTCTAAAGTATAAAGCAGCTGACAAGGTAAATACTATTGCTGACTCCCTAGAGGATGGGTTTAGACCTCATCTCCAGGATCAATATGATGATGACTGGATAGATGGGGTGGAATCGGAGGCGGAGCGGATCTCTGAGAGAGCTCCCCTACAGAGGTTGCGGTTGGCCTCCCTCGCTGAGGTTAAGAAAATTATTAAGACGCTTCCTAAGAGAAAAGCTGTTGGTACAGATTATGTGTCAAACGAGATGATTCAGCACCTCCCATCTGGGATGGCGCGCTATTTAGTTACTATCTTTAATAGATGTTTAAATTTAAATTATTTTCCGCGTAAATGGAAAGAAGCAAAAATTATAACGTTACCTAAAGAAGGAAAAAATCCTATTTTTGTTTCTAATAGACGACCGATCAGTCTGCTAAGCAATCTTGGTAAATTATTTGAAAGAATTGTGCTGGGCAGACTGATCGGTATGACTACTGATCTGCGCGTCATCCCACAAGAGCAATTCGGGTTCATGCCGGGTCGTTCCACGACACTGCAACTGGTAAGACTCACGGAATATATAACATCAGGTTTCAATTATAGAGAGAGCACAGTTGCAGTGTTCTTGGATGTCGAGAAAGCCTACGACACGACCTGGCATGAAGGCCTGATATGGAAGATGGATTCAATGGGCTTTTCGGATGGGATGGTGGGAATCATCTCGTCCTTTTTAACGGATAGGAGTTTCGTTGTCAGCGAGGGGGGTGCCACCTCTGATAGACGAACTATTCTGGCTGGAGTGCCTCAGGGATCCGTACTTTCACCATTGTTATATAATATTTATACCGCCGACGTTCCTGGGAGGACACATACGCAACTAGCCCTGTATGCCGATGATATTGCGATATATAGTAAAGACAGATCCTTAATTAGGTGTAGTAGAAAAGTTCAGAGAGGCCTACGAGATATTGAGCGGTGGGCTGATAAATGGAGGATTAAAATTGGTAAAGAGAAGAACCAAGGAATAATTTTTACGCAACGACCTAATATTAATGGTGCAGAAACACTAGAATATGACGGAACTGTAATCAGATATCAGCTCACTGTTCAGTATCTCGGGGTTATACTAGATCGTCGTCTCACTTGGGCTAAACATGTCGAGAAGATTCGAAATAACTTTTATAAACGTTTTTCACAACTCAAGCCCATGTTGAGAGCCCACTCTCTGACACCTCAATCACGTACGTTGGTATACAGGGCTTGTATACGCAGCCAAATGATATATGCATGTCCCGCATGGCTGACCTTATCAAAGGATAAGATAAACTTGCTTCAGGTTCTTCAGAACAAGTGTTTACGAAGTGCAGGAGAATATCCAATTAGGACGAGAATCACCAAAATTCATGAAGATTTAAACATTGACTTTCTTCAGGAAGTGATGACTAAATTGGCAAGAAACTTATATCAAAAAGCGACTCTGAGCGAAAATGCTCTTATTAATAGCCTAGGGGCATACAACGAAAAGGAACGGACGAAATATAAAATGCCAAAGTTCTATCTGGCCTAGAAAGTTAGATGCTCCTAGGCCTACCACAAAAGTATAAATAACTGATTTAACTTAACACTTCCTAAAGAACAGATCAAGGTGATTACACCGGTATCCTGGAGAACCTGAAGCGAGCATACCTCAAGAATTGCCAGTCTCAAGACAACCCTTGAGGATGTCATACGCAGTCTCTGGCGAAACGTCGGGGAACTACAAGCCTCACGACCACGGGCTACAGCCCGAAAATCTTCAAGATCATCATAGCAACTTCGACCGTGAAAGTCTACGTGAATACAATATGTAGATAATAGTCTAATGGCGGCGCGAAGTTTCCCACACTAGGTCACAGGCTGCACTCCACACTTTTTACTATTTGGACGAGAAATGACTGCTCCTACTCTTGATGATCTAACTGCAAGAATTATGCAAAACTGAAATCCAGCGCCAGATACGTCGACTGGCACATAACCGAGTTGGCTGAGGCATTAGCAGACGCCCACGCGACAGTAAATCGGAAGAATCAGGAGGGAAGAGCCAGACAAAGAAAATACTATAACCGCAGGAAGCGATTATGGGAATTTGATGTAGGATTGTGGATATTGTTAAAAACATGACGATAGGTTCCAAAGGTTGTAAGAAATTTTCTCCCCAATATTCAGGTCCGTATGAGGTATTGCAACGCAGAAGCGACTTTAATTACGTAATACGTACTAGGAACCAGAACGAGGTTTACGGTGAATATAAATCTAATGAAGAGGGTATACTATTACCCCACTACTCCACATCCACCCAACCATATTCCTACTGCCTCGCAACAGGAATTATTAACCCCGGACCTAAAACTCGAATCCCGCAGGATCCTTCTCCCGACACCTGCACCACCGTCTGAACCTGCCCCTTCCAACTCTAGATCCGAGGGAGAGGATGCTGATTCGGAGTCATCTGAAATTGACATCCCGACCCACATGATCCTCCTTGGGAATCAGATCCCATACGAGAGATCATAGTCCCTCAAGAGGTAAGCACCATCAGGCCAGGAGGAGACATAAAAGTTAGAGACCTTTTTGAATTATCGGATTCGGAAGACGAACCTTTTTTAGGTTTCGACCCGAACCCCGAAAATACCGACATTTCGCAAGCACAGCCGCAGTATGCTGTAAGGCAACGGCCCGTACAAAGACCAGGAAAACTAAGCGCCACTATTTTTACTTGCAGTGGTGAGCCTTATGGCTGCTGCAGCAGCGAGCCTTTAGGCGCAGCGAGAGCAGGTCAGGAAACGACTCTACCCTACGGACCGCCCCTGGATAAGGGTATAGTGTTTTTGAATGAAAAGGGCGTCCTTATCACCGGCAGTATCTAGAACATTATCTTTTTCCCTGGATATACAATACCACCTGACATTCAACGAAAAAGTAGAAGCCCAAATTAGAAACATCTAAGAGATTACTAGAAAGAAAAGGTAATATAACGTTAGAAGAGGTTCAACAGATTAAGGTCGCTTTGACTCGGTAAAAGGTAGGATCATAGCACTCAGTCACCTTTTAGCCCCTAAAAGACAGCGGCGAGAATTAATTAATGTGGGAGGAAAAATTTTGAATTTTCTCTTTGAAGTGGGTACTGACGAGGACTTGGGTTCCCTCCATGAGACGGTGGAGAAACTTGTAGAGGATGATAAAATGCTAATACATAGCGCAAATGATCAAGTTTCTTATATTAGGGACCTGGACGGACGGGTTAAGAATAATACAAAATATATTAGGAATCAATTGACAACTATTGGTTAAATATATTGGGAAAATATTCAGGTACAACAAACTATGACAAGTCACATACGGGGAATGGCCTCAAACCTATCGGTTTACAAACGCGTGAGCCGCGAACTAAGGGAACTAGAATTCCTCGCAGTACAACTCCAGCAGGATATTTTGAGGATTCAGGAAGGAGTCGATGTAGTGTCAAACGGACGTCTTGCCCCTGCGCTAATACCCCCCACTACCCTATGTGACGTATTGAGGCAAATCACTCCACTAGTACCCGAAGGCACTAACCTAATAGCGGACCCTTCCTATGAGAACATGTACCGTTTTTACGATACGATTGTCGCCCAGGCATATGCCACGGCGTATAATATCAAAATTATAGCAAAGGTACCTCTGAAAGGATCGGACTTGATAATGAACCTATATTCAGTACACCCTTTACCCGTCTATAATGACCTGATAAAAAGTTTCATTCAATTAGAAGGAGAATCCAAATATTTCGCCGTTTCTACAACAAATCAATTTTATGCCCTACTTGATCTCCCCACGCTTAGCACGTGTATAAACGGAATCATCACCGTGTGCACAATAGTGTAAACCCCTATGCCTACAGCATGTTCCCTCATGTCTGGGAGCCCTATACTTCAACAGAGGCGAGGAGGCACACAACCTATGTTCAAAAGTCATTTTACCTCAAAATTTTCCGCCCGTTTGGATCAGAGACTCTAAGCAAAACAGCTGGATATTTTCTGTGGCAAAAATTTCAAAGGTCACCATCAGCTGTCCCTCTCCCGACGGAGTCAGAAAATCGGTGCAGACCCTAGGAGGAACAGGTATTATAAACCCCGGATCTGAGTGCCGCATATATACTGCAGATTTCGCCTTTAATTCATGGAACTCAACGCAAATCTGAAGTGATGCTATCCCAGGATCAATATGTCGTTCCCGAACCAACCAACCTTTTATCGGAGGAGCAAGAACGGCTCCTTAATAATACACGCTCTACAATTCCCGACATTCTTCAGAAATTACATAAAAGTATACAGGATGCCCCAGGGCAGACTAAAAAGCGACCAAACTTGCAACACATAATTAGTCACCTAGAATGTAAGACCAAGGAAAAACACACTGAAATATGGTTATGGGTGCTGATAGGCACTCTATTGATAGTTATTACAACGTTCGTGTTCATTAGCCCCTGTTGCAAAGTTCTATGGCGGAGATGTTACCCTTTGACTAAAAAGAGACCTTTACCATTTAGGCGGAGACAGAGTTCCCAACAAGAAGAGGTAGTACCCGCCCCTACGACTCCCCCGTGTACTAGCAGACCCTTGATGCCTCTACAAATGGTACCAATTCCTTGTCCACCCCCCGTAACGATAACCGAGCTACCCGTTACTACTCATAGGAGCTCCTTGGAAACAAATGAACGAGCACCCATAGCTCTATTACCCGAAGCCAGCAGGGCATATTTTTATCAGAACCATCAGTCAAATAACATGAGATTTACCCCCCTGACATAAGTGCGATAGAAGTTAATAACAATGCTGGCCAGTCGTAATAGGGATGAGGAAATTGATAAATAATCTTAAATAGGAACCAGAATCTTCACTGAATACTTAAAACAACTAAGTGGGCTATTTTAGGAATATCAAGGAAATTTTAAAATCACATACTGTAAGTAAGTTTTGGAACCTGTCGACATGATATAAGTCTAAAAATACGAACATGATTGTAAAAGTTAAAAAAAATGCTCGGAGTATACCCTAGCTATATAAAAAAGCTAGGAAAAATGAAACTAAATAAATTGTCTACAAATGGGAAAATAAAAATGTAAGACTGTAAATGCTGAATTACTGGCTGGTACAAGGGCATATGGTGAGCAGTATCTGTGGATAAGTATGGATCATGTAACATAGGAATATAAGATGGAATAGGAAATGATTGCTCAAAATTAAGGATAGCACAGTAGTGTGTAAACAAAGAAAGACATAGGGAAGTAATCAGAAAAAAGGGGGGGGTTTCTCAAAGATCACATAACACGGGAAGATCACGTTCAGATCTAAGGGTAAATGATAACTTCTTCATTAAAATGGGTCCACCTAAGTTGAAAAAGCAATTACTCCCTGTAAAAAAAAACACTGGAATGCAAATACACTTGTTTAGAAGTTACAGTAAGCATCATGTTCCCACCAACCCAGTCTACTACTGACGTCTAGAAAGATGATAACCAAATTAGGACATACTAGCAGAGGACGAGCGTCCATCTAAAAAGAGTCTGAGTCTGCTAGATGCAACATCTGTAATAATTTTCCTGGGCAAAAAAATGAAAATCTGCACACTAATAAGCTTCCTTGGCAACCATGGATGCGGTCACCCAGCAGTATCAGCAGAGATCATGAAGATAATACTACTGGCCAAAAAAACTCAATACTGTCCCTAACGTCCACCCTATTCTTTCTTCCTGACAAACCTATAACTCCCCACCACTACAAAAGACTACAATCCCTCAAAGAAAAGCATACCTGGATTTATACATATAATCCCATTAAACCTTCCTTTAATTATCCAAGGATCCAAATTGGCTTGACTGATCTCTTCAAGGTTATGATGTCTGACATTAAATATATCAATGTCTTCCTTCAATGCTGCTGCTGGACAAAACCCATGATATCTGGAACGAGAACCCGCAGGACTACAAGAATAGGAACAACAACTCGAACTCGGCTCCTCGAGCTAAATTAACTACCCAAAACCATCAACCGCATACTACAGTAGTGACTAAAGTGATCTTGGACTAAATGGCTCAGACATTGATAACAGTGTAAAGGTTTAAGTCAACGGACATGTAAGTTGTAGTGTACCACAAGGACACGTGGTGAAAAAGACTATCAGAGACTTTCTAAGCTAAAAAGTGTACATCCTAAGGAATTAAGACTGATATTTTGTGTTAGTTTTAAGTAAGTTAACAGGGATGTATATCCTCATTATGATGCCATAAAGATACATGAAATATTCAGACAAACTAACGGAAAGGCAAGGACCGTTAACACGTATAACTTAAATTAATTGTAAAACAAGCCAAATCAAGTGAAAATAGATTACCCTAGGATCTACTATAGTTCTATGCATCTTTTTTAAAAGAAATGATTTCATATCAAACACCTTTAAATAATCCCTACCCGTGCTTCTAATTAGGGTCGGGGGAATTTTTTTATTGACTTTCGGTATTCTCCACTCCTGTCAATTAAAGGGCCGGGAATTCGTGATGAATACGTGATAGAATATGTAATGAATACGTGATAAAAATGAGTAATAAAAAAGTAATAAAGACAGGGGTTGCAAGTGTTATAAAAAACACGGATTTTCGCAAGAAATCAAATTGAAGCACTGGTTTTATCAGGGGTCACAAAATATCATAAAAAACATGGTTTCTCGTAAGAAATCATAAATTTATGCACTGGTTTTAATAAAATATTATTATATTTTTAAAGTTTCTGTCAAAACCAGTATATAGAAATTGTTACGTTATCTCTGTGAAACATTGGAATGCACACATATAGATAAGTTCAATAAACACTTTAAGCCTGTGACTGAAAAAGTCCAGAATAATATTTATATTGTAGGGCAAAGTACTGTTAGACGTTCGAGAAGCTTCTAGTACTTTCCAGGAAAAAAATCCCCTCGCATGTAAAAAGTCACCTTCGATCATCCCGCATCTAGCAAAATACACAAACATGGACGACGTTACCCATATAAATAATATACATTCTCACAATAAGATTATTACGTCGTCAAAGAAGAAGGAACTAGGACATTGTCTTGTATCAGGATATGATTCTTCCCGCAACAGTTTGTGAGTATAATTGCTTTTTCAATTGATATTTTAACTAGGTGGACTCAGCCATCAGAGAAAATAAAATAATTCATTTTAAATAATAGTTTCAATACCATTATTGAACTTATATGGTATTTCTGGAACTTAAAAATTATTATAGTTGTGACTTTAAAATTTAGCTCATCAAGCATATTATAGCAATATTTTGCATACAACAGCAATTGACTGTTTCCTTGGTCAGGAACAGAGTACCTAAAAATAAATGCTACGGTTTATTATACAGCGTGTCGCGCCCCACGTGACGCATTCTCGCGTTACGTTCGGCGTGATGCTGGTTTCGCATGGAGCGCATACCGTACAGCGCTTATATTTATGGAATTGTCGCCAGATGGCACCACATATATGGGAAATCGAAATGACCAACGTTCATAATAAATTTCCAAATGTGTTTACAAAAATCAATGTATACAAACCTGTCCCTGCATAACCGAATGAAATAAATTACATACATACTATTTAGTAAACTATAAACTAATCTGATGTACACTAAACTGACCCATCGGAACCTAACAAAATGAAGTGATTAAACATTTATTTTTTAAAATATGGTTTGGTATTAAATGCAAATGTTGGTCATTCACACATATGTCCTGCCATCTGGTGGATTTAATTTTATAAGCGTTCACGTATGCCAGCTTCAATTCTAATAAACAACCTTGAAAATAAATTGAGAGGAAAAGTCATAATTTGTGCAAACAGATAAACATATTAAAATTCTTTATAAAAAAAGTTTTAAGCATCGTTGCAAAACGTTTAAATAGTATGAAATATTAGTAAAGACAGAAAAAGTACCTAGAGCAACAGCATCATATGAATGATGTATGGAAAATTATAGAATAAATTATTCTTTAGTTCTTAAATAAACATATGGTTGATAAAAATACCAAATTTTAGAATACTTCAGATTTTCGTCTGAACAGTTTTATCAGGTTTTAAATTTAATTGAAGACGAAATTTATGTACATCCATAATATCCCCAAGACACAATATTTACAGCTTTTATTTATCTCTTGACTAAGTTCAAGCCACAATAACTCTTTTTTCTGTACATCTCTGTACTCCTTCATGCTCATATTGTATAGAACATGTATGGAACTCGATGATTTGCAACAAAACTATCTAACTTTCGTCTTTAAAATTGGAAAGTTATAAAACAAGTACTGTATTTCCGACATTTTGTCATAAAATCTTAGTTTGTTTTTAGCAGTTACACCAACAAGTACGAGTAATATCTTCTATATTCTTTGCTTGCGCTGGAAAATCGCGTCCCGGATTCAAGAGATTCAAATACACGACGCGACATGTCAGCAATTTGCGTTGTAGATAAACCACATCCATTTAAATACATGGGGAGCATTTTTTGCGCTGGCGCTTTGCGTCGCAGATAAACCATAGCAAAATACTCTCTCAAGACATATCAAAATATCATCACCTTAAGTGTGCATTCCGATAAGTATTCATTCGTACAAGTTACATTTTAGGTTAAGATTTTAAATTATAACAGAGGGTTTAGGTTAAATTGTTTTGTAACTCTTCAAACTATTATAATAAATTTGTTATTTTGGAACGGTGCTGTTATTGTTGTAACAGTTAACAGGATCCACGTAGAGAACGAGGCCTGAGTCATACGTTCAGCGCTGCATCCCAGGAGGAATTTAGTCACCTCCTGCCTGCTTTCATTCCCTTGGGCATCCGCTCGGCCTGTCCATATATATAAATATTATATATATATATATATATATATATATATATATATATATATATATATATATATATATATATCAGTGGCGTGTATTCAATGGACGCAAGGTAAGCATTGCTTACCCATGACAAAAAAATTAAAAAATGAGAATCATTACAGGAAGAATCAGTTTGATTAACATAAATGTTCAATGCAATTTAAAAATAATTTTCACCATCTGGTCCGTATTTGCATTGTCAATTTGTTCCATCCAGCTCCCCAGCTATAAACCACTCTTGCGCTACACGAAGAGCTAGGAGCTGCTCGGATATGATCGTTTGCCGTCGTAAGTCTTCGTTATCTGTGGTCCTGAAATTTTGAAAGTGCGGGTCTTGATGTGTAGTAAAACCATATTTTAAGTCATAGTTATTCGATTTTAAATAAAACTTGTGGTCCTACATTTCTCAGTCGTAATTTTAGTGTCAATACTGAAGTATTTTTATAGTTAAGAGAGTTTTATTACAGTTTAAGTGTATGAACATATTTTAATATCGGAGTGTATGTATGTGATATATCTGTAAGGTAAGCACTTCAGCTCCTTGCGTACAGCAGTCAGTGTTGAAAATATGGAAGCTCAGAGTGAGTCAGCGCAAGACAGTGGACAAAGCGCAAGTGACTGTGTAATATGCGATGTTCTAAAATGTAACTTTGCCTCGCGCACATTCGAAGATAAGAAACGTGTAATACAAAGTGGTAGGCTTACTCCTGAGTTAAATATCGCAACTAAAGCGAAATATTGTGTAAGGCGTTTCAATTCGCAACTTTACAATAGCAACGAGTGGTTAAGAGGTTGTCCTCGTACGCAAAAATTGTACTGTTGGTCAATGACTTCTATTTATTAATGAAAGATCTGTTTGGAACAGTGAGGGTTATTGGACATGGGAAACATACACAAAGCCATTGAAAAGCATAGCCTATCTCAAAATCATTTGCTCTCCATTATAAATGAGAAAACTTTCGGTAAGACGAGAATTGAGCATATGATAGACAATCAGAAATAAATTAGGGATGTACAACACAATAATCTTGTCAGAAAAAATAGAGACATAATGAGATGCTTCATTGATTTAGTTTGTTTTTTGTCAGGGCAAGAATGGCATTCAAAGGGCACGACGAATCACGGGACTCTGTCAATAAAGGGAATTACGTTGAACTCGTAAAATTACTCAGCGAATATGACGAGAAATTAAAGTACCCTTTAGAACATTTTACAACATTTACAGGAATGTCAAATTTAATCCAGAATGACCTAATTGCATCCATATCAAACATATTAATGGACAGAATAAAGAGGGAGATCAATGAATCAAATTTTATTTCCATTGTTCTAGATGAGGCAACAGACGTAAGTAATTTTTCTCAGCTGTCACCTGTGTTTCGGTACGTCACTGAGGGCGGCCAAGTACATGAACGATTTTTAGGATTCATTAACGTTTCTAATGATAGAACAGCCGAGGCATTATACAAGAGAGTGGTTCAACTGATTCATAATTTCGGATATGAGAAGAAACTTATTGCACAAAGTTATGATGGAGCAGTTGTCATGGCAAGTCAGTTGAATGGACTGCAATCGAAGGTGAAAAACACATTTCCAAATGCTATTTTCGTTCATTGCTTCGCCCATCGACTGAATTTAGTATTATCCCAATCCGTGGCCATCAAAAAAGAATGCAATTTTTTTTTCCTTACTTTGAATGGACTAGCTGCATTTTTTTTTTCAAAATCAACCAAAAGAACACGGGTTCTCTATGAAGAAATAAAGAAGCGGTTGCCAAGAGTATCTTCGACGCGGTGGAATTATGGTTTCGTTTGGTTGGAACAATACATGAGCATCGGAATGAGCTAATTACTGTCTTTAGAAGAATTACGGATCCAGATGAGAATTGGGATCAGGAAGACTATATTGCTGCCCGTGGATTCTTAATCACAATGCAAGATTTTGATTTCAATTTTATACTAAATACGTTTGTTAATATTTTCCCTCTAACAGACAGTTTATTTGATATGTTGCAGACAAAATTCATGATATAGGTTACTGCATAAATACAATGACGGAATTGAAAGAAATCTTACAAAACAAACGCGAAGAGTTTGAACAAATATGGGAAAAAACGAAACGAACTTCAGATTCCAACGAACCATTGCCCAAACCTTCAAGACATGATGAACCTTTGACACCAAAGCAAAGTATAGACAAATTTACATACAGATAGGTCAAGAGAGACTTACAAACTTAGCAGTACTATCCATTGAAAGAGGACTTCTGAAACAGTTGAAGTAAGAGTCTACATTTTATGATCTTGTAATTGACGAAGAGGGATAGGAGGATTCAGCTTCATTACATTAAGGTAATTAGATATTTAGAGATACTATTTTATAATTAATTGATTAATTAAATTGAAAAGGGACTAAGCGCCAAAATTGAAAAGTAACTCATTTCCTTTTCATGACATTGGAAACGGAACATAGCATCTTTCAGTAGAAAAAAAAAAAAAACTGGCACCTATTCGCAAATTGCTTACCCTAAAAAAATGTTCAATACACGCCACTGATATATATATATATATATATTATATATATATATATATATTCCATCCTTAAAACTTACTCGATAGTGACCATTTATCCTTATTAAAACGCTACCTAAAACATAAGAACCCTCCTGTTTATAATATATTTCAATACTAGAGACAAACTCCAAGCACGACAGGCCTAGAAGGCCCGTGGCCTACCAGCCGGCTGCTGGCCTCACGTGCACATGTGTTAATCATAGAGGAGGACGATCGAGCCAGTATATGGGTGACATGTGGCCAGCCATTATGGCTGGTCTTCTCAACCTGGAGTTGCTTCTTATTGTAGCTACCCAAATGTCTCACGATGCTGGGTGGGCACCGGTCCCATACTGGCCGAAATTCCATGAGAAAATTTCTTCCCTCATGGGGACTCAAACCATCGCAAGTCCCATAGCTCTGCACCAAGGCTTCTTGCCATAACCACTCGGCTACAGCATGAGACAAAGGTAAAGTGATCCCACTACAGGCCTCATGAGGCTCTTGGGGTAGTAGGAGGTTAAGACTCCCACTTTTTTAGGACAATCAGCACTTGATGTCAGCTGGGTAGTCAGCCCGGGACTCGAATCCTCGACCTTCCGACTTGTAGCATAGAGCCTTAACCATTACGCTATGGTGTGCCCCCAGTAGAGACAATGATTGACAATAACTATTAACTTCATGCTTGTATTGAAATAATTAAAAGACAAAAATAAATAAATGACACAATGTGGGCATAAAGTAACCCCCATTATTATTGCTAGGGTTAAGTGAGTATCCTAAATCACAGTTCAGCCAAGGGAAAAGGAGTTTTCAGGTTGAATGCAATAGAACATATCTCTGGTTATAGTATAGCATAATGCAAGATGCAGCGTTTTGTTTTGCTTACTGTTTCTTTTCCACATGGTGTGATAATATTTGTCCATTATCCTTCATGACAGTAGGAAGTTTTAACAACTGGAAAAAAAAATCCCTCTCAGCTGATTCAGGGATTAAAAAAAGTGAGAAACATCAAACAAATATATTGGTAAAACATTTGTTGAATCTGCTGCAATGTATGGAAGTGAGGTATAGACAATTAATAAGTACTACAAGAATATACTAATAGCTCTAGAAATGGATTATTTACGCAGAAATGAAAGAAAGTCTAAATTAGAATATGTCACAAATAAGGAAATTAGAAAAATAATGGAAGCAGAAAAAAGCATAATTGAAAGAATTGACGAGAAAAATTTTCAAATGGTTTGATTAGAATCATATTTTTTAAAGAATGGAAGAGAAGCAATGGGCGACGAAACATAAAATATATCAATGGAAACCGACCAGAAGAGAAAAAGAAAGCAGGAGACCAAATAGTAACATGGAAAGAAAGCTTGAGGATCAGTAATGCAAGCAAGAGGCGCTAGGCTAAGCATTGAAGATGCCCAAGATTGTACGGTTTGGAGAGGTTGGCAATGGAATATGGTTAGCAGCCTGTAAAAAAACCCCGAAGTTAGATAGAAATAGGAACATCCTGCCTTACAAACATCAATCGGTACTTTATTATGTGAGGCATATGAGAAAGAAGTTGGGGAATATTGGGGAAATTATAGATGTCATTAAATTCACAGCTGTACAAGAGATTACTCAGATACAGTGAAAATCATGACAATTTTCTAGAAATTACATTTAGTTTCAAAGAACAATCCCATCATAAAAAAATACTGAAGGAGTGCCCTCAAAATGCTAAGAATGTAACCCTACCTTAGAAAATGAAATAGTAGGCATTATTTCAAATGCTATATTAAATAAGATGAAAAATGAGGTGGATAAATATATTTTATACTTAGGGAGAACATCAGTATATGACCGAACAATTATCCATAGAGAATGCCAGACGCAGTCTCTGGTGTTACGTCGGGGAACTACAAGCCTCACGACCACGGCCTACAGCCCAAAAATATTCTTCAAGATCATCATAGCAACTCCGGCCGTGAAAGTCTACGTGAATACATTATCCATAGTTTGTTTTTAATTAGAGGGCAAGGTTTATGAATGGTTTTTAGGGTTTCATCCTGCCAGTTTATTAGATGCAGCATCACTTCTCTCTTACATCAGAGAAACGTTATGTGAATGCAGTATAAATATACAAAATTGTATAGTACATACTTGTGGTGGTGCTAATGTAATGAAAGGCACCCTCAGTGGTGTACAGGCTATGTTTATGATCAATGTACTACAAGCTATTTAAACACATTGTGCAAACCATAGACTTAATTTAGTTGTAGCTGATGTTTGTAAGAATGTTAGTTACTTCTTCAAATTACTGCAAAAAGTGTAAGCCTATATACTCATATCCTGCTCAGCAGTACATTCCATTTTCATTTCTGTTCAACATGAAATGGGACAAAATATAGTGTAATTAATTTGTTTAAGTGAGACAATATGGATTTGTCAATCAGTAGCTTACGAAGTTGTTAATAAAACTTTATCAGCTATTTTACTCCTAGTTATGCTTCACAGAATTGCAGTTGAAGGAGGAACTAGATTGCAGGAAGCACAAGGTTTAGTCAATACTTCAGACAGTGGGTTCCTGGTATCTTTATTTTTATTCTAAAAGGAATAAAATTCATGTCTAATGTTTTACAAAATGAAGACTGCAATATTGGCTGGGCTGATGATTTGATTGAGAATACAAAATATATTCTTATATACTTACGAAATTCTAGGTCAGAATTTGGAAGGAGGCACGCTCGGTTAAAGATGGTAATGGGAATCAAGGACATAGATCATCTAGATATCACATTACCTCCCAGTGCACCTGGCTAAGTATCCCATAAAGATAAATTGGTATAGGAAGGCGAATTTCATAAGTATGCCTTTTTGTTAATTTTAGACAAAATCTTGGTTGAATTGAAATGAAGGTCCACTGTACATAATCCCCTGATGTAAGGAATGATGTGTTTAAATCCCGAGTCAAAAGAAATTCTTAGATTTGAATGCACTCAGGCCATTAGTGAAACATTACAAATGCAATGAAGGAAGTTTGGAAGCTGAGATTAAGGTAATTTCCAGAAGTATGGAATACTATGAGAAAGAGAACAATGCTAGTAGAGATGATATCTTCAAATTTGTTATCTTTGTTGATTACTACAAATTTGCATTTCATGAGATCTACAAACTTGTTATGTTTTCTTTTGTATTACCAGCATTGATTGTGGGTTGTGAACATACTTTTTCTTATGACGATCTTGTAGAAGATTTCCGGGCTGTTGGCTGTGGAAATCTTCTACAAGATCATCATAATAACTCTGGCCGTGAAAGCCTAAGTCAATATATACTTTTTCTTGGTTGCACTGGGTGAAAACTTAGTTGTGTGATAGAACATCCCATGAATGCCTGAGTAACCTAGCTGTTATAGCTATGTAAAATGACATTGCCAAGATGCTGGATGTGGAGGAAATCATCAATACATTTCATGATGTACATAAGCAGCCAATGCAAAGCTTTGCACTATGAGAATTGAGGCAAGCTTTTATTTTTATACTAATATATTTCATTCAGACTAAGTTTCGGGCTGTTTCACTGACCTCATATTTCTGACTTTGGCACTCCTTCTTCTGCCCTCCACATGATCTCAGATTCTAGACACCACTGCATTCTGATATCATGATGCAATCTCTCAAACTTAATTTTAGTTTTAACTGAATTTTGCTCTCTCTCTCATGTCAAATAGCTATTCAGTTGTCTTTACAAGGATATGTGGTCATTGTTAAAAATCTAACACACTGGAACTCATGGGATGCTAATTGTTACATCACAATCATCATCCTTAATTTTTATTAAACATTTTCGATTTTGAATTTTATCTTATAATTTGAAAACACTTAAAAGACGATTAAAACACAATGATATTTATATAATATTCCCCCTTTCTTTAGAATTTTCAAGTTAATGGTATCCTCTCCTCTCTTAATTCTTCAATATACAGAGTTATGTCCATTTAATATTTTTTGCTCATGATATAACAAAATGTTATGTTAGGTAAGATAAAAACAAATGCCTCTACTAAGTCTTATTTTTAAGTTTATGTGTTTTGTTTTATACTATCAATGAAAAAGTTATACTATAATGCTTTTAGGCATGAAGTGAAGATCATAATTCCCATTCATGCTATTAAAATTATTGAATAACCACCTGATTTATCCTCCTTCCAAAAAACAAATAAATAAATAACCATAATACAAACAAAAAATTAAATGAAATTAAAACAAGTGAATTAAAACAAATATAAATTGATGCTGATAAATGAACTTCATAACTAAATAAGTTTGTTATATTTGTATAAAGTTGATCGATGGAATAAATTGTTTATACTCGTAAACATATGGCTCTATGAATAATGAATATTAAAGTGCTTAATAAGCTTCATACAATATTTACTAGAAAAAAAAAGTTATGTGTAATAAAAGTGCGATTAAGTGATATTTCTTCTGGTATAAGTAAATATTTTTTACCTATAAAATCACACTTGTGGTAGAAAAACTTCAGCATTAATAATTACAAGTATAGCTAGATTAATCAGGTAAGTAAACATGATTGTTAAATACTTATAGGTTGTATAAATAAAAATTTTCTTGAAAATGGATAGATTTTTTATTTTGAAGTTTCATTGTTATCAAAATGATAAGCTATAGCTTTTATAGGATGAAAATGGATAGTCTTTCATTTCTCGCTGAGATTCATATTTACAAAAAATGATAAACTATAGCTTTTAAGGAAAAAGTTACCAGCTGTCCATTCAAAAATATATATATTGCTAGGTTATTATCCTCTAACATAGGTTAATTTAAACATTCTAAGTAAAATCTAAATGCAATGTTTAATACTGCTATACTATTTATCATCAGAAGTGACACCATGAGGTAAATACCATCAGAACAAATGTATTGGAACTTTACCCTCACCTCATAAAATATGTTCCTCTCAACTGGACATGTTTCATAGATCATCATTCCCTTCCTCATCCATAAATTTGAAATTATTTGAAAATGGGTACGATGATATTCAAAACATCTCAACATGAGATGAAAATAGTTTATGAGGTGAAGTGTAAAGTTTCTGATTCGGGTTTGAATTCTACTGCTATACCAGTTCAGTTGAACAGTTTAAGGTTTAAACCTTGAACTGGTATTGTTTCCTACAAGATAGAAGTTTCATTTAATGGATATGTTTGATATAATAATAGCAAAACATATGGCAGAAATTTCTATTTGAAGTATTTTCAAACAGCAATGGCTATCAACATTCAGATGAAAGGAGAATTGTGTAAATGGAAAGAAATTTGACATTCTTATCGGAAGTCCGAATGGCATAATGGTTAATGCACTGACATATAGATTCAGAGATCTGGGGTTCAACTCCCGGTTTGAATTAAATTTTTCTTTTCTAAAATAAAATAATATCCAATTCTGGAAAATGTTAATTTAAAATATAACATCAAAATGTATATGTTTGTTTTCACTGCATACTGACACATTTAGATTAACTGGAATGTGAAATTGAATTTTACCAATTTGAGGGTTAAGAAACAATTATATATGGAGTTCAATTCCTTTTATTGTAAGATAATGTACTTTAGAATTCATTTTAAAAATACCCGAGATTACCTTCACACTGTGGTGCATGTCCTGTCCAGTGTCCATCTCGTTCACAGGTACGATTAGGTTCAGCAAGAAGTTTGTAGCCTGCATCGCATGAATAGATTGCAGATGCATCTGCTCCAACAACCACATGACCTGCAACTGGTTCTTCTGGTTCCCCACATATGCTCTCATCTAAAAGTGAGGATCACACAATAATATTCTTCCCTTCCAATAATTAACTTTTTTGGAGGTAACATAGCAAGTTAAAAAGGAGGTTATGAACACACACCAGGTACTACAGTTCTGTATGTGTTCAATTGTCTACATGCAATGCTTGAGATGAGGTGAAAAACAAATTGGGATGAGCTTGTATACTGTACTAATATCAATCTGCTTGAAATAGTTATTTATATTTTTTAATGTTCAGTGATGTGTTTTATTTTTCTATATGTATGAAATAAAAGTATAAATACAAAGAGCTTCTTCTGTAAATGAAAAATAAGTAAATTTATCACCCTTATTTTGATAATTAGTAATTATCTGCAATATATTTTGTTTTACTCTTAAACTGTTGAAACATTTAATTTAAACACAAATAACATAAATGTTTATGAATATTTCAACATCTGAACTGATATTGTAATCAGCTTAAACTGTTGAAATATTTAAGTTAAACAGAAATAACATAAATGTTTATGAATATTTCAACATCTGAACTGATACTGTAATCAGTTGTGCTGCTCAGGAATGGGTTGCAGCGAAATATGAGCCATTGTAAATAACAAGGTTCAAGCTCATTAATTTGTTATAAATGGTAATGCAGAGACATTATAATAACGTGATGTGAGAAAATGGAAGTGCCAGAGAAATATCTACTCACAGAGAACCATGGTAGCGGTATTCTTGCATGACATTAAAGTAATGTCTCTGTCAAGTATAGAAGACTAATATATAGGCTGTATGTATACTTGTAATTTTCAAATTGAATTTCAATAATGGATTATCTGATAATTTTATTTGGTTAATACAAAATTTCTAAGTGTTTTTAAATCAAAATTATGTTAAAAACAATTCCAGGGTGGTGCCTCTCTAGCTCAAAAGTAAGAGCATGGTATCAAGGCATTTAAAAGAAGAACCAGAATTGAATCCTCTTGCAACCTACCTAACTTCAACATCTGTCTACATGATCCAATGAATATTAAACCCAAAAATGCTTGAAAAGATTTTAACTGTAATTAATCTTGTTATAATTGTATTTTAAGACAATTGGTATTTTTTTATTCAAAAAGATTGCTTAGTGATTCCAAATTTTGAAAATTCACTGTCAACATAAGCACTATATTCATGAATATATATCAATTTCAGCTTTTTATTCATCATGCTTTTGTTTTACTGATGACAATGGTTTCTTAAATGACATTACACATTTGAAGTTGTTTTAAATTTAATTGCAAACTAGAATGAGGATTGGCGAATATAGGAATGAATATTTTTACAAAGTAGAATTACGTAAATATGCAATCACATGGAAGAAGATTTAAGAAAAAAAAAAAAAACGCGTAAAATGAGATAAATGTACAATGATTCTCTCCCTAGCCTTCTGCACCCGGGCTCTGTGAAAAGTTATAAACCGCATGACTCTACTACACTCAAACCATTTGGTTTTTTTTCTGTATCTCATAAGAATGAATAGGAGTGATTCTTCGAGTTAAAACCTTGCTCTCATGAAAACTCGATATTTTATACTTAACAACTTGTTCTCTGTGAACTACACAGTACAGTATTTACAATCATAGGGGTATCTCATAAAAAACAAGTCAACTTCATACAAAATTCTAATCGGTAGTGTTGTTTCCGATCGTCTGAGAACGATTTGCCAAGTAGATTGTGATTTTGTGGATTGTGAGTCATCAGGACAGGAGCGTGCGAGGTGATCAAACCATTCCAGTGGTGCTGCTTCTGTTACCCTCCCAACGTGTTACTCTCATACTGGCCTAATAGATGGTGAGTATCGCCTTTTGGTAAGTGTACATGTACTGCGCCTTTACGGACGCTGAATTATAGTTATTCCGCGCTCATTATTGAGGCTTGCAAAAACGTAATTTTGTTGGTGTCAAAGTGTGGAATGAGCGGACAGTGCTGTATAAAATGGGAAATGGGTCGCTTGGGATTAATTCCTAAAAAAAAAAAAAATAAACGGGCAAATGGCCTGACGCTGCTACTGGAATCCGGGGCGCACCCCAGATATAATCATAGAAAGGTCAAGGTCCTTATCTCTGGTGGTAACCCTACCACATCAAGGGTGATGTGTCGAACAGATTGGGAATATCCTGCTTAAAACGGTAATACCCCATAATATAATCTTCAGATTTAGAAGCGCCGGAGAAGCGCCCACAAAGGCAGGGTTCATAACTTGTCTGTTGCCACTTCACATTGCCGAATGCCGCCACACGAGGCAGGAAACTCTGAAAGAGCCCGCTTTGCAGAGAGACAAATAGGAAATTTTGGTGGTCACACTTGATTGGAGAATATGTTTATCTAGGAGACTTTGCAACAACCTCCGGGCAATTTAGTATAGAGAAGGGGGTGAAACACTTTGTTCAAAGGGTTAATGCCGAATGCAGAGAAATTTTCTACAGGGTATTTTATGGTCATCGTCGGATATTGCTACATGGATGAAAGAACGGACCATTCGTAGAGTAGCTAAAAGGGCCAAAATCAACTCCTAGTATTACCAGGAAGAAGTTCTCACCGGACCAAAATCCCAGCTCTCTATGGTACAGACAAAAACCAAGTCTGGTTGCACCAAAACAAGGCCTCCAGACACACTTCGGTTTCAACCCTAACATTTCTGGAGAAATCGAGCAGGAAACTGGAATACATGCTATTCCATTCAGCAACATCCCAGTGAAGTCTCCTAATGCATCACCGATGGAATTTGTGTCTTTGGACTCTTCAAAAGGGCACTGGGAAACAGGCGTCCTCGAACAATAGACGGTCTCTGGAAAGCGTGAAAAGAGGAGTGGGAACTTCTAGACATGGCTGTGCTGCGTAAGAGTCTTCTGCAGTGGAAACTCCGATACCGAGCCATAGTTCGGGTGATGAGCCATCAAATAGACGATGCTCGATGGTGGAGACACGGCTTTTCTTAAGGTAAAACTTAAAAATCATTTGTTATTAGAGATCAGAAACAACCATCCGTATATTAATATCCAGACATACTACCTATATTAACAACATAATAGGTGATCATCAATGTGGATTTAGAAGACATAGGTCTACAATACATTCAATTTTAATATACGACAGATTTTAGAAAAGATGTGGGAATATATTTGCACTGCCACGTCAACTATATGTAGATTTAAAAAAGGCATTATGATTCAATTAAGAGAGAAAAGTTATATAATATCCTGCTGGAGTTCAGAATTCCTAAAAAGTTAATTAGACATATTTGAATGTGTCTAAATGGCACAAAGAGTAGGTTGCGTACAAGCAAATAGTTTTCAGATATTGTATTGACTTAGGATTTCACGGCCAGAGTTGCTATGAAGATCTTGAAGAAGATTTCCGGGCTGTAGGCCGTGGTCTCGAGGCTTGAATTTCCCCGACGTCTCTGGTGAATCGTCGGGGAACTTCAAGCCTTGAGACCACGGCCTACAGCCTGGAAATCTTCAAGATCATCATAGTTTTCAGATACTTTTCAAATTCACAATGGGTTAAAACAAGGAGATGCACTATCTCCTCTACCATTAAATTTTGTACTAGAACATGACATCAAATCTTTAGAGGGTGATGTAGGCCTTCAATTGAACCATATTAATAAGCTGATAGTATATGCGTATGTTATAGTAATATTAGTCTATACTGAGGATATACTTAGGGCCAACATGCACAATATATTGAGTAACACGTAAGAAATTGGGACTGGAAGTACATGTCAATGAAACTAAATATGTCGCATCTTGGGAAGAAGAGGGCCACAAGTGTAAAAATGTCATAAATTGAGTTAAGAGTACTATTTGTTGGAAAAATGGTTACAAATTTATTTCCTTATGGTCATAAGTCATGTGCAAGAAAATTGAGTCAGGATAAAATTGTGTCCACGTCAACAATTGAATTTACTGTACCTTTTTAAAAATTTAATTGAAATTAACTCAGAACTAATCTTTTTACACTTGTGGCCATCTTCTTCCCATGGTGCGATATATTCACACATAAAAATACATTATATAATGGTAATGAACAGTTAATAACAAACAGGGAAATTTTGAAGAAGTGGCTGAATTAAAAACTTAAGAACAATAATTACAAACATGAATTAGGTGCAAAAATAAATTAGACATAGGCTAAATTCTGGAAATGCATGATAACATGCATTACAGGGATCCTTGTCATCTCAAAAAAAATTATAAACTGAAAATATAATATCTTTTCAAGTTACATTTAATACTATACGTATTTATTCCCATATACACTCGTAACCTTTTGTCTTCCCCATAAGGTAGGAGTTCATGTTTTGCATCCATATAATATAACTTGGAGAATAACAGTTTTATAATACTTTACTTTAAAGAAGGAGAAAAGGTTATGAGTATTTGAGAATAAAGTTCTTATGAACATTTTTTGGCCAAACAGAGATGAACAGGCAGGCAAATGGAGAAGACTAGAAAATAGTGAGCTACATGATCTTCATGCGTAAACAGATTTAATATTAACAATTAAGTTCTGTGGACTGAGATGGGCAGAATGTATGGCACAAATGGGAAATGAAAGAAGGACACGGAATCTCCTTGTAGGAAAGCCAGAGGGATACCACCAGGCATGTAGCCAGGATTTTCATTTGGGGGGGCTGAGTCGGAGTGAGAGAGAATCCGCCCTAATAAAGCTCAATGTGTATAAAAAAGATTAATATAATGAAATGAATAACAATAACAGTTAAAATAAACATTTCAGTTTATTTATCTTCATTAAAATTTTTTCTTGGCAGACTACTAATACATTGAAAATCAAAGTAGTAAACATTGTTAATTAGATAGGTAAGTCGTCTTTTAAGTCTACATAGCGAAGACATAATGAAAGCTGCTCCGTTGCCGAAACATCCATAGTTTCATCAGACAGTATTGCGAAGCAATCAGACTCGTTGACTCTAGAAATAATCTCTTCTGTAACTAAAGTTGAGCAGATTTGAATAATCTTATTCTGTATCTCGGGGCTTAAGTATGTAGCATTCTTACCGCAATTGATGACATGCCTTCTGAGATTTTCGTCTCCAGAACATGCTCTGAAACGTAGCAAATCACGAAATGTCCCATCTTTTTTGTCTGGTTTTTCTAAGGAGAGGGGCCCACTGTCTACATCTCCTCTAAGAGGCAGTTCTTGCTCAGCACAAAAGAGTATTGTTTCAATTATCGGTATTAGAGCAGATCTATTTTCCTCCTTTTTCCTTGCATGTTGTGTGTCAATCTGAGAAACAACATCTATTTGTTTTCCTGACATGATCTTATTGAACTGTTCTGTATAAACACACAAACCTTGTGACACTCTGTAGTGGAGTGCTTCATGAATGTTTGTTTAGCTTTCTTCCAATCTCTAAAACCACAACTTACTAATTTTCCAGGAGCCTCGTGAGCTCCTTTTCCAACACCTTCATGAAAAAACAAAACACACGGGTTGCAATAAACTGCATCTTCTTTTTTGGAATAGGCAAGAAAAGCAAATCCTGACGTAGGGTCTGTAATCCAATTTTCCTGGAATCGTCTTTTTTTATTTTTACCTTCGGTTGAAGGAAATACGTAGGGCTGTTTTGGAAGAAGCACTGACTGAACAATGTTTTTCTTTGTGTTGTCATGTAGACAGTCTCTTTGAATGGCTCCTATGTCAAAAGACTCTGTGTGCCATGTAGACACACAAGTTGTAGAAATATCTGAGACTTTATCACTGTTTAAGGATATCACTACTTTTTCTTGAATTGAGCAGTGTGCATCTGATGCAGTTATTGTACTACTTTTGGAAGGAGTAGAGTAATCCGCACCTGAAATCCAAACAAATGAATTAGTTGTCTTATGGATAAAATTTTACTTAAAATATTTCACTTTTTTTTTAATTTTGAAGTTTTACTATAAGTGAGGGATGGTAAATTGTAATTATCACGGCCAACACAATATTTTTTAATACAGCTGTTACAAAATCAATGAAAAAAAAACTTACTTGTGTTTGTTCTTTTTAATAAGCCAGGCTAGAAAGTTCTATTATTCAAGACTGTACTTGACTTAAAATTTTACAAAGTGCAATAAAAATGAGCTATAAGTTTGACTAAGTGCAACATAAATAAGCTATCAAGTTTTTAAAATAAACATAAGGTATATAATCTTTTTCATTGAGTTTTTTTATGTTCATGTGTTTTTACATGAACATGAAACTATTTATTTAAAAATGTATAGTTAAAAGAAATGTAATTACCAAGAAAGGTTGTATGAACGATATAAGAATCTGTTCATTTGAACTAGTGAATGATGCTTAATATTCATGAAACGAACTATCGTTGGTTACATTCATTTTCAATATGGCGGCGAACTAATTTATTATATTTTACTTAATGTTTACACGCATTTTTATGGTTTGATAAGCGGTTTGGAGGGTTGAGGCCCCCCTTAATGCAGTTTTCAGAACGCGAACATATTCTAATTTTTAACTATATATTACAATCCTAGATAATATTTAATACATATCACTCCATTTTCGGTATCCAAAGAATAATATTTAAGTTATATAACACTCTTAAACACGTCTGCCTTCAATTTAAAAGCTAACAAAAATAAATTCACACAAATCAAAATAAATTTACACTAATCTTAGTTGTTTTTTGTTAAGCGTTCGTTATCAGTGAGATCACATTTTGGTTAAGTTTTAACATCGCACATATCGTTCATTTATTATTTAATCGTTCATACAAATACAACATTTCTTGGTAATTACCGGAAACTTTTAGTATAAGTTTTCAAAACTTACTGTACAATTTTTCATCGTAAACTTAAAACCTATTTAAAAAACAATAGGCCTACATTATTATTGTTCCAATTAAACTTACCTTCAGATAAAATATCTTCCTCTCTAGGTTTTTTGAAGAACGAGGTTATGCTCGTTTGAATTCGTCTCATCTTGATAGGAAAACTAAGGAATCAAAAGCGTGACTAATATTGTAAAATGTTTCAATAATGAAAAGTACCGGTACAGAGCAAGATTTCAGTCAAAATTATCTATTTTACAATCTAAACTTCAAACGATTTAGACAAATAGAATCACAGTCATTGCCGTCACCAGTTCCCGCGAATTCCTCTTTGTCTTGTGGCTGTGTAATGAAACTTTGCGTGCGAGGCTGGAATTAACACAGCTGTTCTGTTGTGACGCTCTGGTTGCTGAATCATCCAGAACTGCTCTGTTATTGGTAGATTCAGCTTCGTAAAGAGCAAAGTCAACTACCATAGCTACCAATCTCACGTCTATGACAAAACAAACCGCCATTCGCAGGGCAGCTCTCCTTATTTCGTTCTTGGCTTAGTGATATGGATCCATTTAAGTGAATACATAAAAATTATATACAGCTACATTTATTCAGTTATATATTGAAGTAGAATAAATAAAAAATAACTTTTATGTGGATTGCGTTGTACACAGTGATGTTTTTATTAATCTGAAAACAAATTTATATTCCGCCTGAAAATTTCGGGGAGGGTGGTGGCTGAAGTCCCTTAAACCCCTCCCTGGCTACGTGCCTGGATAGCACCAAATAGATAAGCCAAGAATGAAACAGGAGAATAATATTAACCATTATTTGAGAGAAATAGATTCTACAGAGAATGATTGGAAAATTAGATCAGGATAGGGGTATATGGAGAGCCAGTGAATTAGTTAGTTGGAGTAGATACAGTGCGAAAGGACTGCAAAGGGTGAGAAAAATGTTTTGTTATTTACAAAATTTTTTTTTTTTTAAAATCTGTGATATTTTACTAAGAAAAAGATTCTCATTGTTACTGTACTACACAACTCTGACAGTTATATGGACAGAAATATCACCTGGGTAAAGTTTCACCATTCTTTTAGAAATATTTCCAGATTTTAACTATATTTAATACAGAGTGAAATATTCTATCTCTGGCATTGCAAAAGTGAAAAACTATATATATATATGCTTTTATAAACCATTATCTGATTGGTGTACTTACAATTTCATTCGATATGTTATTTAAAATATAGCTGTTCCCGCAAAAGTTCTGAGTCAACATTTATAATAAAATTCATTTTTCTTTACACTAATATTGATTTTCAAATATCTTGTATATAAATTAGGAATGAGCTTGTCTCCCCTTCTCACCCACCCACTTTTATTTTTTGCTATACCACTCTCCAAAAATACATTAAATTATATTACTTTATATTCTACCGGTATTTTTAAAATAAAATAAAATTTATATTTAGTAATATTGCTTATTTTTATAAATCATACATAAATATTTTTAAAATGTTCCTCGACATAGTAAATTATATCAGCTTAAATAGCATCTGCATTATTTAGAATTTGCTTTGTGAAAATACTGATTCGCGGGTTCAAACACGGCCGGGGTCGATGGATTTTTTAGGACGGAAATATCCAAGGAGCAAGTCCTCCGGAATGGACTTCAAGCCATGGGTCCCGCGTCTCATCATTTTCATGCTCGTAGAAGATCCTGAAGCCTGAATAAAGAGGCCTCTAAACAAAATTTACCGACCTCAACGTCCTAGTAATACCTTAGTTGCTTGTTAGTTGTCTCATTGGGTCGGTGTGTTGACGGTATGTCATCCATGATATCTCTGAGCAAATAAGGCAACTAAAAATTAACTTGGTCTAGAAACTCCTTGCAAAAGGAGAGGTTATGGCTCAGCAATGGGCCACGCCATTGTAGATAGATAGAAATACTGGTGAATAATTACCTCTATAAGCAAAAACTTCAACTTCACAAAGTCCAAAGTAATCCTGATCCCGACGATCATCACGGATGTACACGTAGCGTCCTCGATGACCCTGTCCTTCATTACAGGTGAAAAGAATCCGAGGATTTTGGAAACGTCCTTTGAAGGTTGCACATGGCTTGTAGAGTGCTTCACTCTTGGATAAAAGTTGAATTATAAAAATGGTGAATTCTTGATACGTATCTGCAAACATTATACAAATTAATTAATCTCTGTTTACAAAATATAAGTAATAATGTTTTGGGTTTGAGCAAGATAGAAATATAATTTACAAATATCGCGATATAAAAAATAAACTAATATAACTATAAAGTTATTTAGACAATCAATTACCAAAAAAAATGTTTAAAATATGGCTATTGTTTAATAATATATTTTTCGATGTTTTTATTACTAATATAATACTTCTCACAGAAGGACTAATTATATATAATTTGTACAAATGATATAACTTCTCCTTCGGTGAGAAGTATTAAATTAATAATAAAAACATGGAAAGAAGCCCTACTGGCTTTATAAAGTATCGGTAGTTTTTAAATTCCCAATAGATATCTTCTTAAATAAGAAGACCCCAGTCGCGTGATCGAACAACGGTTCGTAGCATTTGACGCTCGGGAATTAACAATGATCAAGAGAAAAATATAAGTTTAGATGCCAGTGCTCACGTCGCTCAGTTGGTAGAGCTTTGGCATAGATGGCAAAAGGTCTTGGGTTCAAACTCCAGTCTGAGCATATATATTTTTTGTCTCTTTCCAAGATAAGCACAGATAGCCTACCTGAAAATCTATTGCTATCAACTGCTAAAACGTGGTCTAAACTAGTACCATTATTATGGATTTAAGTTTTTTGTATCTGTTATGGAAATAAGTAAAAAAGATAAATAATACATGGTATTTATTAATATTTTTGTTTTGTTCTGGAATAGATTGAAAGACTCATTCAAAAACCAACCACAAGCTTAGTTCAAATTAACACAGATTTAGATGAAACAGAGTTATAGTCATGTAATAAATTTAAATGAGAGAGAAAGAGAGAGAGAGAGAGATAGAGAGAGAGAGAGAGACAGAGAGAGAGAGAGAGAGAGAGAGAGAGAGAGAGAGAGAGAGAGAGAGAGAGAAAGAAAGAGAGGGAGAGAAAGAACGAAAGAGAAAGACAGATAGAGAAAGAGAAAGATATATATATATATATAGAGAGAGAGAGAGAGAGAGAGAGAGAGAGAGAGAGGGGAGGGAGAGAGAGGGGAGGGAGAGAGAGGGAGAGAGGAGGGAGAGAGAGTGAGGGAGGAGAGAGAGGGATGAGAGGGGGGAGAGAGAGAAAAAGAAAGAGAAAGAGAGAGATAGAGAGAGAAAGAGAGAGAAAGAGAGAAATAGAGAGAAAGAGAGAGAGGTTAGAAAATAAATGGGAATATGATGGTACTGTACATCAACTATATGTAGACTTCAAAAATGTATTGAATTTAATTGAGAGGCGGAAGTTGTGTAGTATCCTGCTGGAGTTCGGAATTCCTGAAACGTTAGACTTATTCAAATGTGTCTCAATGATAGAAGAGTAGGGTGGGAATAGACAAAACGTTTCCAGGTACTTTGAAATTCACAATGGCTTAGAGCAAGGAGATGCACCATCTCCTATAATATCACATTTCTTACTAGAACATGCCATCAAATCTTTGGAGGATGAAGAAGGGATACAACTCAATGGTATTAATAAGAGGTTAGTATATGCTGATGATGTAGAATAATTTTCGATAATGAAGAGATACTAAGGGCCAACATGCACATTCTACTGAGAAACTAAGAAATTAGGCTTGGATGTAAGCATCAATAAAACTAAATATATGGTAATATTTGAAAATTCATTGAATAATTGAAATTTAATGACAATTGAGGTAAATTTTGAAGAAGCGGCTGAATTCAAATACCTGGGACCAGTAATTATAAATAGGAATGGGGTACAGAAAGTAATTAAACATTAACTCAATTCTATTATGTATTACAGAAACTTCTGTCATCCCAACTTCTCTAAAATTAAGTTAAACTGAAAAAGATAAAACATACTCTTATTCTTCAAGTTTATTATGTGGGTGCAAACTGTGGACTCTTACTTTAAGTGAAGAGAAAACTTTACGAGTAAATGAAAATAAAGTTTTTAGGAAAAAATTTAGTCCAAAAAGAGATGAACAGACAAGTGAATGGAGAAAACTATATAACAGTGAGCTGCATGATCTTTATGGGAAGACAGATATATAAGAACAGTTAAGCATTGTAGACCGCGATGGGCAGGACATGTGCACGAATGGGGAATGAAAGAGGGGCATGAGAACTCCTTATAGGAAAACCAAAGAGAAAGCACCCAGTTGGTAGACCAATAATGATGTGGTTAGTAACATTAATCACGATTTGAGGGAGATAAATTATACACTCTTTTGAGTAACATTAAGAAATTGGGACTAGAAGTAAACATTAATAAAACTAAATATGTGATACATAGAAATACGGTATATAATGTAAATGGGTAGTTAATGACTAGAGGGCGGATTTCTGCATATTTGCATCTTTTTTTCCTTCAAAGATAAACATATTCACGGAAGAGGAAAATGCGTTTCATGTCATTTGGAATCAATTGGCAAAATTTTATAGTGCATATAAATTCATATTCAAGGGATTAGTGCATATTTCACTAATATGTGCATATGAGTGCATATATTATACTTTTTTTTATCTATTTAATATCAATATATTAGTTTGTATCCCCATAAAATGACAAGTTTCTGCTTCATTGTTATGTTTTTGCAAATGGAGACAGTTTGTTTTTATAGAAAGCCAGAAAGCCTATTTCGCATTTTCGCACAACAGTGGCAATGCCGAGCAGGGGGTGTGCAGTTTCAAATCTCAAAAGGTCAATAAAGCCATCTGGTCTAAACCATTTCCTGAAAGGAAGATTTCGGAAGAGATGAACGTGCTTGTCAACAATGGACAGTTTATGTATTCACGTAGACTTTCACGGCCGGAGTTGCTATGATGATCTTGATGAAGATTTTCGGGCTGTAAGGCCGTGGTCGTGAGGCTTGTAGTTCCCCGACGTTTTGCCAGAGACTGAGTATTACATCCTCAAGGGTTGTCTAGAGACTGGCAATTCTTGAGGTATGCTCGCTTCAGGTTCTCCAGGATACCGGTGTAATCACCTTGATCTCTTCTTTAGGAAGTGTTAAGTTCAATCAGTTATTTATACTTTTGTGGTAGGCCTAGGAACATCTAACTTTCTAGGCCAGATAGAACTTTAGCATTTTATATTTCGTCCGTTCCTTTTGGTTGTATGCCCCTAGGCGATTAATAAGAGCATTTTCGCTCACAGTCGCTTTTTGATGTAAGTTTCATGTTAATTTAGTCATGACTTCCTGAAGAAAGTCAATGTTTAAATCTTCATGAATTTTGGTGATTCTCGTCCTAATTGGATATTCTCCTGCACTTCGTAAACACTTGTTCTGAAGAACCTGAAGCAAGTTTATCTTATCCTTTGATAAGGTCAGCCATGCGGGACATGCATATATCATTTGGCTGCGTATACAAGCCCCATATACCAACGTACGTGATTGAGGTGTCAGAGAGTGGGCTCTCAACATGGGCTTGAGTTGTGAAAAACGTTTATAAAAGTTATTTCGAATCTTCTCGACATGTTTAGTCCATGTGAGGCGACGATCTAGTATAACCCCTAGATACTGTACAGTGGGTTGATATCTAATAGGAGTTCCGTCATATTCTAGTATTTCTGCACCATTAATATTAGGTCGTTGCGTAAAAATTATTCCTTGATTCTTCTCTTTACCAATTTTGATTCTCCATTTATCAGCCCACCGCTCAATATCTCGTACGCCTCTCTGCACCTTTCTACTACACACCTATTAAGGATCTGTCCTTTACTATATATCGCAATATCATCGGCCTACAGGGCTAGTTGCGTATGTGTCCTCCCAGGAACGTCGGCGGTATAAATATTATATAACAATGGTGAAAGTACGGATCCCTGAGGCACTCCAGCTAGAATAGTTCGTCTATCAGAGGTAGCACCCCCCTGGCTTACAACGAAACTCCTATCCGTTAAAAAGGACGAGATGATTCCCAACATCCCATCCGAAAAGCCCATTGAATCCATCTTCCATATCAGGCCTTCATGCCAGGTTGTGTCGTAGGCTTTCTCGACATCCAAGAACACTGCAACTGTGCTCTCTCTATAATTGAAACCTGATGTTATATATTCCGTGAGTCTTACCAGTTGCAGTGTCGTGGAACGACCCAGAATGAACCCGAATTGCTCTTGTGGGATGACGCGCAGATCAGAAGTCATACTGATCAGTCTGCCTAGCATAATTCTTTCAAATAATTTGCCAAGATTGCTTAGCAGACTGATCGGTCGTCTATTAGAAACAAAAATAGGATTTTTTCCTTCTTTAGGTAATGTTATGATATTTGCTTCTTTCCATTTGCGCGGAAAATAATTTAAATTTAAACATCTATTAAATATAGTAACTAAATAGCGCGCCATCCCAGATGGGAGGTGCTGAATCATCTCGTTTGATACATAATCTGTACCAACAGCTTTTTTCTTAGGAAGCGTCTTAATAATTTTCTTAACCTCAGCGAGGGAGGCCAACCGCAACCTCTGTAGGGGAGCTTTCTCAGAGATCCGCTCCGCCTCCGATTCCACCCCATCTATCCAGTCATCGTCATATTGATCCTGGAGATGGGGTCTAAACCATCCTCTAGGAAGTCAGCAATAGTATTTACCTTGTCAGTTGCTTTATATTTTAGACCATTTGGTCCATGAATAGGTTTATTATTAATTACGTTACTTTTGAATTTTTTTCAAAATGGGCCAAATAATATTTGATCTCTCAGCCTGTTCCAGATCTGCGTTAAATTTCCTTATCTTAAAATTTCTTAAAATATCGTGAATGCGATTAGTCAGATTATTTAAAAGAATCTTATCCTCTCTCCTACGGTATCTTTGCAAGTGTCTTCTGACCACTCTTTTCTGCCGGACAAGTGCGTCCACTTCCGGCAGATTCCCCGTGGTGTGACTACTAACATCTACAGTAGTCACTTCTCTAAAATTGTTTACAATTGTATTAGTTAAAGTATCTATTTCCAGATCCAGAGCCTCAGTTGATTCATTTCCGCGATTATCCGGGAAAATACAATCTTTCATATTCTCGGTGAACGCACCCCAATTAGTAACTGAGGCCCTGAATCTAAAAAGCGTCTTATCTACGTTAAAATTTAAAATTAATTCCACGGGGGAGTGGTCAGAATTCAATTCGTCCCTAGTTTCCAAACACTCCACCGCCACATTTATTTTTACCATGAAAACATCCAGCACATCGGGGTTCCCACTAGTGTACTTGGGAAATGGGAAATGGCGTGTCAGGTCCAATAATTTAAAAGTCCTCCCTCTCTGCCAGGTCCTGTAAAATTCTTCCCCTCGGCGATATCAGCCTCGAATTCCAAATGGTATGTTTAGAATTTAAATATCCTCCAATTATAAAATTTTCTTTAATTCTTATGATGGTTTCAAAATCGTTTAACACTATTCTTTTGCTGGGAGGATGATACGCCGAGCAGACCAGTATCTATTTATCTTCTAACATTAGAGTGATGACAGTGACTTGCAGATTCTCAAGTCGAGGGAGGACAACTTCCAAATGTGATAAAGTGGACCTGACCACCACAGCCGTACCCCGATGTGCCAAATTGGGTCCATCCGTGATATAAATTTTGTAGCCCGGGATTCGCCAGCCGAACCAAACTGGAGTTCGCGTTTCTTGTACTAATATGATGTCAATTTCATCTCAAAATGTATTCTTGTAAATTTATATATTCGCGGGTCAAGCCGTTAATGTTCATTGAAACAATCTTTAAAGGTTTAATAGCCATTTTCGACCCCGTAAATTCGCAATAAACCGAGACATAATGTGGTGACCCTCCCAAATGTGTCTGTTTGAATTTTCACATCTTCAAAAATTGATTTAATTTGTTGGATATACCATTTTATGTTTCCCTTACGAATCCATTCAAAATATCTTTAAAGCCATTTAAATCGTTATCTATTCGATTTACATTAAATTTAGCATTTGGTATATTATTTTTTGCTACAGGGGTCATTCCAGGAATCCCATCCCGTTGGGGTAAGTGCGGGAAGTCCGCCGGTTTCACTGTAACCCGAGGCATATTGGTTGATCTACTATTTTTTGCTCTAACTTTTTCAACTACTCTGCAGCCCCGGTAGCTAGCAGGGTGTGCTTCACCACAATTTAAACACTTTGCTGGTTCCGTCAAAGATTTCCTGCATTCGCGAGTATTGTGTAGACCGGCGCACTTCACGCACCGTGCTATCAGATGACAGAAGTTTGCCTTATGGCCAAACCTCTGACATCTGAAGCATTGTTGGAGTCCTGGTTGACCCCTGTAATCTTCAATTTTTCTTAGAAATTAAAAAGACCACTTAGTTTTTTCAATTTGTCTACATCGTCTTGTACCCGCAGCAGGGTCACCACACTGAGCGGTAATGGAATTAATTTTTTTTCTTAGTTACATTATCAATGTTACTTTTAGATAATTGGCGGACCCGGACCACTGAAATTTCTAACCTCGACAATTCAGCCAAAATTGTTAAGTTATCAAATATGGGCGGTAGACCTCTTAGAACGAATTTGGCAAACTTTCTGCCGTCGTTGTCATATGTATAATATTCAACAGAATCTTTGTCAATTATGGATATCAATCTATCATAATCCTCTTTAGTACTAGCTTTGATCTTTAATCCACTAGAAATGTATTCTGCTATGTATTCCCCCCTCATAATTTTCGTAAGCTGAGTCAATATAGTATGGTTAATTGTCTTCAGGTGTATTATGATGGGTGGAAAAAAAATTGTTTTCTTTATCTGTTGTTCTTCATTAGGGTCATTTGTTATATCATTATTATTTTGCAATACGTCAAAAGCGTTCGAAGTGGCAAGGTGATCAAGCTCGTTATTTCGAGACACTTTAACAGTTTTATTGGGTATAATAAATCCTTCCTCATCTGGGATTATTCTCTTCGCCATGTCTTCCCTTAAAATCAGCTACAACCGCCTCTTTAAAAACAAAGAGGGGTGAGCACCTCCCCACGATTGCAACGTCAGTACCTATTACGTGTATTAAAAAACCAACACACGAAAAAATATCAAGAGAGGACACAAATAAAAAAATATAAGACCTAAAAACACCTGTTTTAAAATAAATAAATAGGAACAGGTTAGAATAAATTGAGTAAAATACTGCAGCTGACAAGATATCACAAGTTTTAAAACAAACACAAAAAGCTTTGTCAGTATAAACGTAAAATAACCGATAGGTTACAATTCTTAAAATAATAATTGCTGACACCCCAAGGGTCGTGTCTATTGGGAGTCCACTAACCTGAATTTTGATGCAGCACCAGTCATATCCCGCTGGTCAACTCCAATTAAGCCGCAGACTTGCACTGACGCTTTGCACTAGTTCACTTTAAAAATATTTTCACTAAAAACATCTAAAATCACTATTAAAATCACTTGTTATTAAAATTTTCGCTGCAGGACGACACCCACTTCAAGCAGACACGTAAATGAAAGCACTGACGTCACAGCCGCAATGTGACTGAAAGCGATCAATAAATCACCGCTACACTCTGACGTCACGTATTCTCAGCTGGTACATGCACTTACGTACGCGCCACTAGACTCACTCACTCACTGGCAATTCTGTCCACTGTCTGTCCTATTTATACGTTCACCGCGATGTGTTCGTAAGTTATATCTGCCTTCTGATTGGTCAGCGTTAGGGACTTCCATTGCTCCAATGAGATTGCTGTTTGATGGTCTAGACGACTGTATGTTATATCTGCCTTCTGATTCGTCAGCGGTAGGGACTTCCATTGTTCCAATGAGATTGCTGTTTGATAGTCTAGCCGACTGTACTTGAAGAGGTTTTAATTTTGCGTTTTTTAGAACCGGTATCCATACTTTGTTGTCTTTTAATGATTCTTCCTCATTTGGTACGGAACCGATTACAGGAACTGAAAAACGCTGAATGGGATAAAACTCTTCAGCGTTTTTCAGATGAACAAACTCCCCCTTGGGAAATAATTAAAAGAATCAAGAAAAGTCGTACTCCTCCACTACCGACACCATAATGGAACTTGGGCCTATCACCCCCAGGAGAAGGCACAAGTTCTCGCGGACAACCTATCGGAGCGGTTCCGTCCACATGAGCTTACAACACCAGCTCATGAGGCTGAGGTGCACCAAACTGTTAGTGAATTTCTAGAAAGACCTATCCCTCATACCGTTCCTGACATACGGCTTTCAGAATTGAAAGCCGTAATCCATGATCTTCTGTCCGAACGTTCCCCCGGTCATGACCGGATACGTAATCTGGCGGTAAAACATTTAACGCCAAAAACCTTAATCCTCCTCCTTTTTATAATGAAGCTCTGATTTCAATTCCATTACTTCCCTGAAGTTTGGAAGAAAGCCAGAGTTATCACTATACCCAAACCTGGTAAAGATCCCACCAACCCTGGCAATTTACGACCAATCAGTCTTCTACCAGTGCTGAGAAAAATACTGGAGAAACGTATTTTGGCACGACTAAAAATTGAAGTCTCGACACGAGCATTGATTCCAAATTATCAGTTTGGTTTTAGAAAAGCACATAGCACTCCGCTGCAGCTTGCTAGACTGATTGATTGGATTGTTACGGGATTCAACTCCAAGAAATGCACTACAGCAATCTTTCTTGACATTGAGAAAGCTTTTGACACTACTTGGATAAATGGATTATTATATAAATTAATCAATTCAACATTTCGGCTCCACTAGTTAAACTTATGGCTAAATACCTAACAAACCGACAATTTTATGTGTCGGTTAGTGGGTATGATTCAGACTGTAAGCCTCTCTTCGTGGGAGTTCCTCAGGGTGCAGTTCTCTCACCACTTCTGTACACACTCTATGTGTCAGATTTTCCAACGTTCAACCATATCCATACAGCATCCTTTGCCGATGACACTTGTGTGTTTTACCAATCCAGAATCCGAACACTCCCACACCGTATCCGAATACTCCAATCTGCCTTAAATTCCATTTACTCCTAGTGTCGTCTGTGGAATATTCGGCTAAATGCAAACAAGACACTAGCAGTCCTGTTTGCACGAACCTACAAACGACCTCCTGTACAACTCACTCTGGGAGATCAACAACTCCGCTTTGAAGCTTCAGTCAAGTATCTTGGAGTCCATCTGGACTCCAGGCTTACGTTCAAAATTCATATTTGACATATTACTTAAAAAGCAAACGCCGCAATTGCGCTTTTATATTCATTTTTCAAGTCACCTACCTTATCGACACGGATCAAACTTACTCTTTACAAAGTTGTGATTCGCAGCATGTTGTTGTATGGAAGTGAAGCATAGAGCATTCTCGCTGCATGCCATAAGAAGAAAGTGCAAATCACGCAAAATAAAGTACTAAAAATCATATATTCTGCACCCATGTGTACGAGAATGGCCAGGCTTCACGACCTAGCAGAGATGCAGTATATTGCGACATCAATTGAAAATAATGTAACAGCAATGTTACATAAAATAACTAAACATCCAAATCCAATTGTTCGCAATATAGGGCATATGCTACAACAACGTGCTGTCCACCGAAACATATTTCCTATCCCAGACACTTGAAGGACCAACTAATGAGGTGAGTGCTGTACATCAGCCAGAGTAGCGTCGCTCATTCTGTGCGGCTGGCTTTCGGACTCTCTGCTTGTCCAGTCGTGCAGTCTACGACGCCCTGCTCTGGTGAGATGACACCTCACTTCACCATATATTTACCGGCTCACAGCTAGACACTAAAAACGCCGCTAGCACAGACGGTTAAATGGTTAAATACCAAACTGATAACCACAAAGGTATTGGCCATCAGGTAGCCGCAACTGGTTACAAACGTGGCACACTGGGCAATGCTGGAAAATTGCCACTTATTAGTAGTAGTATGATTCTTCTATTCTGTTGAAACTGTTTTTATTTTTGAATATTTCGATGGTTTCTCGTTGTAGACGGGTAAAATAATGTGTGCAGTTAGATAATATGTCTGTATTCTGGTATTGAACTCTGTGGCCATCAAGTAAAGAGTGTTCTGCTACTGCCGACTTATCCATTTGTTTAAGACGATTGTATCTTTCATGCTCCTTAAGTCTGGTTGCGATGCTGCATTTAGTGGTGCCTATATACACTTTTCCACAACTGCATGGTATCCTGTATATGCCTGCTGTATGATGAGGATGGAGTTGATCCTTTATAGGTCTGAGAAGGTTCTTGATTTTCTTGGTAGGCCTGTATACTGTCTTTATGTCTTCTTTCTTTAGTAGTTTTCCAATCCGGTCCGTTACATTCTTAATGAACGGTAGAAATACCCTGGTTGAAGTTTTTTTCCTCTGATTCCTTGCTGCTGTTGTTGTTGTATCGTCTGGGATGATTGGCTCGGTTGATTTCTTTCCTGGTGTTTCCATTAGCTGTGAATACCGTCTGGAGGTGTTGAAGTTCCGTTTTTAATAAATCCGGATGACAAAGTTTTTTGGCTTGATCTGTTAATGATTTGATGATTCCAAATTTTTGTTTAGGGTGATGATTCGAGGTTTTATAAAGATACCTGTCCGTGTGAGTAGGTTTTCTGTAGTTAGTGTGATAAATGTTGCTGTCTTCTTCCCTTTCGATCAGGATGTCTAGGAATGCTATGCTGTTATCTGTTTCTTTTTCTATGGTGAATTGTATACTGGAGTTTATGTTGTTGATGTGTGTCAGAAATTTATCTAATTTCTCTTCTCCCGTGGTACCAGATTACAAAGGTGTCATCTACATAGCGAAGCCATATCTTGGGTTTGAGAGGTGTCGTATCTAAGCATGTTTGCTCAAAGTTTTCCATGAAGAAATTGGCAACTACTGGGCTCAAGGGACTGCCCATAGCTACCCCATCTGTTTGCTCGTAGAAGTCGTTGTTGAATAGAAAATAGCTGGTGGTTAAGCAGTGTTCAAAAAGTTTTGTGATGTCTTGAGGAAACTTGGCAGCAATGAGGTGAATAGTCTCATTTATTGGAACTTTGGTGAATAGTGAGATCACGTCGAAACTCACCATTATATCTTCCGGTTGCAATGTTATCTCTTTTAGTTTTTCTAAGAAGTGCATTGAGTCTTTGACATAAGTGTCACTGTTGTTAGTAGGCCTATGTGGTTTCAATAAAGTAGAGAGATATCTAGCCAGGTTGTAAGTAGGTGATCCTATTTGGCTGACGATCGGTCTTAAAGGTGTATTTTCCTTATGAATTTTAGGCAATCCGTATAGTCTTGGTGGCTGGGCTTCGTTCTTCTGAAGTTCTTTCTTCACATCATCGGGAAGCGAGGAGGCCTTTATTAATTTGTTAGTTTCTCGTAGTATCTGTTTAGTTGGGTCGTCTGACAGCTTACGGTAGTTACCAGGATCGAGTAACTTGGTGATTTTTCAGTTGTATTCTTCTGTGTCGATAATAACTGTAGAATTTCCTTTGTCCGCCGGTAGAATAATAATAGTTTCATCCGTTTTTAAGGTTTTAATAGCCTTCCTTTCTTCGGTGGAGAGATTGTGTTTAGGTTTCGGAGCTTTTCTTAGAATGCGAGAGACTTCGTTGCGGATTGTTTCGGCCTTTTCCACTGGTAACACTCCTATAGCAGATTCGACATTAGAAATTATTTCTTCGACAGGTATAGCTGAAGGTGTAACTGCGAAATTGCCCCCTTTAGTAAGAAGTGAAGTTTCTGCCTCTGAAAGTTGACGGTTGCTGATATTTACTACGATGCGTGTGGTGTCTAATTTTGTGATGGGCTTTTGTTTGTACATAGACTTGAATATTTTCCTCTGTGCATTGGTGGAATGGTCCCACGTTGATACCATGGACTGATAGGTGATCCCATCTATTTTGTTCCAGTCTTTTTCCGACAGTCTGTTGCTGAGTAGAAGGTGAAGGTCTAGAAGTTCGGTGTCTGTGATGGCGAGGTTCTTGCGAGTTGTGTGAATGCGTTCTTTTAATAATGACATCTCAGTGCGTTGGTAAATCCTTTGCGCTTGTGCAGATATTGATGTTCTTTTTATCACGATGAATTTAGGGATCGTCTTGTTACCTCTGTGACGTAGAAGAAATGTAAGGGACGAGAGCAGTCGTACCTTATTCTTGAGCAGTTTCTCAAATCGTCGTATGTATCTGTGTATTTCCTCCCCCGTAGAGGTGACTAATGTATTCAGGTAGACTTTCACGGCCGGAGGTGCTATGATGATCTTGATGAAGATTTTCGGGGAACTACAAGCCTCACGACCACGGCCTACAGCCCGTAAATCTTCATCAAGATCATCATAATGGACAGTTTATTGGTGGTAATTTCCTTGTTTTCGTTTTCAACCGGCGATATTCTTTGAAGTTTGAACATCAGCTTTATTGAGGCTGTCGGCGTACACGACAAACACTCAAAAAATCATTCCTCAAAATAATATACTTTCATGTGTGCAAAATATACTTGATTTCACACAAAGGAAGCCTGTTGTACATTATTGGCCACGGCGACAAATCTAATCGGGAATCGAAGTTTAAATTATTTTCTCAAATATCATTTTGTGAGTGTTAGTGGACCAAGACAAGTGTTTTCAATGCCAAAGGAAAAATAGTAAAATATATTTGTTTCATCAATGGATTGGTGGGAATCCTAAATTAACAACAAATGGGAAAATTGTCCTATGCCAAGTCTGCGACAAACATGCGAGTATTTTAAATAACTTATTATCAGTTTATCAATTATTAAATCAATGTAATTCTTTTCATGTGAAGTGGAGAGATCATTCTCTTCATACAAACACATTTTAAGTGACAGAAGGAAGGACTTTCTACCAGAAAATTTAGAAAAAATATTTGGTTATTTATAGTAACAAAAACTGATAAGTGGTAGTTAAATTATTGTTTACTTAGGGCCTATATTTCATATTATAGAAAAGATTAATGAGAATGACACTGTAAAATAAAATTATGAACTTCAAGTAGGAGCGAAAAAATAAAAATATTACAATTTTTGCTTCATAAATAGTAAATAAAATAATGTGAGAAAATAGTGTAATTTACTATAAGAAGGAAATTAATTTTTTGTGCATTTTTTAAATTTTAAGAGCATATATTAAAATTTTTTGCTGCATAGTTGCATGTATATATTTATGGTTTTTAGTGCATATAAATCCGCCCTCTATTGATGACAAATGAGGGAAATTTTGAAGAAGTGGTAGAATTGAAGTGCCTAGGAACAATAATTACAAACTGGAAAGAGGTGCACCTATAAATTAAACATCGATTTAATTCTGGAAATGGATGCTATTTTGCATTACAAGGGCTGTTATCGTCCCAACTTCTCTCAAAAAGTGTTTAAACTGAAAATATATAAAATTGTAATTCTCTTAATTATATGGATGCGTAAGATGGACTTTTCCTTTAAGGGAGGAGAAATTATTACGAGTACTGGAGAAAAAAGTTCTTTGGGAAATTTTTGGACCAAAGAGAAATGAACAGGTAGGCGAATGGAGATGAGCTCATAAGAGTGAGGCATATGATACTGATAGGAAATCATATATCACGAGAATAGTTAAATTTCGTAGACTGCAATTGGCAGGACATGTGGCACGAATGGGAAATGGAAGAGGTGCATGGATCTTCTTGTAGGAAAACCAGAGGGAAAACTTACAGTTTGTGTACAAGAATGAGGTGGGAGAATAACATTAACATGATTTGAGGGAAGTCGATGGTATAGGGGGATGAGTGGTAAACATTATCTCAGGATAAAGATGTATGGAGAGCTTTTGTCCCCGTGGCCATGAACCTACAGGTTCAATAGTGGAGTTAGTTAATTAGTTAAAATTATGATTATTATTATTACTTAAATTGTTGTATTTCTAATGTTATGAATATGTAATATGCCGAATGTAATACTATCTTCTAGTGAATTCTGATCTAATCTCTTCATTCCAAAATAAAGTACAGGGCCTAGGTCTACTTGTCAAGGCTCTGGGGAAAAAATAAAGTAGTAATGTATTGAAATGTATATCCAGATTACAATGCTCTACATTTACTAACAAAACTGACTAACTCAATCACTGGCATTAACGAAACCACAGGTTCATGGCCGCGCTGTCATAACGTCTCCACACATCCCTATCCTGAGCTAATGTTATCCAATCATCCCCTGTACAGTTTACCTACTTCAAATCATGGTTAATATTATTCTCGCCCCTCATTCTTGGTCTACCATTTGGGCGCTTTGCCTCTGGATTTCCTACAAGGATTTTCCATAACCGTCTCTCATTCCCCATTCGTGTCATATTCTCTGCCCATCACAGTGTACGAGACTTAACTGTTCGTATATACGATTTCACATAATGACCATGTAGTCTTCACCATTCACCTGTCTCTTCGTCTCTCTTTGGTCCAAATACTTTCCTAAGAACATTATTCTCAAATACTCGTAATATTTTCTCTTCCCTTAAAGTGAGAGTTCATGTTTCGCATCTATACAACTGGAACAATAACAGATATATAGTTCAACGTTTTTTTTAGATAAGTTGGAATTACAAGATTCCCTGTAATATATTGAGTTAGGCTTTCACGGTAGGAGTTATTATGATGACCTTGTAGAAGATTTCCGGGCTGTTGGCCGTGGTCTTGAGGCTTGTAGTTCCCCGACGTTTCGGCAGAGTCTGCGTCCATCATCCTCAAGGGTTGTCTTAAAACTAGCAATTTTGTCGACTACCTGCCCTAATTATACATTTATCCGCATGGCAATTTTGTCGACTACCTGTCGATGCGTACGCGGATAAATGTATAAATAGGGCCAATATTGCCACGCGGATAAATGTATAAATAGGGCAGGTAGTCGGCAAAATTGCCAGTCTCAAGACCACCCTTGAGGATGCCGGATGCAGCCTCTGCCGAAACGTCGGGGAACTACAAGCCTCAAGACCACGGCCAACAGCCCGGAAATCTTCCACAAGATCATCATTATTCCCTGTAATGCTTAATAGCATGAATTTCCAGAATTAAGCCTGTTTAATTTTTTTTGTGCTCCTCATTCCTGTTTGTAATTATTATTCCGTGGTATTTGGATTAGCCATATCTTCAGAATTTCCGTCATTTTTCATTAACTATCCATTACCATTATGTAAAGAGTTCATGTGTAATCATATATTTATTTTTATCGATACTTATTTCAAGCCCCAATTTCTTAGCGTTAATAGAATGTGCTTGTTAGCTCTTGGTATCTCCTCGCTATCACCTAATAATATTACATCATCAGTATATAGCAATTATTATTACTGATACCGGAAGATCGAAACTGTGATGGAAGGATGAGGTGGATGGAGATGCTAGAGATTTGGGATTGAGAAATTGGTGGAGAGTCACAGGGAGGAGACTCCTTGAGGAGACGAGGACTCAGGAATGAGTTGTTGCGCCAGTGATGATGATTATTCATACCATTGAATACACGCTTTATATATCCTCTAAATATTTGACATTAGAGTATTATTTTGAAACTGTATTTGTGTTGTTTAATTTTTCGGATGTCTAGAATAGCAGGAACATATTGTCGAAACACACTGTATTATGTTAGGTTTCAATCTAGGGTCGCCATGCCAGGGCGAAATCGTGCGCAGCACTGAATCAGAGCCATGCCATTTTGAATCGATTATGGAATACATGTCAAGTCTAATAGTAGTGCACAACGTTTTCTTCAGCCCCTTGCCTTGGAATGAATATTACTAGTACGGTCATAAATGGAGATCTTTCCAGTAAATCACAACAGAGTGCTTTTGCTCTAGGATAATATAAACGGAGGGAACTGCACTGAGGTAGCTATTAGCTAGGAACTCAGTTCAGTATTCTGTGAGACTAATTGTCCTTTTGCTGAGTGCCGATCATTTCTGCAAATCTTTTTATGCAACATCTTTCATCTTAGTCTACATTTTTTACTATTGATACAAGATAATAGTATAATTTCCAAAGGTGAAAAACGAGCCATTCGAATACATTCAAGCGATTTTTCGGCTATCTTAGCCAACACGTACAAAGTATTAAATAAATATTTAATTTAAAAAAATTAATACAGTTACCTGCAATAATATAGTTCCATTTTCTTCAAAGAAATCATTACAGATATTAAATTAAATGTAACCCTTTACACTAGGAAGGGTGAAATTTTCTATCTGCTAATACAAGATTCATATTGGTGGAAGAAATATTTATTGATTATTTATTTATTTATTTTACCTGATGGAGTTAAGACCGTAAGGTCTTCTCTTCCACTTCACCACGGTTAAGTTGTACATACAATAAGAATTATGATTGATGCATAATAGATATAGACTAAACAATATAAATTTGACAAGGGCAAGGAAGAAAAATAGTAGTAATAATAATAATAATAATAATAATAATAATAATAATAATAATAATAATAATAATAATGATAATAATGATAATAACAAAAATAATAACCTATAATTAGATTAAGTCAATTGTTTGGTAAAGAAAGTTTAAAATATAAAGGAACAAAAAAGTATACATGGAACAGATTTTATTCCGAACAAGTATATTCTTTTTTTTTTTTTACCTCTCCCTTTGTAGGTACCACGTGCCCCACGCCACGAGGCCATTACAGAAACACGACACATCGGGATACGGTTCAAAATTCTCGATCTCACTAATTTTTTTACCACACAGGGACATGGAGTACCTCTCCGCATACGTGATCTGGCTGTGAGTTCCGCTCTTGGCGGATAGATGGCATTAATGTATATTTTAAATTTGCGGACTGCTTCGACAGACCATGTTACGTAGGTGATGTGTACTTGTATCGTGCACAGAGACGAACGTAGGATTAATGTTTGTTAAGTATTTGTTTGTAGTGAAAGTATGTTGTATAAGAAGTGAAGATGTTGAGAAAAGAGGCGAAAACCTATGTTGGGACTTAGCCTACTATGAGAGACAAGTTGGAAATCCCTGCAAACCAATCACAAATATACTGGTGGTAAGCAGTCCTTCGAGTTCACCTTTACGGTCAAAACCCCGAGATCCTGTATCATTATTAACCCCACAAAATTAAAAAAAGAAATGTGAATTTTATGTCCCATGACAGACTGAGAGTAATATATATATATATATATATATATATACATGCTTACTTCTTTATTCCTTCATAGTGGAAGTAGAAGGTTCGTAGTATGTTTTGAATTGTGTGTTTTTTGTTTTATCTGTTGTTTGTAAATAGGGAGGCACTGAGCAACAAGTCGGAAGGTCGAGGGTTCGAGTCCCAGTGGGGTCAAGATTTTTAAACTGACCCAAACCTTCTGGCGGCACTATGGCCCTGGGGTCGACTCAGCCTCTAACGTAAATGAGTACCGGACGCTTTTTCTGGGGGTAAAGACGGCCGTCATGCAGGACTGACAACCCGGCTGACAGCAAGTGCCGATTGTCCAAGTGCCTTAACCTCCCACTACCCCAAGGGCCTTCTGGCCTGTAGTGGGATACTTTTACCTTATATGATTTATTTAGTGTCGAACTATCCGACACGGCAGAACACAGACCTGCTTCGTTTGTGGATGATTTGCGAACTAACGCCGTGTAATCCCGCGTCAGTCTGTGGCATCGAGGATAGCAGCTATTATCCTAAGTAAGCTGATAAGTGCTTCATTTGCTATTTGTTCCTGACTGTAAATGGTTAGTATCAACGTCTGTGAGACGCAGTAACAGTGCTGCTATGACTTTTATGTAATATTTTGTGTTTGTTCATCCGTTGAGATAACAAGTCTTTAAATTAACCCAGCGCAGCGTCCAAATACAGAAAAAAGTCCGGTAACTGGGAATAATATAGTCGAAAGCTGAACTTTTGGGGCTCTGTTTCAGCATTTGCTCTTGGAATGAGGGAAACTATTTAAAATCTCAATTTCCTACATCAGTTTATTTAAATATGTCGGACCGTAGTGGAAACAACCAGTGAAAACTATACCACTATTTCTGCTAATTGTGTTGTAATTTGACACAAGTTTACGTCATTTGTCATTTTTAGCTGCCGTACCTTTGGCAGTAGAGTCCTATTCTTCATCAACTAACTAACTAACTCACTGGCACTATCGAACTCGTAGGTTCATGGCCGTGAGGACATAAGCTCTCTATACATTCCTATCCTGAGCTAATGTTTTTCAGTCATTCCCTACATAATCTACTTTCCTCAAATCATGGAAAATGTTATTCTCCCATCTCATTCTTGGTCTACGAAATGGACATTTTCCCTCTATTTTTCCTACAAGAAGCTTCCATGCACGTCTTTCGTTCCCCATTCGTGCCACATGTCCTGCCCATCGCAGTCTACGAGGCGTAACTTTAATTATATCTGACTTCCTATAAAGGCCATGTAGTTCACTGTCATGTAGTCTTCTTCATTCACCTGTCTGTTCATCTCTCTTTTGTCCAAAAATGTTCATAAGTACTTTATTCTCAAATACTCGTAATCTCCTTTCCTCCCTTAAATTAAGAGTCCATGTTTCGCATCCATATAATATAACTGGTAGAATAACTGTTTTATATATTTTCAGTATGACGTTTTTTGAAGTGAGTTGGGATGTTAAGAGACCCTGTTTTGCATGATAGCACGCATTTTCCTGAATTGAGCCTATGTTTAATTTCTTTGTGCATCTCATTCCTATTTGTGATTATAGGAGTCGTAATCGTGAGTATGACTTCCTTCTAAAAATAAGTATATATTTAGTACATAATAAAAATCTAAAGGTTCCCTACTTTTGTGGACTTAACTCGCATTGACTTAAAGCTGGGCCAGATACCTCTAGGGAGAGAGCAGGCATTCCGAAACTTTCATTAGACAAGAACACAGTGGCAAGCTTCTCTGGATCTGTTATTAATACAGATGCTAGGACCATTGCCGTAGACAACACAGGGTAACACAAGACTGAAGTAAGAGACATCTGTGCAAATTGATCAACATTTTACGTCTATATTTGTAATTTCGATACCAATGGCATAAGTTGTTAAAAGCGTCGTTAAATAAATGCTATAATTCCAGAGTTAAATTTACATCATCATGATTAGAAGGTTATGTCGTGATGATATGTGAACCAAAATTTAGGAAACATAATAAGTCAAACTGGTAGAACTATGAGAAAGCATTTGAGAATGCCTTTGTTCTCCCCAATACCGAACTAGAGACCACAGTAGTGCTAATCCAGCTTGTAAGCTTTCAACTGCAGGAATGGGCGAATTGAGTATCAGTGACTTATTGTTCCAATGTTAGCAAACAATAGCTTTATTGTTTGTTTTCACAAGATAAACAAATTCATAGGATAGAGGAAACGTGGTGTTAATTGTTAATTAACACCGGTGTCGAAATTAATTATTTGCTTTGTTTACTGTGTTACTGAGAACATCCTACAGTTGTTTATGTAGAACAGACGGTGTAAACAGAATGGAAAGTCCGTATTTGTATGCAAATCTATAGCAGTAAATATCCTGAGTTCATTTATCAGTGACTCATATGGATAATAGTGTGCCATTTCAATATAAAAATTAAAAAGGTAATGATTGAAAATCGTCCATCGCTGTGGTCTCGAGGTAGCGTGCTGCCTTGTCGCGCAGCGGGCCCGGGCTCGATTCCTGGTCGGGACAGGCGTCTGAGGGATGTTTTTTCGGGGTTTATCCTCACCTGTAAGACAAATGACAGGAAACTTAGGGGGCAACGGTACCCGAAAATCATCCGGCCATCATCATCATCATCCTTCAGAGTAATTGCTCCCATCGTAGAAGCGGCTCGTCCAGTGTATTTGTTTCTAAATCCCTCTCAGTGTGTAAGCCATATACCGTGTAAGTATAAGAGGACAAAGGAGAGAAAGAGAAGAAAGAAAAGAGAAAAGAAAGAAAGTTGGGAAAGAAAGAAAGGAAAGAAAAGAAAGAAAAGGAAGAAAGAAAAGAAAGAAAGAAAAGAAAGAAAGAAGAAGAAAAGAGAAGAAGAAAGAAAGGAGAAGAAAGAAAGGAAGGAAAGAAATGCATTATTATTTAATGGTTCGCTGACCAGATTTTCAATCCATCCATTCATATTAACTATGCCCGGTGCAGGCCTTTCACTGCAATTATAGCATTTTCATGCTGTGCTTTGCAGCTTTACTAGGGAATTATAGGTGTGGTAGTTTCCCGTTGCTTTGCACACCGGTGAAGGATGATGATGATAATGATATGGATGATGATGATGGCCGGATGATTTTTCGGGGATCGTTGGGCCCTAAGCTTCCTGATATTTGTCTTACAGGTGAGGAAAAAACCCGCAAAAATCTCTCCCAGTAGTCTGTCCCGACAGGGGATCGAACCCGGACCCGCTGCGTGACAAGGCAGCACGCTACCTCGAGACCAAAGCTGTGTACAATAATGTTATAATTGAATGTTTTGGTGCAGTTAGAGCTTATCGAGCAGGTGTTACTCGCTTTTTCACTCATGTAACTATAAATTACTGTTTTTCTAGCATCTTATATATAAAAATCAATGTTTGTTTGTTTGCATGTAGTAGTAGTAGTAGTAGGACTTTATTAGACAAAAAGTAAGCTATTTACAATATTATTTACAAATATGGGTCGCACGGGCAGTAAGCCGTACGTGCTGTTGACAGTCCGTTACAATAAAGTAATAATTGCTACTAGTGTGAAGAAATGTTTGTTGGTTTGTTTGTTTGTTTGTTCGTATTCTATGCGCGGCCATACCTTTGATCCGATTTTGATGGGGTTTTTGCAAAATGTTCAGAAGATTCCCGGGATGAACATAGGTTGTAAGAGAGTTGTGATATTCAACCCCTTTACCCCTAAAAATCACCCTTTGTAGTGAAAAACGTGAAATAAAGTCCCTATTTTGACTCTTAAATGGCTTACGCTGCCTAAACCATAACAAATACACAAAATTAATGTACACAAAATTGAATATCTCAACAAACTGTACAAAAAAGTTTATCTTTTGCGGATAACTCACAATAACAATTTTTGTTTTTCATTGATGCCGAGAAGATAGAGATAAGTCGATTCCCGGACAAACGTGTTCTGCCATATTGTTCATTGGATTGATATGGGGCTTTTTGAAAAATGTTCAGGAGATTCCGGGGATTAACATAGGCTATAAGGGAGTTGTAATACTCAACCCCTTTACCCCTAAAAATCACCCTTTGTAGTGAAAAACGTTAAATAAAGTCCCTATTTTGACGATTAATAGCTTACGCTGCCTAAACCATAACAAATACACCAAAATAATGTATACAGAATTGAACATCTCAAAAAACTCTACAAAAATGTCCGCGACAGCATATGTTTATCTTCTACGGAAAACTCACATTCACAATTTTTGTCTTTCATTGATGCCAAGAATATCGGGATAAACAGATTCCCGAACAGTGCACGACTGGTGGTAAAAACATATTACGCGTAGCATTTATTTATGAGTAGCAGCGCACGCCGGGTTTTAGCTAGTATTAAATAAATATATGATTAGTTGAAAATAAAAAATTGAATTCCATGGCATTTCAAACCGCGGATCTTTAAAAAGATGATTTACTTCTTGTTTGGTAGAGACTTTGTAAAGAAAAGAAAGCTAGTAAACATGAGTTGCTTACAGTAGCCAAATTAGGCAAACTCATAACAATTGAGTAGCATTAGACGGGAAACCATTAGTCTATAAAAGAGTAAAAAGAGAGAGTATTTGAGAGAAAATATTAATGATCTTGAAATTAGTGAAAAAAAATAGGAATATCAGAGAATTATATCAGAGAATTAGAACAGAGAGGCTAGAACGAACATAATTATGAATGAAAATGGTGATATGATTGCGGATTGCACGAATATATTAAATATATGAAAACATTACTTTAATCAGCTATTAAATGTTCATGCAGAACAGGATTTTGAAGAGGATGATTTAATGAGAACAGAAATGTTGGTCACAGAACCAAGTGCAGAAGAGGTTGAAATGACGATAGAAAAAATTGAAGATGTATGAAGACCAAAGAAAGATGAACAGACAGATGAATGAAGAAGACTACATAACAGTGAACTACATGGTCTTTATAGGAAGCCAGATATAATAAGAGTTAAGCCTCGTAGACTGCGATGGGCAGGACATGTGGCACGAATGGGGAACGAAAGACGTGCATGGAAGCTTCTTGTAGGAAAACTAGAGGGAAAATGCCCATTCGGTAGACCAAGAATGAGTTGGGAGAATAACATTTTCCATGATTTGAGGAAAGTAGATTATGTAGGGAATGACTGAAAAACATTAGCTCAGGATAGGAATGTATAGAGAGCTTATGTCCTCACGGCCATGAACCTACGAGTTCGATAGTGCCAGTGAGTTAGTTAGTTAGTTGATGAAGAATAGGACTCTACTGCCAAAGGTACGGCAGCTAAAAATGACAAATGACGTAAACTTGTGTCAAATTACAACACAATTAGCAGAAATAGTGGTATAGTTTTCACTGGTTGTTTCCACTACGGTCCGACATATTAAATAAACTGATGTAGGAAATTGAGATTTTAAAAAGTTTCCCTCATTCCAAAGAGCAAATGCTGAAACAGAGCCCCAAAAAGTTTCAGCTTTCGACTATATTATTCCCAGTTTACCGGACTTTTTTCTGTATTTGGACGCTGCGCTGGGTTTTTAATTTAAAGGACTTGTTATCTCAACGGATGAACAAACACAAAATATTACATAAAAGTCATAGCAGCACTGTTACTGCGTCTCACAGACGTTGATACTAAACCATTTACAGGTCAGGAACAAATAGCAAATGAAGCACTTATCAGCTTACTTAGGATAATAGCTGCTATCCTCGATGCCACAGACTGACGCGGGATTGCACGGCGTTAGTTCGCAAATCATCCACAAACGAAGCAGGTCTGTGTTCTGCCGTGTCGGATAGTTCGACACTAAATAAATCATATAAGGTAAAAGTATCCCACTACAGGCCAGAAGGCCCTTGGGGTAGTGGGAGGTTAAGGCACTTGGACAATCGGCACTTGCTGTCAGCCGGGTTGTCAGTCCTGCATGACGGCCGTCTTTACCCCCAGAAAAAGCGTCCGGTACTCATTTACGTTAGAGGCTGAGTCGACCCCAGGGCCATAGTGCCGCCAGAAGGTTTGGGTCAGTTTAAAAATCTTGACCCCACTGGGACTCGAACCCTCGACCTTCCGACTTGTTGCTCAGTGCCTCCCTATTTACAAACAACAGATAAAACAAAAAACACACAATTCAAAACATACTACGAACCTTCTACTTCCACTATGAAGGAATATAGAAGTAAGCATGTATATATATATATATATATATATATATATATATATTACTCTCAGTCTGTCATGGGACATAAAATTCACATTTCTTTTTTTTAATTTTGTGGGGTTAATAATGATACAGGATCTCGGGGTTTTGACCGTAAAGGTGAACTCGAAGGACTGCTTACCACCAGTATATTTGTGATTGGTTTGCAGGGATTTCCAACTTGTCTCTCATAGTAGGCTAAGTCCCAACATAGGTTTTCGCCTCTTTTCTCAACATCTTCACTTCTTATACAACATACTTTCACTACAAACAAATACTTAACAAACATTAATCCTACGTTCGTCTCTGTACACGATTCAAGTACACATCACCTACGTAACATGGTCTGTCGAAGCAGTCCGCAAATTTAAAATATACATTAATGCCATCTATCCGCCAAGAGCGGATCTCAAAGCCAGATAAGTTTAGTAGGTGCCATTGAAAACTCACTCTCTCTTTATCTCTCTCTCTCTCTCTCTCTCTCTCTCTCTCACACACACACACACACACACACACACACACACACACACACACACACACACAGGGAGATAGAGGAAGAGGGAGATCACTCTGTATAACATACAGAGTAAAAATCTAATGTTGGGACAATAGAACAATTCGACAAGGCATCGATGCGAATTTTTACGGTCTAGTTTATGCCAAATGATTCTAGAATAAAATTAATTTGTCGCGATTAAGAATCATATGTAAAAAGACTTCGGAGGGAATCAATCCACTGTGTGTGCCGGTTCGCTCAGGGTAGAATATGATAACTCAGGAATGTTTATATTATAAACTTATTACTCCAGTTTATTGAATAATTTTGCATATAGAATTATAAAATTACAATGTTTTATACCTCACTAATTCGGAGTGGAGTTGATGATTTTACTTAATTCCACGTGTATTTAATATCACTTAAAATTCTGAGTTACTAATTATCTTGGATTTTAAAATACTTAAGATTCTAAAATTTACTAAAGGTCGCGAACGGTTGCTGTAGGACTTGTTTCTTGTAGAACGTTTGAGTGTGAGTGCATGTGAGAGCGTTTTGTCACGTGTCATTGCCTTATAAGGGCGATGACTCCTATAAAGTATTTAACCCCACTCCAATGCATATGTTATTCATTACACCTTAGAGGGGTAGGTACTATTCGTTTGGGGTTCCTATGTTGGTAATAGACTCATGTGCACGTTTGTGCGCCATCCAGTTATTACTATTAATCGTATAATTATATTTTAGTACTTAGAGTCTATTAATTCTTGCTACATGTGTTAAATCGGTATAATTTTTCAAAAGGTGAAATACATCTCTAGTTCCTAAATATATAATTTCTTGAGGCAGGTGATCAACGTTATGTCTCCTACGAATTTCTTACAATATCCTGTCACTTTTTCTGTCCAATAAGATAGCAGCATAGGCATGACCTTTAGAAAAAGGAAGGAAGGCATAGACATAGATATTCAGTCATCAAGTTAATGGTTTCCATCGAACACTCGTCATCAAACTAATCTAACATTATTTTCAAAACAGGATTACGTCATTAATTTCTTTGGTCTCGAGAAAAGTGACAATCTATTAAAATACAAGATTTATGGAAGGAAAGTGATAGGCCTCTATTTTTTTCGATATTAAGTTGTCATGTTTACAACCAGATGAACATTTCTATAAACGGAAGTTTCTGCTGGTCGTAGGACTGTGGTGTGTAATTTCAGATTATTGTTAACCTCTTAATAAGTCACTTTACATCATATGATATATGAAAGTTCGTTTTTATTCCTAGTCTATAAACATATAAAAATAGCTTTAATTGGTTTTATAATGATGTTACATACCTCTGCTTCATGCTCAAATTTTACTTTGTTGTTAACGTTTTAAATAAAGTGACAGGACTGTATAAATCGAAAAACGTTATAGAAACCTACCATATAATAAATAATAAGCACTGAGACCCCATAAAATTCACCCCTCTTTTTTAAGAGAATTAGATAATTAAATAATTTTGCTAATTGATAACTCATGTAACATAAACAAAATGATAACCCTCCCGTCAATTTTGGGTTCGCATAAAGATCCCAAAATTTGGAGGACAAAAATACTTTTCCTCCAAAGTTAGTATTACTCTGGCTTAAAAATCCAATGAACACAACATTGAATTTACTTATTTTAATTTTAGTTCAGGCCTGAACGTATTAAAAAAAATTAGAACACCTCCAGTAAAAATCGCATCTTTATATTGTAATTGTTTTAAGAAGATCGCTTTTTTCCGTTTATAGTTGGCATTGGTGATGTGGGTCTAGCACATCTGTCTCAAGTTCCAACGTTAATTTTTACGATTCCGAATATAATTTTTTGAGGACTGCTTTAGTTATTATTATTATTATTATTATTATTATTATTATTATTATTATTATTATTTATTGTCCAATTTTTTAAACTCTATTTCACCTAAGGTACATTAGGGTTATAGTTTTCTTACAAAGTTGTGAGTCATTATATAATTTTATCTGAAATTAAGGTTTTTTATGAACTTTAGGCCTATTTATAAAAACATTAAAAGTCTATAGTTCTTATCTGTCATGAGCACTTCTGTAATGGGTGGTTCACTTAAACAGACGGTGTTATTTAAAAGCATGAGAATTCGAATCTTTAGTTCCAGAACAAAGGAAAATCAAAGATAATATGTTTAACGCTTTGGTTGCTAATGCCACAATTACAAATTGCAATTTCTCTGATGTTTTAAATCTCTAGAGGTATTGGCCAAATTTACCGTGCCCTGCTTTAGTTAAAAACTTAAGTAAAAGCTATCGGTATCGTATGACAGAGTTGTAATACCGTACTAAATAACCATTAGATATGATAAGTACATATCTGCAAAATTCCTAGGAGTAGGAGCTCACCCCTATATGTCGTCATAGCCTAATTACAGAAACATAAAAATCACTCAATAAAATTAGAGATTATTTATTCATACATTATACTTCATACTTTATTTAAATTTTGTCCACAATTTTTGGCATCCTACATGTTAAAATGTATCCAAAGAAATAATAATAATAATAATAATAATAATAATAATAATAATAATAGTCCCCCCGGGGAATATCGCCTTGACATGGCGGAGGGGCTTGGTACCTGATGATCCAGACGGCTTACTGAGTGAGTCTTTTGACTACCAGTGGGCAAGAGGTGAAGGGAAGGTAAGAATATTCCACAACGGGCGGATGGGGCTCGATAGTTTTGGTAGACAGCCCATCTAGGAGAAGAGGACTCCAAAATTAAACTCCTGGTCCTCCAAGTTGGGGGTTGATGCAACGGGCTAACTCCCCGTTCATCGAAAAAAAAAGTAATGTTAAAAACCCAATGAAGCACAGCCGGACAGGATTAAACATATACGACACAAGTTACGGAAGAGGACAATGATAATTGGTACATGGAACACTCAAGGAATAAGAATGGAAAAAGAATTATATACATCTGTGAGCAAAATTCTCTGAGAATATTAAATGGATACTACCAGCACAAAGATATTCATAAGTATACAAGGCAGCAAGATACTCATCAACAAAAGTCAATTATTGACTACATTATAATTAAACAGGAAACTAAATTAAGAGTAAATGATGTAAAAGCATATAGAGGTACCGCATTCGGAGATCATTTTTTAGTCCATTCTAAAATCATATTTCCATATTTAAGCATTCAAGGTAAAAATGATCCCAATCCAAACGAAGAAAAAGATAATTTAGATACTAATATAATAAGTGATTATAAATATAATTTATTAAGTTTAGAAAATGACAGTACATCATATTTATTTAAGCAAAGACTAAATGAAAAATTAATAGAAACTACATTTGAATCTACAGAAAAGCAATATCAATACATTAAAGATAAACTTCATGAGGCAGCTAAAGAAGCTATTGGGGAAGAGAAATATACTAATAATAATAAAAACTATTGCTGGAGTGAAGAAATTGACGAAGAAGTAAAAATAAAAAGAGATCTTTATCTAAAATAGCTTAATACTAAATCAATAGAGGACAAAATTAACCTTCGTAAACAACAAGCAAAAATAAGAAAATATATATCAGAATAAAAGAACAAATGCTGGGAAAATACATGTCAAAAATACAAAGGTACATTGGAGGAAAAAGAAATGCGGAAGCATGGAAAACTTTAAAGAATATAAAAAAGAATGACAACGAATGATTTAATAAATACATTAATTTCCAAACTTGGGACAAATACTTCAAAGAATTATTAACAGAAAACAGAGAACAATATATAAACCCTATAGAGGAGGAATTTGATGCAGAACTAAAAGAAAATATACACCTATACATAGAAACAGTGAAAGAAGCAGTAACGTCTTTAAAGAATAGAACGTCACCAGGGAAAGGAAATATTCCAGCTGAATTATTAAAACATGGAACAGATAAGTTGTTCGAATTATTGAGAAGTCTATTTGAAAAATGCATAAATAGAGAAGATATACCATCAAATTGGAAAATAGGATATATTTCAACCATACATAAAAAAGGAAAAAAAGATGAATGCAAAAACTATAGGGGAATTACAGTGAATAGTACACTAAGTAGACTATATGAAAAGATAATCAAGTATTTCCTAGAAATTGAATACAAAGAGTTAGAACCAGAGGAACAGGCAGGATGTAGAGTGGGCAGATCAACAATAGACCACATTTTCAGCATACGACAGATTATAGAAAAGAAAACAATCAGAGCACAACCGCTACATCTAGTATTTATAGGTATAGAAAAAGCCTACGATAACATTCCTACATCAAAATTATGGAAAGTCTTAAAACTAAAAAAAATAAATCCAACACTGATTGAAGCAATTCAAAAACTGTATTCAGAATCATATGTACAAGTAAAAATGGGAAAGTACTTGTCTAAAGTTTTTCAAACAAATAAAGGATTACGACAGGGATGCTGTATATCTCCAACATTATATAAGATTTATACTGAAAAAGCTATTGAAGAATGGAAAAATAAATGTAAACCGATGGGAATACCACTAGATGATAATTCAACAATATATACACTCCAGTTTGCAGATGACCAATTGATATTGGCTCAAGAATTTGAAGATATAGAATACCTCACTAGAAAATTAATACAAGAATATAGTTTATGGGGTTTAAAGATCAATATGGATAAATCTAGATATATGACAATAGGGGATCTTCCTCAAGATTTAATACTAGAAGAAGATTTAGGGACAATTAAACACACTGAAGAATATAAGTATTTGGGAATTAAAATTACTAAAGATGGAAAACAAGAAACAGAGATGGAAAACAAGAAACAGAGATAAGAAACAATATCAATATAGGAAAGTATGTGTGGGGCTTTAAATGCCCAAATCAAAAAAAAATTGCACGCCACTGAAATGGACTACTGGAGACGTGCTGCAAGAATATCCAGGAAGGATAAAATCAGAAATTCATATATAAAAGAAAAAATGCAGGTACAATATTCAATATTAGATTTTATAAAGAAGAAACAATTAAATTGGTACGGACACATTAGAAGAATGGAAGAAGGAAGACTACCTAAGATAATCATGGATTGGGAACCACAGGGAAGGAAAAAGAAGGGTAGACCAACTATTACGTGGATTCAGGGAATCAATGAAGCTAAGAGGGAATGGGAAATAGAAGAAGATATATGGATGAACAGACAGGAATGGAAAAATGTGTTGAAACAAATTTGTAGTTAACTGTGAACATGGGTACCGGAAAAATGTATATTCATTGTAAAAGCCGGAATAAAAAAAATAATAGTAATAAACATATCCATCTGTAAGATCGAAGAGACAACCACCACGAGAGATGTGTTAATCACTGTACTGTTGACAACCAGACTAATAGGCAGGTTAATTCGTTTTAGGGTAGCCTGTATGAGAAGATAAACGAAGCTAGCACTGCACTGGAGCACTCGTTTCAGCGGATGCGCTTTACGGCTAGCTTCCATTTAATTTACATAGTTTATGAACTGCGCCGAGCCAATTTGGTTCCGTACTGTTTTACTTCATATTAAATATATTCCGAACTCTAAATAAACAGACCATATTTGGTTTACTCTCCTTAATGGATATGTCGACATCACACATCTGTAGGCGAATAAATAATTACAATAAGTAAATCAATATAATAAAATAAGCTGTTATTAAGTAAATATAGCATTAAATACATCAGTAAATAAACGTTCGTTTATGTGAACGACTTTTGATAAACCGTTTAGTATAATCCATCCATAGTAATTCTGCCCGAGGGCAGGTCTTTCACTGCTATGCTTTGCAACTTTAACAGGGAATTATACGTGTGGTAGGCCAAGGGCTTCTAGGCTTGTCGAGCGTGGAGTTTTTTAAGCTTCCCGTTACTTTCCACAACGGTGAAGGATGATAATGATAAGGATATTGATGATGGCCGAATGATTTTCGGGGACGTTGGGCCCTGAGCTTCCTGACATTTGTCTTACAGGTGAGGAAAAACAAAAAAAAAACTCACCCAGGAGCCAGTCCCGACCGGGAATCGAACCAGAGCCCCCTGCGTGACAAGGCAGCACGCTACCTCAAGACCACAGCTGTGGACTTTAGTACTATAATACGATTAAATTAATGCTATTTCTATCGTTAGTGACGTGGATTCATTGCTGGAACCAACTGGAACACTTCTTCGAATACAATACAGATTACACGATTAATCAATATCTTTTAAAACCGTCACATTTCTTCAAAACATAGATAATACGTTTTACTATTATTACATAATTGGTCGCTCGTCTCTCACCGCTGGGACCCCGAGATCGAGTCTCGGTCATTCCATGTGGTTTTCGTGGTGGACGAGACGGAGCTTGGGCACGTTCTTATCGGGGTTCCTCCCATTTTCTCCTGCAACAATTTCATTTTAACCATTTCCCCATACTCATCTCATCCATTTGGTTTCATTTCATTCATCTGCCTCTGCGATGGTACGTCAGGCGTGGTCGGTAGGCACCCTTGTTATTCATAGACCTCTATAATTAGGAGCTCACCTCAGCTCATCCCTCGACCCGACCTTGAGTTGGACACGAGATATATGTCGTCGCTTAAGAAACAATCCCGCGTAACTGACACTTTTGGTGAAAATTACATTTTTATACTTTTGGCATCACTGAAGAAACGCGCTCGCGTTAAAATATAGGTTGATACAATTTTGTATCGTGACCTCGAAAAATATACAAACACAATTCAGCGTATCTGATATTAAATAAAATTTTACTGAAATACCGCGAAACTACATAAGTCTACAATACCGCGTAACTGATATGAATGAAAAGGTTTTGTAATACCGCTTATCTCTTGTATACTCTCCATTGTACTTCAATCTAGTTCACTCATCTAACATGTAATATTAATACAGAAATTATATGCAGGTTTATATTAGTGGTTCTTATAACTCTAATGGAAACCTGGCAGCTATATTTAGAATTTAACTAATTGCTTTTGATTGATTGACATGTTCATATTATAAGTACCTTCGGATATCCAATGACACATAAACTGACGAACTTCCCTGAGAATTTTATCTCTATATTTGGAACTAAAAGAGATATTAAATTGTCAGCATTAGAAAGCATTGGTTGTTTAAAGAAGAGGCAAAACAAGAAATGGTTTGATGAGGAATGTGCCGACATTGTAAAGAAAAGAAAGCTAGCATAAATGAAATGCTTACACGAGCCAAATGAGGTAAATTTAAAGCAATTGGGTAGTATTAGACGGGAAACCACCAAGTTACTAAAGAGTAAAAAGAGGGAAATTTTGAAAGAGAAGATTAATGATCTTGAATTGAACGCAAAAAATAGGAACATTAGAGAATTATATAAGGGATTTAGTATAGAGAAGAAAGCGTTTCAAGCTAGAACAAACATAATTCGGAATGAAAATGGGGATATGATTACAGATTCCAGGAGTATATTAAATAGATGGAAAAGTTACTTTAATCAGCTATTAAATGTGCATACAGAACAGGACATCGAGGAGGATAATTTACATACAGCAGAAATGCTAGTCGCAGAACCAAGTGCATTAGAGGTTGAAATGGCGATTGAAAAATTGAAGATGTAAAAAGTATCAGGTTCAGATGAGATCCCAGCAGAACTGATAAAATCAGGGGGAGAAAAATTGATGGACAAAATAAGTTGGTTGCTTAGTATGATTTGGGAAAAAGAAGCTCTTCCAGATGAATGGAAAGAATCAATTATCGTACCAATTTATAAGTAAGGAGATAAAACTGATTGCAACTGATTCGTACAAAATTCTAACAAATATATTAGTCAGCAGACTTACTCCCTATATTGATGACATTCTAGGAGGTCATCAATGTGGATTTAGAAGAAACAGGTCTACAACAGATCAGATTTTTAGTATAAGACAGATTTTAGAAAATAAATGGGAATATAATGGTACTGTACATCAAGTATACGCAGACTTCAAAAAAGCATATGATTCAATTAAGAGGGAGGAGTTATATACACTGCTCAAAACAATTAGAGGAACGCTATGAAATATGCAAATATTTTTTCATTGGATAAAGGTACAAACATGAAATTAATAAAGTACATTATTTGTGGCTATTTATTTATTTATTGCTCATGTCAGTAAAAACAAATGAATAATGCTGACAATTAACTTTTCAAATAATTCCGCTATGTAAGCAATTGAATCTTGTGCTTATTTTACAAAGTTAAACACTCGTTATATAGAGTTAGAATCGTGTATGGCCTCCACGACATTCGATGACACTTTGGCACCTTCGTGGCATGCTCCCAATAAGATTCTGGATTTCATCTTGCGGGATATTCTCCCATTCCTCCTTCAGAGCATCTCCAGGTTGCTGCAGAGTTTGTGGAGCTTGATGTCGGTTCCTGAACTTCCTGTCTAGAAGATTCCACAAGTGTTCAATAGGGTTGAGGTCTGGGCTGACCGCTGGCCACTCCATTACCTCAATTTCATTCCTCCTCAGGAAATCCCTGGTGACAGCCGCAGAATGTGCCCTGGCATTATCCTACATAAACAGAAATCCAGGACCTACTCCAATGGCAGCAGATACTACATGCTCTTCCAGAACGTTCTCGATATACCGGACAGCACGTGATTTTAAAAGGTCTGAGGTGGAAGGGGTGTGTTGAGATGGGGACAATGGTACTGTCAAAGACCGAAAAGGGGCTGCAGGTGCATTACTTAAATCTATGGTTGAAATGTTACTAATTAAAACATGAAAACCGTAAATATTAACCATCTTATGAACATGTAATTGTACTAGGAGACTTCAACACTAACCTATTAGCCACAAATTCTTACAACACTATACAACTACAGACAATGTTCCAGTCTTACAATATGTCAATACTGCCTTCACAACCAACCCATCATACTAGCTATTCTGACACACTACTAGACTTAATTATAACAAATAAACCTCAAAACGTTATAGCTAGTGGACAGATAGAAGCTCCAGGCATCTCTGCACATGACTTAATATATATTGAATATTCACTCCTTTGCTCTAAACGTAGACCTAGACTTGTAACATACAGAGACTTGAAACACACAAATTATTCGCAATTAATTGATGACGCTGCAAAACTACCTTGGAACACATGTGGACACTTAGGACTGTAGACGAGAAAGTTGAAAATTTTAATGACATGATTTTACAATTGTATGACAAACATGCACCTATCAAGACTAGACGTATAAACAGACCACCTGCACCCTGGATGTCTGATGATATCCGCTTGCTTATGACTGAGATAGACGCAGCATACAGGAAATACAGGAGGAATAAAGAACTGACAGACTTACAGACATACAAACATCTGAGGAATTAAGTCAACCAGACTGTCAGGAAATCAAAACTAAGATATGCCCTTACTATTATTACACAATCTATGTCCAACTCATCTGACATGTGGAAAAATTTAAAATCAATAGGCGTCTGTCAAAATAAACTACAGGTAGAAAGGGCTGACCTACCACTAGATGAGTTGAATGATCATTTTACCCGCCTCCCTACTGACAACAACTCACAACACAAACAACAGACAATAGATGAACTAGTGTCATATTCCCAACCTACCCGAGACAATCTTTTTTTCCTATATCTCACGTGATGACGCCAAAAGAGCAGTATTACGTATTAAATCTAAAGCACAAGGAATAGACAATATAACAATAACTCTCCTACAAAAAATAATTTACATTATTCTCCCAACAATAACCCACATTTTTAATGCCTGTATAATGACTGGGGCAAATGCCAGACTCTGGAAAATGGCTCTAGTTCATCCTACACCGAAATCATACACTCCCACAACACTCGATGATTATAGACCATTTAGTATTCTTCCCTGTTTATCTAAAGCACTGGAACACATAATACACTCACAGTTAACTGACTACCTCATCACACACGACTTAATTCATGAGCATCCGTCTGGTTTTAGAACAGGACATCATACAAATACTGCACTACTTGACATTGTAGAGGACATAAGAGACTCAATGGAGAAAAGCAAACTCACCGCAATAGTCCTACTCGACTACAGCAAAGCCTTTGACACAGTAGATATAGACTTTATGCTAGCGAGACTAAAGACACTTCATCTGTCGGAAAACTGCCTTGATTGGTTTAGATCTTACCTCACTAATCGTCAGCAATCAGTTTCTGTTAATAATCGCATTTCTTCATGGCGCTTGGTGAGGAAAGAGGTACCTCAAGGCGGCGTCCTCGCTCCTCTTCTCTTCTGGATTTATATTAATGACGTGACCAAGAAAATACAAAACTGCAAACATCATCTTTACGCCGACGACTTACAGATTTACACACGCTTTAGGCCTGAGGACATTGATGAATATATTGACAAAGTAAACACTGACCCCAGGCATATATCTTTATGGTGCAGACAATATGGGCTAAAACTAAATGTAAACAAAACGCTAGCAATAATTATCGGACATCCAAGACTATTACACTCCATAAACAATGGAAATAGGCCGGCTGTCATATTAGATAATGAACAAATTCCTTATACCGACGTCGTTAAAACTTGGGACTTTACTTAGATTCTAATTTAAATTGGCATGTGCAAGTAAAACTAGCATCTAAAAGGATCTTCTCTATAATGCATTCCCAAAAGCGTCTTAAAATTTTCTCCCTACAATTCTTGAATGAATTTTAATCCAAACTTTAGTGATGCCGCATTTTGACTACTGTGACGTTATGCTAACTGACATAAGTGACGGATTGTCGGACAAACTGCAGTTTGTCCATAATATTTGTATCAGATTCATATTTAATGTTCGAAAATACGATCACGAATTGTCATGGCTACATTTAAAAGAGAGAAGAAAATCGCACTATCTAATTCTCTTACTTAAGATCCTACATACCTCGATTCCCAATTATTTATCATCCCGTTTCCAGTATCTATCCTCAAACCATAACTTAAACACAAGATCACAACATAGTCTCTTGCTTAATATACCGCAACATAGGACATTACATCACTCCATGTCATATACCATCTTCACTTCTCGTAACTGGAATTCCCTACCACAAGAAATAAGGGGCTGCCGGACATTGGCAACTTTTAAAAGAAATCTAAATTTATATTTGCTCTAACCTCGACTTCATTATTACCCAGTGTCCATCCATAGTAATTCTGCCCGAAGGCAGGTCTTTTCACTGCAGTCATAGCATTTTCATGCTATGCTTACAGCTTTACTAGGGAATTGTGTAGGTGTGGTAGCTTCCCGTTGCTTTCCACACCGGTGAAGAATGATGATGATGATGATAATGATAAGGTTGATGATGAAGATGACGGCCATATGATTTCGGGGGCCGTTTGGGCCTTAAAGTTTTCCTGATATTTGTCTTACAGGTGAGGAAAAACCCCGATAAAAACCTCACCCAGAAAAAGTGCCCCGACCGGGGATCGAACCCGGGCCCGCTGCGTGACAAGGCAGCACGCTACCTCGAGACCACAGCGGTGGACATTTTACCCAGTGTAAGGTATATACACTGGTGTCCAAAAGTTAAGGATAATTAGTTCATTTGCCGACTTATTATAAAGCATTTTTCAGAATAATACAAAATTTGGTAAGGGTATGTCACAGATAATTAGAAACATGGCACGAAAGAAACAATGGCATGAATACGTCATTCACTTGTCATTTTCACAACAAACGAAAACTGCATTTCAGAATTCGAACATAAAAGTTGAACAACAATGGTTCAAATGATTAGTATGGGGTGTGATTACCCCTGACAGCTACACAAGACTCACATCGACGTGGCATGCTAGTGATGAGGTTGTTCAGGAGTTCGATGCTCAGCAAATTCCACCCCTCATGAAGAGCAATGTGAAGGTCTTGAAGTGTCCTCGGAGGAGGCTGACGAGATGCAATTTGTCTCCCTAAGGCATCCCATGCATGCTCTATAGGATTCATATCCGGAGTCCTCGCTGGCCACTCCATACGCTGGATATCTTCCTCCTGAAGAAACTCATCCACCAGTTGTGACCTGTGAGGTCGGGCATTGTCATCCATGAATATGAATTCTGGACCCACAGCTCCCCTGAAAAGTCTTACATGAGGTTCCAGGATCTCTTCTCTATACCGCTGAGCATTAACAGTGCCACCTGCGAAGATGTGAAGCTCTGTGCGTGCATTCATCATTATACCTCCCCATACCAGGAGACCACCGCCACCAAATGGATGTCTTTCCACGATGTTCATGGGGTTGTAACGAGTTCCTTGCTCCCTCCAGATAGTCACGCGATGCGAATCACAGTTCAAGCTGAATCTGGACTCGTCTGTAAATAGCACGCTGCTCCACTGATTTAGAGTCCAGTCGCGATGTCCTGACTCCACCGTAAACGTGCTCTCTTGTTATCAAGGGTGAGTGGGACGCACACTACAGGCCGTCTAGCATACAGACCAGCAGCTCTGAGTCTTCTATAGACAGTTTGTCTGGATACTCTGATACCTGAGGCGGCCGCAAGTTCTGAACTCAGTTGTCTGGCAGACATTGTTCGGTTTCTTCTTGCAGTTAACGCAATATATCGATCCTGCTGAGGATTTGTAACTCTTGGACGACCTCCCACTGGTCTTCGTCTAACGTCTCCGGTCTCTTGGAACCGTCGCCATAACCTAGATATAACATTTGTGGCACATTAAGTGCTATGGAGACCTCAGTTTGTGTCTGTCCTGTTTCTAGCCGCCCAATAATTCTACCCCGAAGCAGAGGGTCCAGATGTTGTCTTTGTGCCATTTTACTGCAATCTGTTCTTACACTACATCTGATTATATCATAACTCTCTTTAAAAATGAAGATTTATGGAACAGGGCTTAACTGCAACAATGCAATTTTCATTTATAATTGCTATTAATTTTTTCATTGTTGAAGAGAGATTATAATTTAGTATGTAAACTAAACTAAATGTACTGAGAAACGTTTTGATAAATAATTTTTACTCCTTGCTCCTCTTTAAGCATTTTGATTTTCCGATTTACAAATTATCCTAAACTTTTGGACACCAGTGTATATATTAATTGGTGTTTCTCGTATAATTTACCATATTATTATTATTATTATTATTATTATTATTATTATTATTATTATTATTATTATTATTATTATTATTATTATCGAGCATTATTGTTATTACCCTATAAAATGTTGTTTGTACATGAAATTTACATTGCTACATTTATTGTATCTTTAACTGTTTATAATTAGTATAGTGTATATCTATATTTGTCAAATATTTATTTGTATTCGTGCTGGTTGAGTGGAAGAGAGGGCCTTATGGCCTTAACTCTGCCAGAATAAATAAAGTTTTATTATTATTATTATTATTATTATTATTATTATGAGAGAGGATTCAAAGTCAATATTTAATTATTCTTTTAAATATTGAAACAGGAAGATTCATTATATCATCTGGAAGAGAATTAAACGTATTCACCGATATCACCTCATAACTATTTTGAGTTTTGCTAAATTTACATTATTATTTAAATACATATTGTTATTATTCCTTGTACGATAGTTATGAAGAGATATACAGCACGTATATTTGTGTAAATTCTTTTTTCATATAAATTAAGCACTAAGAACGTACATTGATGCCAGGGTAAGAATTCCCAATTTCATAAAAAGTGGTGTTCAGTGAGTTCTATTATTTTTTCCACTAATTATTCTAAATGCTCTTTTCTGTAGAATAAAAAGTTTTTTTTTGGAATAATTTTGTTTGCCCCACAATAAAATTCCGTAGTTCAAATGATTGTAAATATGACTGTACAATGACTAAAGAACCGTGAAAGCCTGCATTCTACAACTTCACAGTTAAATCATTCCGGTCTCTTTCCCTGGTTATGATATATGTACAATTAATTTATTTAACGACGTTATTTAATATCTAAGGTCATTAGCGTCGCAATTCATATCTGGGCTTGAAAGGAACGTCATATTTTATACAGAGGCCTCTTCATAAGGGCTGAGATTCTTCTACTTGCCGTAATCTTATACGAGACCAAGATCATTAGTTCCCTCCTAACGGTATCCATACTGAGGATTTTTATGCATGAAAAATTCCGTTGAACTCGGCTGTAACATTGAGCAACAAAAAATAAACGTTTCTCTGTCGCAGAAAGAAAAATATGTGATTCTGATAGTATTTTTTCTCCTGAAATCAAATATGATATCGGGTTTTCTCTATCACGCAAGGTTTCCGAGAGACAGGCATTTATAATTTCATACACTTTAATATTTTTTACATTCGTAACTACACAATATTCAAATATTCGGATTCACCTAGAAAGTAAAAAATTACGATTTTCTGCTATATTTCGCCTGTGAATCATCCCTCTTGATGGTCCAACAATAATCGGCCAGCATATTAGGATTCCATTTGCCTTGATATCTCTTTTCCTTAGCTGCAATCTCCTGATGAACGTGTTCCCCGTTTTATTTTACAATGGACAAATGGACGAAAAAAGTTTATTAGTTTATTAAAAAAATAATTATTTAAATCCATTAATTGAAATTGAAATAAAAAACTGTGGGTGATATAGAAATTCCGAATACATATTTGAAAACACGATACAAACTGCATTAAGTATAACTATTAGTACTCATGAGACAAAAATCATGTTGACCAGTGTAATTAAACACGCGAGCCTTGGAACCGGAGACTAGAATGGTAATCAGTGTAATCAGTATCCCATCAGGATCGTAATTTCTGAAAGTCTGTGATAGCTCTATACAAGGATGTCGGCTGACCATGCTTGTTACACCATCAAAGGGGCAGATGAGGTGAAATGGAACTGAAGGGATGACTATGTATGGTGGAATAATTGAATAAAATTTTTAGTAGGGGAGAACAGGAAAACTGAGAAAAACAGTGCTGGCTCCGATTCTTCCACCAGTAGCACCATATGAAGTGGCCGTTAGCGAACTGAACACTCAGAGTTGGAGTGAGAGTGTCTTGCACCAGTGAGCTGTCTTTTAAAGTGTTTATTTTTCCATGTGAGCAGGTACTTTCCAGATTGTATTAAGTCCACTTTTTTTTACAAAATTGTAATTTATATTGTTTCATGATATTGTGGACAAGTTCTATTCAATAGTGAAGTCAGTTTCCATCTAACTGTAATAGATCCGTGTAAATAGTCTTGAATTAAAGCATTCACTTCAATTCTATCATGTTCACTTTTCCATCCACTTTAAACCGTATTTTGTTCTTGTCAATATACAGGATGACTCTAAATTCCCTTATAGAGTTTGATGACTTAGAGAGGACCAAGTCAATTAAATTTAACATAGGAACCCATGTGACCCCACTATAGGTCTCAGGAGGCCCTTGGGATAGTAGGAGATCAAGTCTCCCACTTTTTCTGGACAATCGGCACTTGATGTCAGCCGGGTTGTCAGCCCTGCGTGACGGCCGCCTTTACCCCAGAAGAAACGTCTGGTACTCATTTCAGTTAGAGGCTGAGTCGACTCCATGGCCATAGTGCCGCCAGAAGATTTGGGTCAGTTTAAAAATCCTGACCCCACTGGGACTCGAATCCTCGACCTTCCGGCTGAAATACATTGGCTCAGGATAGGGATGTATGGAGAGATTTTGTCCGGGCGGCCATGAACCTACAGGTTCGATAGTGCCAGTGAGTTAGTTAGATATAGGAACCCATATCCGGAAATGTACCGTTTTTCTGTTACACACAAAATACCACTACAACACATGTTGCTCTCCGACTCCTGCTGCCTCTCATCTGGAACCACTTAAAATAAGCGCTCAATGTTACGACAACCGACTTCAATATAGATGCGGTACCTCCGTACCATGTTCTCGTACACACGATCACCAATTCCTGGTCCTCCAACATCCGCCGCAGCCATAACTCGTGCTAATAGGTCTTCCTCGGATTCTACAGGGGTATCATAAATTAAGATTTTCTTGTGACCTCACAGGTAGCAGTCTAGCGGGGTCAAGTCGGGAGAACGTGCAGGCCAAGCAATCAGACCTGCCACTGCACTGAGCTTCGCCGTACAATATTATAATGTCTGCGTATTCTGCAAATGTGTATGCCATGGATAACAGCAATACAGTACCAATGAAGTACGTACACCTAGAATTCTGCTGTGTACTGGCGTGAAGGGTTACTACTGTGCTGTGCAGATGAAACCGTCCCTGGGCGGAACACAAACTCAACTGAATAGCATGTAAATAAACTTGCAGTGCACATGGAATATCAGTTGAGCAGGGAATGATGTATGGACTACCACAGTCATGACTACCCTAGTGACTGGCGCCAAAAAGCGTGTGAGGCGATTTTGCTTGTAGTGGAAAATCGATACATTTCCGGACACGAGTTCCTATGTTACAATCAAATGTGTCCCTTCTACAAGTCCTCAAACTCTGTAAGGGGAATTTAGACTCATCCTGTATATACTTTTACTAATAGTAGATCGCGATGGAATGTATTTCGCAGTAGTGGGTTATAAAAATATTTTGTAAAATATTTATTACTAAATGTAATATAACATTATCATTCGATTATCCAGTAACATTACTAATGCATTCCTGTTTGTAACTGTTTAAGTTTTTTAGGATTACTATTAGTAATTTTACTAGTAGTAGTTCTTATCACTGCTCTTGGAAGCATTAATCTATACTTTATAGTCTGTTTTCAAGGGATTCTAAAAAAATCATAATCATTAACAATTTTTTTTCTATTTCCATTTCATACTGTATTGTATCCGGCCATTCTAATTGTGTGATTACACTTGTCAACGATTTTTGTCTCATGAGTACCAATAGTTGTAATTAATGCAGTTTTTATCGTGTTTTGAAATATGTATTCGGAATTTCTCCATCACCCAGTTTTTTTATTTCAATTTCAATTAATGGATTTAAATAATTATTTTTTTAATAAACTAATAAACTTTTTTCGTCCATTTGTCCATTGTAAAATAAAACGGGGAACATTTTCATCAGGAGATTTAAGTTATGGAAAAGAGATATCAAGGCAAATGGAATCCTAATATGCTGGCCGATTATTGTTGGACCATCTAGAAGGATGCTCCACAGGCGAAATAAAGCAGAAAATTGTCATTTATTACTTTCTAGGTGAGTCCGAATATTCGAATGTTGTGTAGTTACGAATGTAGAAAGTATTAAAGTGTTTGAAATTATAAATTACTGTCTCTCGGAAATCTTGCGTGATGAAGAAAAACCGGTATCATGTTTGAATTCAGGAGAAAAATAGTATCAAAATCACAGATATTTCTTTCTGAGACAAAAAAAAAGTTTATTTTTTGTTGCTCAGTGTTATTATTCACCCTCTTCTGAAGACGATTTCAATGTCAATTGATCCTGAATCTAGAAATCCACTGAAATTATTAGTGATTTTAAATTTTAATTGAACTCCCAGTCGTTATAATTAAAGTTTTTCTTCTTACATGAATATTTTGCTTTAATTGATACAATACGATTTGAAAAGTGCCACCTCATGATTCGTAGCTAAAGTCTACACACTCCGCCTGCAGTAGTTCTTAACCCATTCACCTCAAAAGACGAGGTAGACTTGCCGGCAGTTAAATGGCCTTCAACTCAGAAAAGGAGATACGATCGTTGAACTCTGCTGTTATATAGTTTGCAATATGTTGTACTTGGCAGGGTAATCATTTGTTAATATTTACGAATAGTAGAGGAATGTGTTTTGACCTTCACCCATTTTTGTGATCTCAGGTACCGTTATATTTTACTTGTTTTGAATATCTGAAAATATACAGTATAATTGACGGCAACTTAAATCCGGTTTCTGGGGAAATGCATTGATCATTTAAACCTGAAGTGAATGTGTTAATTCACAGTACTGATGCCACAAATTTGTATTTCATAATTTTCTTTTCTCATTTATAAGTACGTATTTTTTATCTGAAGAATACAATTCAGGGCTTTTCAAACCTCATAATTTTATAACCTCAAAATTTTATAACCTCATAATTTTATAATATTTTGGAAACAATGTAAGGGAACTGTCAACTATTGCATGCCGAAACCTACCTTGAAATTTCTGCAAAGAAGCGTTGCTTTGTACCAAGGCTCTGTCAAAAAAACTATCTGCCACTTTTAACTGCAATGCACAGAAATCGAAGCCAGAATCCAGCAATAGCAACCCACTGCACGGAACAGACGGATTCCATACCTGAATAAGAACGGAGTGGAGTGAGGCTGGTCGTGGAGCGAATAGCAGGTATTGAGGGTTATCCAATCTACCAATTTGGGAGTTGTGTTACTTTCCTATAGGTTAAATGAGATATTAGGAGCTGGATTTTAGTGTCTTGCAGTGAAAAAGGCAGATAATTTTTTGAACACGGCCTAAGTACATCACAACGCATCTCTGGAAGAAATGTCAAGATAGGTTTCGGCATGTATTGGTTAACAGTTCACTTGTGAGGTTCAACAGTACTTGAAGTAATAATGAACGGGAGAAGAAACCCACAAAAAACATATAATAACTTAGTAAGTAACTGGAGCAGATATCTCTGAATTAAGAGGAAAAGCAAGTGAAGAAAGTTAGAAGTACCCAGAATAAATAAGCGGCAAACTTTTTTAAATAGCCAGCACTTCCTGAAGATAATTCACTCAACTCGTGCACTGTGGGGCGCATTTTTCTCGCAGGGGTCGTAAGTTTTCTTATTTTACTTTTATGTAGCTTCATACTATTTTATCAACTAGTCTCTCTCATATTAATCTCTGAAAAAGCTACTCGATGAGGTAACAACTAAAGTTTCTTTAACAAAAACAGGATAATTTTTTTCAGTACCGGTATTGAATCCATAGTTCAAATATATAAATGTTAAGTGAAATCAATACATAATAATCAATAATATAATAATAATAATAATAATAATAATAATAATAATAATTACCATACCAGAGGAAATACCAAAGGTAAGCCAAGAATGAGCTTGGAGAAAGGGGATACATTTCACAAAGAGTGATTGAAAATGGGAAGAAATGTGTGAATGCGTATGAACCTATGTGTTCGAGAGTGTGAACGAACTAGCTTAAATAATAATAATAATAATAATAATAATAATAATAATAATAATAATAATAATAATAATAATAATGATAATAGTAATAATAATAATAATAATAATAATGATAATAATGATCTTCTTGTAAGCCCATGTTTCCCTTAACAGAGATTTAGGCGCTCTCCCCCTACAGGGAAGAATTTGAACCATACTAATTTAGTTACACTTGTTTTCGTATAGATGTCATTTGAGTGGTCCGTAGTCAGCGTTCCGCCCCATACTGACATCTAGGAAACCATGGTAGTAGGCCCTACTAGGACGGGAAAATTCGGTAAATTTTGCTTAGAGGTCTTTTCATTCAGGCTTAAAGCTCTTTTACGAGGCTGGAAATGTTCAGATTCGGGACCCACGGCTTAAAGTCCCTCCCGGAGGACTTGCTCCTTGGATTTTTCCATCCTAAAAAAATCCATCGACCCCGGCCGGGTTTGAACCCGCGACCCTCGGGACCAGAGGCAAGGAACATAACCACTAGTCCACCGCGGCCGATTGATAATAATGATAATAATAATAATAATAATAATAATAATAACAACAACGTTCATCCGTCAGAGATACATTCAAGTTCGTTACGGTGACACAGTGTCTAAATTTAAGCAATTTCAAACAGGACTTCGACAAGGTACTATCACTAGTTGTCTTCTTTTGAATATATATGTTAATGATTTAATTTCTGTCATCAATAAACAGCTTAATGTACATGCCCATATGTATGCCGATGATCTAGTAATTTGGACTTCTGCACCCAAAAAGGAGGCTTGAAAACGGATTGAACATACTTTGAATACAGTCCTAAAAGATTTGCACATATGGTGTAAAGAAAACTCAATGACAGTCAATACATCCAAAAGTGCATGCCAGACATTTTCCCTATGCCACAACCAACTGAAACCAAACATTTTCTATAACAACGCCCAATTAGAAAATGTCCGTACATTCCAATATTTGGAAGTTATATTTGATTCCCGTCTCTCTTGGAATGAACACATCACTTCTGTGACTGTTAAAACCCAAAGTCGCTTTAACATATTAAAACGTCTAGCAGGTTGAAAATGGGGCTGCACTACTTCTGCACTGAATCAGACATACAAAATATACATAAAACCAGACATGACATATTTTGTGGTCTGTTAATTACTGCTCCTCGTTAAAATATAAACAAATTGGGGAGAGTTCAAAATCAAGCCATACGATTAATAACTAGTGCTGTTAGAACTACCCATGTAGATAAAATGCTATTACTCACTAACAATATTGAAATAGAATCCAAAATTACTGAAAATGCACTAAAAGTGTATGAAAAATTAATACGGCTACCTAACGTACCTTACTGCCCTAAAAAAACAATACACCCCCAGAAGATTAAAAACACAAGATGGCATTATGCAACACGCGACAAAGAAAAAGAACATGCTTAACATCTCAGCTAAGCCTGGACAATTACATCCAATAGAAAACCCACTTGAAATTTTTAAAATAGAATTTAATCTCAACTCAAATTATTAACAAACCAGAAACATCACGAAATCCTACGCTCCATTGCGCTAGAAACCATCTCAACCCGATACCCAGCAGAGAGTTGGTTACATGTCTATAGTGATGGATCCAAAATCAGATCAAATGGATATACAGGATCCTGAATCTACAGTGATCTGTCCACAACATATATTTCACTGGGCAAAGATTGTGTACCTTTTGATTGAGAGATAGAAGCCATTCGAACAGTACTTTTCCACCTCACATGTAGACCAGAATCCTTCTTAAATGTTGTTATCCTTTCAGATTCACAAGCAGCAATTAGTGGAAATGTAAACTATTTAACAGCGGCTTGTAGCATAGAAGTTGTAGAGTGCAGGCAAATTCATCAACAACCTTAATTGCTTCCAAAATCGAGTTGCACCACAATGGATACCATCACACTGTGGGATCGCAGGAAATGAAGCTGCAGATCTTCTTGCAAAACGAGGCGGTCAAATTCTACAAGCACCATGAAAGAAATACCTTACCATAGATCTGACGCTATTATCTACAAGAAAATAAAATCTGAATACCACCTGGCATTATTAGAAAGGACCAAAGAAAGCCAATGGAGGAATAAAATTGTTTCTGAAGTACCAGATTGGCCACGCAAAGAAGCTGTCGCAAAATTTCGGATTCCAACAGGACATGACTGCCTTGCTACTCACCTTCATCATCTGGTAATATTGAACAATCCTCTTTGCTTGCTATGTAGGACTGGTGCCAATATGGATTCTGCTCACCTACTCCACTGTTCTCCACTAACAACTGCTACACTCCATCAGCGCTACTGGGAGGCAAGAGGGGAATGATCTCACTGCAAACCCCGTAATCTACTTAAGATTATTCTGTTATATTTTATAGTGTTTATATTATTGTTTCTATTGTGTATAGTTATTACAAATATGTTAATAAGGTCTGTCATTTGAGTGAATGATCTGTATTTCAATTGTCCTGCATTAAATAAGTAAATAAATAAATAAATAAATAAATAAAATAAAATAATAATATATTGATTACTAACAATTAATACAAAATGAAATAAGAACTTAATTGTTATTAATATTTTACAACAAAAAAATTATAATAATTATTGTTACCGGTATCATAACTATATATGGATGCGAAACATGGCCTCTTACTTTAAGGGAGGAAAGGAGATTACGAGTATTTGAGAGTAAAGTTCTTAGGAAAATGTTTGGACCAAAGAGAGATGAACATACAGGTGAATGGAGAAGACTACAGAATAGTGAATTACATGATCTTCATAGGAATCCAGATATAATGAGAACAGCTAAGTCTCATAGACTGCGATGGCAGGACATGTGGCACGAATTGGGAATGAAAGAGGTGCACTGAAGCTTCTTGTAGAAAAACCAGAGGGAAAATGCCCAGTTGGTAGACCAAGAATGAGATGGGAGAATAACATTAACTATGATTTGAGGGAGGTAAATTATACAGGGCATGATTGGAAAAATTAGCTCAGGATAGGGATGTATGGATAACTTATATCCGCGCGGCCATGAACCTCCGAGTTCGATAGTGCCAGTGAGTTAGTTAGTCAGTTGGTATCAAAACTATAAGTCACACTTTTCCAGCAAGATTTAGGGCGCTAGGCCTTCTCTTTTGCCCTGCCAGGTCAAAGAAGTGATTTACATACAGTACCAGTACTTGCAAAATAATTGAGATTAAGTCGCAAAATAATAAATACATTAATATATACAAATAATATATGCACCGAAAATACATTTACTGCTTACAAATCATCACTAATTAACAAGGGAATGATGAGAGAGATATTTATAAATAATGTAGTGTATTATTTTTAGGTCATAAAGATGTAAAGTAGATTCAATTAGATTACAACAAAGCACGGGTTCGGGTTTTCAATGCCGGTAACACGGGAACCTTGTGTAGGTTCATTGTATTAAGTATAGGACCCGTTGGTGTTTTTTACGAATGAATGGAAATTAAATCTATTCTACGGTGTTATGTAGCTGGTTAGTTATGGTGTTCCTGGATTTGGCACATCAGGTATTAACACACGACTCATATCGCCATTTTCTGGGTAGGGCCCAGGGTCTCGAGGAGGGGCTACAACCTTCCCCTAAGTTGTTACATAGGCTCAGAGTTGTGAGGAAGTACATGAATATGTCCTCCGGGATCATCAAAACCGCATATTTTACACTTTTGGTTAGTCAGTCCAGAATATTTTTCCCAAATGAGATGAGGTGAAGGGTGATATTAAATGAATAAGTGAATTGATTAAGATGAAATGACATGACAGGGGTGTGAAGAAAAGTTTAGAATGTTGGTGGGATGATATTTGGGAAATGGGAGAGCCCTGAGAAAAAATCGAAAAATCCACTTAGAGTCCAACGCCAATGCCACACGTCTATATAGACGGCAAGATTATGTTTGTTAAGTTGTAAAACTAATATTAAATACATTTAAAATACAATTATATAATAAGGACAAAGTAATGCTATTAAAAATTCATCAATTTTCAATTTACCTACGTTAAAATACCGTGTGGCCCTAAAGTCGGTTGACAAATGGGAGAAGTTTGGCTGATGTTAAAATGTTAAAACTAACCACTCTGATTGAATTGTCATGTTCATGGGTTTCATTTCAGTGCTAACGCAGTTCTAAGTGACGTCCATCCACCTGTAGACAATGTCTCACTCGATCACGAATTTCAGCACTCACATTTGAAAGTGTATCTGGTGGAATATGCCGAATGACATTACTGATTCGGTCTTATAAGTCTTCCAGTGATGCGGGCTGAGTCTGGAACACATGTCGTTTTACATATCCCCAAATAAAGAAGTCTAGGGGAGGCAAATCAGGTGACCGTGCAGGCCAAGTCCTTGGGCCACCCCGTCCAATCCACTTATATAGCAATTTCCTATTCAAATTGTTTCGAACAATTACAGCATATTGAGCAGTAGTTCCATCTTGTTGAAACCACTATTGTTGCCGTCTGTTCAATGGCAGGTCATCTAGAAAGTCTAGTAGAGTTGAGTCCAGCACTTCACTGTAAGGCAGTTGGTTCACATTGCTTTCAAATACATGTGGGCCCACAACCATATCACCCACAAGACCACACACACCATTACTCTGGGGGCACCTCCCGTATCCATACTGGATTTTGCCTAGACCGTCCAAATAAAATAAACACTCAATACTGAAAATATCTCGTGTAATGAAATCATTGTCACTGTCCATTTGATTGCGATCCAATTGCAGAAATGACATCTGTGTAGAGAATCATTGTCATGCATTGTGTGAACATGTATCATCTTAAACGGGCGAAAATGTTATGCTTTTAAAATTCGCCTAACTGATTCCTTGCTCATTCCACTCTGCCTTGACACATAACGAATTGATCTTTTAGGGCTTGAAATAACCTTTGCAAGTACGTTAATTGAGTTTCCTTCATCGGTAGTCGTCTTTGGTCTGCCATTTCGCTTTGCATCTAGCACGGAAAAAGTCCTGTTAAATTTATTTAAAAGTTTACTCACAGTTTGAAATGATGGTTCACATGTCCCTTTAGCGAATCATGAAAAAATATATTTACCTCCATTGCATACTAAATTAGGAGTAATGAAAAATTTCGTCAAAGTTATGGATATACTTTCTGAAGGATTCTTGTACTTGAAATAAAAAAAGTTCCCAAAATCAGTGAGGCTAAACTGAAAGAATGAATTTTTATAGGGCCACAAAAATGATCATTAATGGCTGATGAACATTCTGAGGACTATTAAATCCACTTGAAAAAGCAGCCTGGCAGTCTTTCAAAAATATATGTTGCAGTTTCCTTGGAAACCACAAAGCAGAAAACTATCGTGGTCTAGTTGTTGATCTTCTGGATTCTAATAAAGCAACATGTACCGGTATTTAAAAATTCACTTCTTCGACTCTCACTTAGACTTCATCCCAGAAATTCTTGCGGCTGTCAGCGATGAGCACGGTGAGCAATATCATCAGCATTTTTCTACAATGGAAAACACGTACCAAGGAAAGTGGAGTTCTAAAAACGCTTGCTGACTACTGTTGGACCTAGAAGAGAGATGTTTCAGATGCAACATATGCCCGAACATTACCATCTACCACTTTCTTGGTAAGTCAGAATGAGTAGTATTATAAAAAATTCAAATAAATATCATACAAAACTCCTGTCTGATTAGGAAAAACTGAAACGACATTTGAATTCAGCATGAAAAAAAACTTAGGGAATATTTTTTTTATTCTTGTGAAAAAGAAGTTCATTTTTGTAGACCAGTGTAATTTTATGGATGGAAAAGAATAATATTCCAGTCCTTTATTTCACTGTTGTTAGACATTAGAATCATACTTACCTGAGAAAATTCAAGTTTGGAGAAAAGATGCAACCATTTATCTGATACGCTAAGAGGTCGCAGATTTCCTGTACGTTTCTAAATTATACATTAGAATTGTATGCACGGTAAAGTTTATTTACAACATTTTATACTAATATGATATACTAAATAAGAAAAGCTGTATACATTGATGGTCTGTGAATTGTGAAATAAATTAGGGAGCTACAGAGGTTTGCGAGTCAATCTGATGGAGCATGCAGTTGATGTGCACGCGCTTCGTTTCCCAGGGGAATCTGCCCCCTGCCCCTTCGGTTAATCCTATGTGACATTCCAGACTGTTACGTGTGAATATTAGTACGCCCGTCCAATAGAACTGATGCTAAATTTTAACATGTCCTCGCACAACATTACCAACCAATGTTTTGCAAACCACCATCCTACCAAATCCAACTTTCCACTGCACTTCATTTGTTTTGTAAATTTAACAACATTCAATTTACCGAAATTTTTATTTTCAGGCATTGTGTTAGCTGTATGAGACATTTAAATATGTATAAAATAGTGGTAAAACGTACTACATCTGTGCTGCAAAGCCATGGTACTTTCGATACTTAATATTTAAGAAAATACTAAAATTTTTGCAGCTACTGTATGAGGCTGAGGAGGTTAATATAATATTCTCCAACTTTATTTCATATTCTAGACACAAGCTAGTAACTTTCTAGGTTTTCAGTATTATTTGACAAATTAATGTGTACTATTGGTATCATGTGTCCACCGCTGTGGTCTCGAGGTAGCGTGTTGCTTTGTCACGCAGCGGGCCGGAGTTCAGTTCCCGGTCGGGACAGGCTCCTCGGTGTAAGACAAATGTCAGGAAGCTTAGGGCCCAACGGTCCCCGAAAATCATTCGGCCATCATCATCATCAACCTCATCATCATCCTTCACCGGTATGGAAAGCATCGGGATGCTACAAAAACCTATAATTCCCTAGTAAAGCTGCAAAGCGTAGCATGAAAATGCTGTGACTGCAGTGAAAGACCTGCCCTCGGACCCAACACTATGGAATGGAATTGGTTTCATAAAGGCATCATACATTTGTAGCCATTTTGTAGAGGAAAGGTGTGAAGCATCAGTCGATACCTTCTATCATTTGGCAATATTATCACCAAAGAAAATTATGTGAAACTCTTAGCATTCTGTTCATGTTCATCATGTCTTCATTTTATTATTTGTTAGGTCTTACTTACTTACTCACTGGCACTATCGAACAGGTAGCTTCATGGCCGCGCGGACATAAGCTCTCCATACAACCCCATCCTGAGCTAATGCTTTCCAATCATTCCCTGTATAATCTACTTCCCTCAAATCATAATTAATGTTATTCTCCCACCTCATTCTTGGTCTACCAACTGGGCGTTTTCCCTCTGGCTTTCCTACAAGAAGTTTCCATGCAAGTCTTTCATTTCCCATACGTGCAACATGTCCTGCCCATCGCATTCTATGAGACATAACTGTTCTCATTATATCTGGCTTCCTATGAAGACCATGTAGTTCATTGTTAAGTAGTCTACTCCATTCACCTGTCTTTTCATCTCTCTTTGGTCCAAAAATTCTCCTAAGTATTTTATTCTCAAATAATTGTAATCTCCTTTCCTCCCTTAAAGTAAGAGTCCATGTTTCGCACCCATATAATATAACTGGTAGAATAATAGTCTTATATTTTTTCAGTTTAACGTTTTTTGAAAGGAGTTGGGAAGTCAAGAGTCTCTGCAATGCATAATAGCACGCATTTCCAGGATTGGGCCTATGTTTAATTTCTTTGTGCATCTCATTCCTGTTTGTGATTATTGTTCCTAGGTATTTGAATTCAGCCACTTCCCCAAAATTTCCCTCATTCGTCATTAACTGTCCATTTCCATTATATAATGTATTTCTACGTGTGACCATATATTTAGTTTTATTGATATTTACTTCCAGTCCTAATTTCTTAGTGTTACTCAATAGTGTGTGCGTGTTGTCCTGTAGTATCTCCTCGCTATCGGCCAACAATACTACATCATCAGCATAAACTAACAGCTTATTAATACCATTGAGTTGTAAGCCTTCCTCATTCTCTAAAGATTTAATGGCATGCTCTAGTCCAAAATTAAATAGTAGAGGAGATAGTGCATCTCCTTGCTTCAACCCATTCTGGATTTCAAAAGTGTCCGAAAACTTTTTGCCTACAAGCACCCTACTCTTTGTGCCATTTAGACACATTCGTATAAGTCTAACTTTTTGGGAATTTCGAACTCCAACAGGATACTATATAACTTCTCCCTCTTAATTGAATCATAACCTTTTTTGAAGTCTACTTATAGTTGATGTACAGTACCATTATATTCCCATTTCTTTTCTAAAATCTGTCTTATACTAAAAATCTGATCTGTTGTAGACCTGTTTCTTCTAAATCCACATTGATGATCTCCTAGAATCTCATCAATATAAGGAGTAAGTCTGCTTACTAATATATTTGTTAGAATATTGTACGAAGTTGAAAGTAATGAGATGCCCCAGTAGTTGTTGCAATCAGTTTTATCTCCTTTCTTATAAATTGGTACGATAATTGATTCTTTCCATTCATCTGGAAGAGCTTCTTTTTCCCAAATCATAGTAAGCAACCAGCGTATCTTGTCCATCAATTTTTCTCCCCGTGATTTTATCAGTTCTGCTGGGATCTCATCTGAACCTGATGCTTTATACATCTTCAATTTTTCAATCGCCATTTCAACCTCTATTGCACTTGGCTCTGCGACTAGCATTTCTGCTGTCTGTAAATTATCCTCCTCAATGTCCTGTTTTGTATGTACATTTAATAGCTGATTAAAGTAACTTTTCCATCTGTTTAATATACTCCTGGAATCTGGAATCATATCCCCATTTTCATTCCGAATTATGTTTGTTCTAGCCTGAAACCCTTTCTTCTCTATGCTAATTCCCTGATATATATCTCTAATGTTCCTGTTTTTTGCATTCATTTCAAGATCATTAATCTTCTCTGTCAAATATTCCCTCATTTTACTCTTTAGTAGCTTGGTGGTTTCCCGTCTAATACTACCCAATTCCTCTAAATTTACCTCATTTGGCTCGTGTAAACATTTCATTTTTGCTAGCTTTCTTTTCTTTTGCCTTTTTTAAACAACCAATGCTTTATGATGCTGACAATTTAATAGTATCTCTTATAGCCTCCCATTCTTTATTTATATCAGTTTCTTCTTCGTTTGCCACATTGTCATCGGAAGATTCCAGTATTTAAAATCTATTAGCAATTTTGATTTGGTATTCTTGCCGCATTTCATCATTTTGCAAGTTTTTAAATTCAAATTTTACAGAACCATCTTTAGCGTTTGTTCCTCTCATAAGCGATAGCCGTTGTCTGTTTTTCACTCTGACCAGATGATGATCAGAATTGCAGTCTGTCCCTCTAACTGATCTAACATCGATGATGCTACTGTGCCTGCGTTTATCCACTAATACATGAACTATCTGGTTCCGAGTTTCTCCATCTGGGGACGTCCAGGTGTATTTATGAATATCCTTATGTTGGAATCTTGTGCTCTTAACAATGAGATTCTTTGATGTGGCAAAGGTGACTAATCTAACCCCGTTGTCGTTTCTATCTTCATGAAGACTGAATGTGCCTATTGTTGGTTTGAATATATCTACCCGCCCCACTTTTGCATTAAAATCTCCTAAGACAATTTTCATATGATACCGTGAAAGGCTATCAAATAAGCATTCTAATTCTTCATAGAACTCATCCTTGATCTTGTCATCTTTATCTTCTGTGGAGGCATGTACATTTAAAATTATAAAATCATGTTGTTTACCCTTTAGAATTATGTATGATACCCTATCACTAACAAACTTAATATCTCGGATAGCGGATAGGATCCTCCTTCTAACTAAAAAATCCGTTCCAAAGGCAGGTCTTTCTGCACCCCCGTGGTATAATGCAAAGCTTCCTGATTCCTGACTACCTTCTCCTGGCCACCTAACTTCCTGTAAAGCGATTATATCCAAGGGCGATTTTTCTAATTCCTGCGTTAATATATCTAGTGTCCCGCTATTGTATAAAGTCCTAACATTCCATGTTCCTAGGAACATGTCCCTGTGTTTGAGCCTTTGGCATGGGTTCCCTGAAGTAGTCCCCGCCCGGAGAACCGAATGGGGGACTATTTGACCTCCGGAAAATTTTACCCCAGTTGAACCCATGTGCGCATTTCTTGACGGTTGTATTTTTACGGTGAAAGATCGTCACTCTTTCGACCAAGGTACTCTTTCGTCTGGCTTATCACCTTCGACCAGTCCGGCATGGGTAACCCTATCGGCAGCAATGCTACCGCCGGCATAGCTCGCAGGATCATTTGTAAGCACGCCAGCCACTCAACACCGTGCGACAAGGTAAAGATACCATGTGTAGTTGTCTACAATCACACTTGTTATACCGTCCATATTTTTTAAACGCCTGAGTATCGTTTAATCGTCTGAAATTCTAATAGTATGAATAATAATAATAATAATAAGAATAATAAGTTTATCTATTTATTTTGTATTTTATTTTAACAAACTTACTCAAATCCGGTCTACTGAAAGTGCCAACAATATAGAGCAAAACACCAAATTTAGAATTTAAGAATTTGTACGATGGGTATAAAACAAGGTAGAAGTACAGTGATCGCGAAAGAGTAATTCTGAGTAAAGGGGATGATTAAGATCCAAGAATTGGTTATATAAATTCTCAAGATGGAGATTACAACAACAACAACAACAACAACAATAATAATAATAATAATAATAATAATAATAATAATTAATAATAATAATAATAATAATAATAATAATAATGTTAGGACCGTTGTAAACTTACGTAGACCTAAGCTAGAATCGAAAAATTTGCTAGCACTTTCGAATTCTATGAATAAAAAAAATAAATTCTAGATGTATGAACTAGGCATATAATGTTAAATCACCTATAGAAACAACGATATAACATAAATAATTTACTACTGTGACCAAATTATTAGTCGCATGAAATGAATTATCTTAAGAAATGTATAATGGTAGTACGGAGAGGGTTGTTTTTGAACTTATGATTGTTCTCTACAATTCTAACATTTTAAGTACCAAATCTACAACATATCGTATAAGATGTGCATTATAAGATTTTAATTGTTTTATGAATAAAGAAATAGAAATCCACAAGGTTTGTTATTAGACCCTTTTTTTTGCTATTTAGAATTAGTTAATTATAGAAATGTCCTCTAGGATAACACTTATCAAATAGGAATGTTCTAGAATATCAAAATCAAAACTGAAGTAATTTATTTATGGATACATATGTTTAATGTTGCTTCAGTTTACGGTTGTGAACACAGGAAATAAACCATACTGCATGATTTATATTGAATTTCCGCCCAGAAAAAATTGTAATCCTCATTTTTTACAACGTTGAATTTTACATGGAACAAGGTTGTTAATGGCGTGTGGAACAAGCTAGAGATGTTGGATATGTTCTACGCAATACGCAGTTTACATTGCCCTATGAACAGTTTTCCATCAACTATGAAAATCTTATATATAACAATTAATGTTTGTTTGTTTGTATATTTGTTTGTTCGTACTTTATGCGCGGCCATACCGTTGATCCGATTGTGATGGGGTTTTTTTGCAAAATGGTCATAGGCTATAAGAGAGTTGTGATACTTAACTCCTACACCCATAAACTCGCCCTATGTAGTGGAAAACGTGAAAAAATAGCTCTTTCGACGCTTAAATGGCTTACGCTGCCTAAACCATAAGAAATACACAAAATTAATGTACACAGAATTGAATATCTCAAAAAGCTCTACAAAAAGTCCGCGACAGCATAGGTTTATCTCTTACGGATAACTCACAAAAAACATTTTTCCTTTCATTGATACCAAGAGTCCCCAATCTCTTACGGGTGACTCACAATAACCATTTTTGTCTTTCATTAATACCAAGAGTCTCGCGCCGTAGCCGAGTGGTTAAGGCAAGAAGACTTGGCGCAGAACTACGGGACTTACTGTGGTCCGAGTCTCTACGGGAGAAGAAATTTTTCTCATGGAATGTCGGTCAGTATGGGACCGATGCACAGTGGGTCAGAAATGAAATCTAGCTGAAAAAAAAAAGTTTTAACTCACTCTCATCAATTGATCTTTTTTTTTACTCTAATATAATTGTTATATGACGGTTCGTAACTTATCTGCAAAGGAGGGTACAATTCTAATGTTCATGACTATGTGACGTCATCGTTCACACTTCTTGAGCCACAACAGAAGTCTTAAGAGGTTTTCTAGCGAACTTATTTAATAATATCTAATTATGTCCTAATTGCTGAATTTTATGGTGAAAAGTAACATATTTTTTTCGTCCGCCCACGACATGAGAATTGCCCTTTGTAGTGGAAAACGTGAAGAAAGTAGCTGTTTGGACTCTTAAATTGCTTACGCTGCCTAAACCATAACAAATACACAAAATTAATGTACACAGATTTGAATTTCTCAAGAAGCCCTACAAAGAAGTCCGCGACAGCATATGTTTATCTCTTACGGATAACTAACAATAACCACTACTTTTTTGTTGATGCCAAGAAGATCGAGACAAGGACGTACATTCCTGTGCAAGCAAAATAACACATGGCAGGTAATTCTTTTACTGATAACTCACAATAATTAATTTTGTCTTTTAGCTCATGTATGCCAAGAAGATCGAGATAAGGAGATTCCCGGGTAATACAGGGTAATCAGCACGGAGAAGCTTAAAATAATTACGATATACATTTATAATTATTTTCCATTTTACTTTTTTTCAACTAATCATAAGAAGTACATTACTTTTTCTCTTTCAGCTCATTTATGCCAATAAGATCGGGATGAGCAGATTCTCGGATAACGCCGGGTATACGGCAAGGTGTATCTAAAAATAATCTAATATATAAAAATTAATGTATGTTTGTTCGTACTTTATGCGCGACCATACCGTTGATCCGATCGTGATGAGGCTTTTTGCAAAATGTTCAAGAGGTTCCCGGGATGAATATCGAGTTGTGATTTAAAGGTCAAATGCAACACATCAGATAACGTTGTTTTGTTAGTTTCATTCGTATCTTAAATTGGCAGTGTATCCTATAAGATACATTGATTTCATTTACTTAATTTCGTTTATAAAACAATAGAAAAACAAATTATGCAATAGTATACAACGCTAACTTATTCTTTTACAATAGTTGGTATCCTTTTCATTCCGAAACGTTTAATACTATCACAACAAATTATGTATTACCAATTTAAACATTTACTGCAACACATCTGATAACGTTGTTGTTTGTTAGTTTGATTCGTATCAGCATCGTCACTCCTCAAACATTCGTGATTGGCATACCTACATGGTAAGTACATTATTAAGTATTATTTTGGCAGTAATCCAGTATATAAAAATGAATGTGTGTTTGTTTGTTAGTATTTTATGCGTGATTACACCGTTCGTCCTATTTTGATGGGGCTTTTTGCAAAATGTTCAGGAGATATCCGGGATGAACATAGGCTATAAGAGATCTGTGAGACTTAACTCCTACACCATTAAATTGGCAATTTATCCTGTAAGGTACATTGATTTCATTTATTTAATTTCGCTTATGAAACAATAGAAAAACAAATTACGCAATAATACACAATAATAACTTACAGCCTTACAATAGTTGGTTTTCTTTGCGGTCCGAAACATTTGATACTATCACAAGAAATTATGTATTACCATTTTAAAGGTTAACTGCGACACATGTGATAACTTTGTTGTTTGTTAGTTTGATTCGTATCTTAAATTAATTTTATTTATTTAATTTCGTTTATAAAACAATCCAAGCATAGTAATTCTGTCCGAAGGCAGGTCCTTCACTGCAATCATAGCATTTTCAAGCTATGCATGCAGCTTTACTAGGGAAATGTAGGTGTGGTAACTAGCGTTGCTTTCCACACCGGTGAAGAATGAAGATGATGGTGATGCTGATGATGGCCATATGATTTCGGGGACCGTTTGGGCCTTAACGTTTTCCTGAAATTTGTCTTACAGGTGAGGAAAAACCCCGATAAAAACCTCACCCAGAAAAACTGTCCCGACCAGGGATCGAACCCGGGCCCGCTGCGTGACAAGGAATCACGCTACCTCGAGACTACAGCGGTTGACTATAAAACAATTGAAACACTAATTACGTAATAATACACAAGAATTACAATAGTTGATTTCCTTTGCGGTCCGAAACATTTAATACTATCGTAACAAATTATGTATTATCAATTTAAAGATTAACTGCAACACATCTGATAATGTTATTGTTTTTTAGTTTGTTCGTATCTTCAACTAACTCATCCGTCCTTCGTGATAGGCAAGTACATTACATGGTAAGTACATTATTAAGTATTATTTTGGCAGTAATGTAATATACACAAATGAAAGTTTGTTTAGTAACATCATCATTAATGCATACATGGTATAAAATTTAATAAACTCCTCATATGTAATATTTCCAAAATATTTGTTTGTACGTTTCATCGTACTTTATGCGCTGCCATACCCTTCATCTGACTAAATAAATAAGTAATGTTATATTATGTCTATGGGAGGATTACGATCAATGTTCGTTAATTTTGCGTTGCGTTACTTTTAAGTTCGTTCATGTTTATCAAATACACCTTCCACTTATCATATTGTGATGAACGTTTACAGGTACGGCGCAAGATGGCGTTGGCAGTACATTGGCAGGTCAAGCAATATCATATCGGTCAAATCTATTGATATTGACGATTTCTGCATTTAATTTGTTTTGATCTGACGTTGTTCAATTTGTTGGAGCCAATAAATTATAATATTTTGATATTTTAATAATTATATCAAAATGAGAGATGATGCGCTTATTGAGTTTGAGCGATTACACGAATTTATATACGACAAAAATCAAGCAATATAAAAATAAGGGAAAAAGAAAGCTATTAGTAAAGATATAGGAAACATTTTACAATGTAAGTACTACCGTAATATGTCTACTTACCATATTTGGCCTTAACATATTTCCCTTCTTTAAATCTATTAGATGATAATGCAAATAAATCAGTGTAAGTTCATCAAACAGTTTACTGTGAGACTTTAGAGTTAGCAGCCATAAACGTCAATGAATATTGATCGTGATACACACACTCGAATTGTGCGTTGTACTTGCCCTCTCAATGTAACATAACGCAACATCAACAGACGTTGATCATAATACCGCCATACTCATTTCCATTGTGTCCTACTCGGCTTTTTTTTTCAGTAAATAGTCATCTATGCAACCTGCACAATATTTTGGCTGCGGCAAAGGGCACATGTTTTTCGGAGTTTATCTCACACAACCAAAATGCCTCCAAAACGTTCGTCACTTAGTAAATCTACTAGCGCAGCACGTAGAAATAAGCGAATTCGAGCTTCTCAAACAACCGAGGAAAAACAAGCGAGCAATGAAGCAGATCGTTTAAGAATTGCACGTTCACATGCATCAGAATCTCAAGATCAACATACGGCTAGAATAGAAAGATAACGTTTACGTGCTGCTCAATCGCGCTCGCCCGAGTCAGGATACCAACATGCAGCGAGATTAGAAACAGAACGTTCACGAACCATCCGATCGCGCGCATCAGAATCAGAAGACCAACATGTAGCGAGATTAGAAAGAGAACGTTCACGTACTGCTTTATCTCGACAAACAGTACATATTGATTTGAATCCTGCTGCATTTCATTATAATCTTAATTACGATTACAGTTTACATCCCACTGTTAACATTGAAAAAATGGATAAGATGTGTAGGCATTGCGATTCGCTCAAGTTCAACAATGAAACACCACGAATGTGCTGTGCGAATGGCAAAGTTATGTTACAAACATTGCATCCACCACCTGATCCATTGTTGTCATTGCTTTCGGGCGAATTACCTGATTCTAAACACTTCTTGCAAAATATTCGCAAATATAATTCGTTTCAAATGACATCTTTCGGAGCCGACAAAATTTTCCAAGATCAGTACATGCCTACTTTTAAAATTCAAGGACAAATATATCACCATGTTGGTTCATTTCTACCAGTTCAGGACACTGAACATAAATTTCTACAAATCTACTTTATGGGTGACGATGATGCACAAGTTGATCAACTTTGCAATGCAATTCCAGGAACCAAACGCCACATTATATGCTCTTTGCAAACATTTTTCCACCAACACAATGCATTGATAAGATTATTCAAAACTTCAATTGACAACTTACCAGCGGATCATTATGCAATTCAAATACGAGCCGACAAAACACCACTCGGACAGCATGTCGGACGTTACAATGAAGTTGCGATTGTTATAGTTGGCGAAGAAATTGATACGCGTGATATTATTCTTCAGCGACGGAATAATACAATTCAACGTGTCACTGAAACACATCGATCATACGTTGCGCTGCAGTATCCCATAATTTTTGGAAGGGCAGGACGGATATCACTTCAATATTATGCAAACTAATCCAAATACAGGTAACTACATATATCTTCATTTATTTATTTTAATGAAAATATTATTTTGTTTTTAACTTTCAAACATTCGTAAATGTAATTTATATGTTTATTATCTTTCGTTTTCTTTATTCTTACAGGTGAATCGCTCACTAAAAAGTATCAGCTATGAATTATTATTCATACCGCATAATGATACCGCAGAATGGAACAAATCATATTCTGCAATGCCGTCAACTATTTCATCAATACGTGGTAGACATGTATGCCAAAATTGGATCTGAACGTTTATTATTCATTCGCTTAAATAAAAAATGTTTGCATTCAGAAGAATACATTCACTTACGAGATGCAATTGCAAACGATGGAAATATTTCCGATATTGGAAAAATGGTAATACTTCCAGCAACGTTCACTGGCAGCCCATGAATATGCACAAGATGCCATAACATATGTGCGATCATATGGCAGACCCGACTTTTTCATCACATTTACATGCAATCCAGCATGAGACGAGATAAAAGAGTTTCTATTACTCGGTCAGGTTCCGACTGATAGACATGATTTGACTGCACGAGTATTCAAGCAAAAACTCACGAAACTGATGGACTTAATTGTGAAAAATCACATTTATGGTGAAACTCGCTGCTGGATGTATTCCATAGAGTGGCAGAAGAGAGGAATTCCACATGTTCATATTCTAATATGGCTCAAAATGAAAATACACACTGTTCAAATTGATGATGTAATTTCTGCAGAAATTCCTAATCCTGAGGAAGACCCATTGTTGTTCGATATTGTGACCAAAAACATGGTACATGGACCACGCGGAGCAATTAATCCATAATCCCCTTGCATGGTAGATACCAAATGCACGAAAAAGTATCCCAGACAATTAATTAATGAAACTCGCACTGGTGATGACGGATATCCAAAATACAGACGCCGAAAACCAGAAGACGGAGGTCATAATACAGTAATCAGAATGAGAAATGGTGACGTTGAAATCGACAACAGATGGATTGTGCCATATCCTCCTTTGTTATCGAAAACATTCAAAGCTCAGATCAACGTCGAATATTGCCATTCCGTCAAATCCATCAAGTATATATGCAAATACGTTAACGAAGGCAGTGATATGGCAGCAATCAGTATTGATAAATCTGATGCGCACAGTGATGAACTGAGTCAATTTCAAACTGGTCGGTATATAAGCAGCAACGAGGCTGTTTGGCGAATTTTGAGTTTCCGAATTGACATTCGCCATCCCAATTTGTTCATCTAGGTGTTCATCTTGAAAATGGACAAAGAGTCTATTTCACGGCAGACTTACTTACTTACTTACTCACTGGCACTATCAAACCCGTAGGTTCATGGCCGCGCGGATATAAGATCTCCACACATCCCTATCCTGAGCCAATGCTGTCCAATCATTCCCTGTATAATCTACTTCCCTCAAATCATAGTTAATGTTATTCTCCCATCTCATTCTTGGTCTACCAACTGGGCGTTTTCCCTCTGGCTTTCCTACAAGAAGCTTCCATGCAAGTCTTTTCATTCCCCATACGTGCAAAATGTCCTGCCCATCGACAGTCTACGAGACTTAACTGTTCTTATTATATCTGACTTTCTATAAAGATCATGTAGCTCATTGTTATGAAGTCTTCTCCATTCACCTGTCTGTTCATATTTCACGGCAGACACTGCACTATAATGTTGCTGCTATGCACCAGCGCACACAAAACTTACAGCACATTTTTTCAAGAGCTGCGTGTGAAGATTATGGAATTTGCCCAGACATTATGCTACGCCAGAAGTTCCAAAGAACTATTCCTGGAATGCTACATCTAAAAAGTTCCAACGACGTAAGCAAGGCGTGCGTGTTGAAGGCTATCGGAATCTATATTCGTCTGACACATTGTGCCGTATATACACATTACATCAAAATAATCCCGAGTGTTATTATTTGAGAATGCTGTTGGTTAATGTCAAAGGACCTACTTCATTTACAAATTTGAGAACGGTTGATGGCGTAGAATGCCAGACGTGTAGAGAGGCTAGCCAAAGCTTTATTTGCTCGAAACTGACGAACATTGGAAGACAACACTGACGGACGCATGTGCTAGCTGTCATCCGCGACAAATTCGAACATTATTCGCCATCATTGTAACCACATGTTCGCCATCCAATCCCAAAGATTTGTGGGAAAAATTCAGAGAGGATTTCAGCGGAGACATTTTGCACCGCGTTCGTACCACTAACAATGACAATTCCATTGTGTTTTCGGACAATGTTTTTAATCAAGCTCTCATTGAAATCGAAGGCAAATCCTTAACCATCATCAATAAAGCACTCACTCAAACTTGGCATGATTGCACCACAACGTTCTGCACTTGACATTTATAATAGAGATTTATGGAGAGAAGAGCAGTACAATGTTAATGATTTGCTTGCATTTATTGAAGCAAACAAACAACTTTTGCTTCCGGAACAAAAATTTACCTATGATACAATTAAACATGCCGTGCCAAATGACATAGGTAGTCTGTTTTTCCTTGGTGCGCCAGGTGGGATGGAAAAACGTTCCTCATCAATTTGTTATTGGCTCACATTCGATCTCAAAATGGAATTGCTTTGGCTCTTGCTTCATCAGGTATTGCAGCTACTTTATTAGATGGTGGACGAACTGCTCATTCGGCGCTCAAATTGCCTTTGGATATGCATTTCTGTGAAGCTCCAACATGTAACATTTCAAAAGGGTCTGGCATGGCTAAAGTTCTGCGAATTTGCAAGCTCATTGTCTGGGACGAATGCACCATGGCTCATAAGAAATCGCTTGAAGCGCTTGATCGAACTCTTAAAGATTTACGATCAAATGCACAACCGTTCGGTGGCGCTCTCATTTTATTATCTGGCAACTTTCGACAAATCCTTCCAGTGATACCTAAATCGACACCAGCTGATGAACTCAACGCTTACCTTAAAGCGTCGCATCTTTGGAGACATGTACGAAAACTCACATTAACGACCAATATGCGCGTACATTTGCAGCGTGATGCGTCAGAAGCCACATTTTCCGAGCATCTATTGAACATTGATGAAGGAAAACTACCAGTTGATGCTGCCACAAATTATATTACGTTTCCTTTAAACTTTTGCATCATTGTCCCATCCATCGAACAACTGATTCACAAAGTATTTTCCGGAAATTGTTACCAATTACAAAAATCATAAATGGCTTTGCGAACGTGCTATTTTGGCAGCGAAAAACACCGACGTTAATGCAATCAACCGTACAATTCAAAAACAAATTCCAGGCGATTCCGTTACCTACAAATCAATTGACAGCATCATTAATGAGGACGAAGTTGTAAATTATCCACTAGAGTTTTTAAATTCGTTGGAGCTGCCTGGTGTGCCGCCGCATGAATTATCACTCAAAGTCGGCGTGCCAATTATTCTCTTGCGCCACATCAATCCACCGCGACTGTGTAATGGAACAAGACTCGCTGTGAAGAAACTGATGCAGAATGTAATAGAGGCAACTATTCTTAATGGGAAGTCGAAAGGAGGAGATGTGCTCATTCCACGCATTCCAATCATTCCTACAGACATGCCATTTGATTTCAAACGACTGCAGTTCCCCATTCGACTTGCATTCTCAATGACCATCAACAAGGCACAAGGTCAGTCACTTGAGGTATGCGGTTTGAATCTGCAAAATCCATGTTTTTCATATGGCCAGCTGTATGTCGCATGCTCACGAGTAGGAAAGCCAACAAATTTATTTGTATTTGCTAAAGATGGAAAAACCAAAAATATTGTTTACCTAAAGCACTTGAATAGCAAAGTGAACAAAATAAAGTAAATATTATTGCAACTTCTGCATATATTACACTCAAGTTCAATAAATGCATTCATTATCAAGAAGAAAATAAATATCATTATTTTCTCTTCACTATATTGTTATCATTATTTATTTATTTCTTCTGCGGCAGAAACGCGCCGGGGAAAAAAACTGTCTTGACTCACTCTCATGAATTTATTTTTTTTTCACTCTAATATAATTGTTATATGACGGTACTTAACTTATCTGCAAAGTAGGGTACAATTCTCATGTTCATGACTATGTGACGTCATCATTCACACGTCTTGAGCTACAACAGAAGGCTGTAAGAAGTTTTCTTGCGAACTTATTTAATAATATCTAATTAGGTCCTAATTGCTGAATTTTATCTTAAAAAAGTCCGCCCATGACATGAGAATCGAACGTCTGCCGGGTACGGTAGTAATAATTAAAAGAGAAGACAAGAAAAAAGTGAATTACAACCTTGTTCTGGGAGGCTATTACATTACAAGTTGTATTTTAAATTTCAAAGCGTAGCTTATTTGAAAAACATTCTAATATTTCCCTTATCTACTTGCATGTTTGTAATCATAATAATTAAGAGACCACCAGTTAATGCTCTATCAAATAATGAGGTATAAATGCAAATATGCCACGAAAATTTGCTACATACATATTAAAATATGCAAATTGAAATATATTCGCTACATCAGAACAAATAACACGTTAAACGACATAAAATACAATGTTATTAAAAATATTTAGTATTTATGACTTTGAGGTTATATTAATACTTTAAAATTAGCGATATAGTTCCCAATTATTCAAAAAACAATAAAAATGACACATGTGTAAAGGATATTTTATGGATTATGGTATGTGTTGAGAAAGCTTAGAAATTCATTTGTAGCCGCCCAGTTTTAAAAGGCAAAAAAAAATAGATGATCGGTAATAGCGGTGGGTCATGAATGTTTTTTATTTATTTCCAGCGTAAAGCACGTAAATATATGTTTATAGCGCTATTTATAATAACAGTTTGATTCTTGTAACATCAATCGCTTTTCAGCATTACCAGTATTTCTCGTGAATAATCATAATTATTGTCGGTTCAATGAATATGTATTTTTTTTATTTGTCATAGGAAATAATTAAAACAGAAAATTAAAGCAGGATTTTAATATCATAATAAATATGAAAGTTAAAGTTAATAATTTTATATATTAAAATTATTTTAATATTTAAATATAACTTAAATGAAGAAAAATATCTTAATAATTCATTTTTGTTCATTGTTGAATAAAAATGTCTCAGTAACAATTCAAGAAATTGTATTACATAACAGTATTTCTTAATAATGCTTTTAACATTGTTTTAAGTCATTGTTGTCAGAAATATAAAGCTTTCTGTTATAACTGTAATTAGAACACCTGCTTAACTTCATATTTTTAAGTGAAAGTAAACTGAATTCTGATTGGATGTTGAAACAATTAACTTTTTGATTTAAAAAATCAAATTTAAACCTTGTATTTAATGGACCATTAGCCAATAGAATTTAAAATATAACATCATGTGATGTATTAATGTTCTTTAAAATTATAAAAGAGTTACCTAGTCATTCAGCATACAACTTTCATCAAGGATAGAAGTAATAACAGGTCTCCTGATAAAATGTGATATTTAATACAAGAAGAATAGTTGATTCAAGAAAAGAAAATAATTTAATTTTAATTGACGGTGAAGAATAATACCACCTACATTTACTTAATCTGCTGGGAAATTTACAAAGTGAATAAATGTGGAATTATTTCTACAAGAAACATTTTTTTTAGGATTGTGAAGTTTTTTCCTATCCAGTGTACCAACTTCCGAACTTGAGAAAAGATTCCAGCTCTACCGAAAAGTAAACCCAACCTGAACCAGTAATTCTTTTTGGAACACCGATCATTCAAAATGTTACTACAACATCGGGCATGAAGAGAGTTAGCTGCTTCAAAACATCGCCACAACATGGGAAAAGAATTACTTCTTCCAAATATAATTGCACAGATTTCATGACTATATTATATTAAGTAAAAATTTGTTTTGTGTATAGATGGTAACATATTACTATTTATCGATTACAACTTTAAATACAACCATTTAACGCTATAAGAACAGTAAGCCCTATGTTAAGAAGAGAAATATACACTGAACACATTATGAAATTAAATGAAAATAAATTACGGATTATTTAAGTATAAATAGCACTGGGTCAACATGATTTTTGTCTCATGATTACCAATAGTTGTACTTAATGCAGTTTTTTTATCGTGTTTTCAAATATGTATTCGGAATTTCTCCACCACCCACAGATCTTTTTTATTTCAATTTCAATTAATGGATTTAAATAATTATTATTTTAATAAACGTTTTTTCGTCCATTTCTCCATTCTAAAATAAAACCAAATGAGCTAACTCAGGAGATTTCAGCTATGGAAAGAGATATCAAGGCAAATGGAATCCTATTATGCTGGCCGATTATTTTTGGATCATCAAGAGGGATGCTCCACAGGCGAAATATAGCAGAAAATGGTAATTTCTTACTTTCTAGGTGAGTCCGAATGTTCGAATATTGTGTAGTTACGAATGTAGGAAATATTAAAGTGTTTGAAATTATAAATGCCTGTCTCTCGGAAATTTTGCATGTTGGAGAAAAACCGATATCATATTTGAATCCAGGAGAAAGAATACCATCAGAATCACATATTTTTCTTTCTGAGATAAAAAAGTAAATTTTTTGTTGCTCAGTGTAGTTAAAAACGTAATACGATTTCCTATTTCATTCATTCGCAATGACCCGCAATGTAGCCGAACTGTGTCAGACATCATGCCGTACTGCAGTATTACCACGCGCGCTGATTCCAGTGCCCATAATGATGAAATGGTAATTTCCTATACTCGATACTCGTTACCGTATGACACATTTTCGGTTATTCTAATTGATACGATAGTTGGGGAATCTATGCGAAATGTTCACCTACATAAGTTGAAACGAAAAAAATAGACAGAAATTACGTCATAAGTGCGCAAATAATTACCTCAGCATTGTAGGCCTATATAACTAACTCACTCACTGGCACTATCTAGCCATTAAGTTAATGGTTGCGCGGAAATACGCTCTCTGTATATCCCTATCCTGAGCTAATAATTTCCAATCATCTGCTGTAATCTATTTTTATTGAATCATATTTAACATTTTTCCCCCACCTCATTTCTTGGTCTACCAACTGGGCGCTTGTTCTCTGGTTTTTCTACAGGAAGCTTCCATGTCCCTTTTCATTCCCGATTCAAGCCATGTGTCCTGCCCTTTGCAGTCTATGAGACTCAACTGGTTTTCTATAACGATCATGTAGCTCGCTGTTATGAAGTCTTCTCTATTCGCCTGTCTATTGATCTCTCTTATGACCCAAATATTTCCCTAAGGACTATTATCAAATACTGGTAATATTTTCTCCTTCCTTGAAGTAAGAGTCCATATTTCGCATCCACAGAATATAACTGGGAGAATAACAGTTTTATATATTTTCAGTTTAACGTTTTTTGAGAGAATTTGGGAGGACAAGTGTCCATTGTAATGGATAACAGAATGCATTTCCAGAATATTTAATTTGATGTGTATCACATTCCTATTTGTAATTATTGTTCCTAAGTATTTGAATCCAGCCACTTCTTCAAAATGTCATTAAGTGTCCATTTCCATTGCATAATGTATTTACACGTGTGAACATATATTTAATTTTATTGAAGTTTACTTCCATACCAAAATTCCTTAGTGTTACTCAATAGAGTGTGTGTGTGTTGGCCCTTAATAATTCCTCGTTATTGTCTAATAATACAGAGAGTATGTCCCGACCTACGGCCGGGGTAACGGGAAAAAGCGCATGCGGACGCTGAGTCCTCATCACTCCGCGACACGCTGCAGAGCAACTGCACGGCTCTTCTCCTACTTCTTTCACTTGGTTAGTGCATAACCATGAAAATAGCGAAAATATATTACGTATCTTAGGATAGGAGATGTTGAAAATGTTCTCCTCCTACTTCCATACATTTTCGGCACTTGCTAGAAAACCCCCATTTACACACAATAGTTGCTGTTCTGTTATTGAGTTTATTTCTGTCCTGATATCATCTTCCAGATCGTCCAATGTGTGGGGGTTTCTTGCATACATTTAATTTTTAAAGTACCCCTACAAATGAAAGTCGTAAACAGTTAAATCTGGAGACCGTGATGGCCACAAACCCGCACTAATAACCCGATCTTCAAAGATTTCACTAATTAATTTTAACGAGTCATCAGCTGTATGTGCAGTTGCAGAGTCTTGCTGGAAATATTCATTTCGACAGTCAATATTAGTCAGTTCTTCGAAAAATGGTTTCAGTATGTCATCTCTGTATCTTTGTGCATTAATTGTGTTATTAAAAAATCGTCCTATAATTCTGTAACCATTCACTGCACACCATACACCTATCCGTTCGTCATTTAGTGGAATTTCATGGAAGCGATAGGTGTTTTCCTGAATCCAATACCTGTTATTCTGCGACGAAACATACCCATTTAAGTGGACCCAGGCTTCGACTGAGAACATTATCAAGCCCGGATAAATTATTATATCATTACTGTTGTACAACAATTACAAGAACGTAGCCGCATCTCAAGATCATGTGGCTTAAGTTCCTACATTACAGTTATTCAGTATGGTTTCATACGTATATTTTCGTAGCTCGCAATGCTGACGAATTCGAAACACCAGTTTCCTGCACAAGTCGTCATAGGGATTGTGTTGGCGTATGTTCTAATATTTCCCCTTTTAATCTAATTTTTCTTCTGTAAGCACACGTTTTGTAACCTTTGCTTTCTTATCGAGCACAGAACCTGTTTCTCTAAATTTGTTTACAAGTCGTCGAACGGTATCTCTATTTGGAGGATTTACATACGGAAATTGTGTTGGAAATCGTCTAACAACTTCTCTGCAAGACTCTGTTTTCATATAATTATCGTACATAAATGCCCTATGACTGTACTGTAAACACAAAATCGAGGCATAATAACTATAAAATAAAACCACTAATACGAGCATGCAACTCAACTACCTCGCCAATATGTCGGCGGGGCGACGCGAGTTTATGACTCACAGTGAGCCATGTTGTTGCTATGCCACGTGACGCGGAGTGAGAACACAACGGCCGCATGCGCTTCTCCCGCTAGCCCGGTTGTAGGTCGGGAGATCCTCTCTGTACTACATCAGCATAAACTAACAGCTTATTAATACAATTGAGTTGTAGACCTTCATCCTCTAAATATTTGATGGCATTCTCTATTAAAAATGGAATAGTAGAGGTGATAGTGCATCTCATTGCTTTAACCCATTGTGAATTTGAAAAGTATCCGAAAACTTCTATCCTACACGCACCTTACTCTTTGTGGCATCTAGATATATTTCAATAAGTCTAACTTTTTAGGAATCCCGAACTCCAGCAGGATGGCCTACTATGTAACTTCCCCCCCTTAATTGAATCATATTCATTTATGAGGTCTACATACAGTTGATGCACAGTGATTTATATTCCCATTTCTTTTTTAAAACCATCTTAAACTAAAAATGTGACTTGTGTTAGACCTATTTCTTTTAAATCCACATTGATGATCTCTTATTATGCCATCAATATAGGGAGTAAGCCCTCTTATTAAGATATTTGTCAGGATTTTGTACGAAGTTGAATGAAACCAGACGAACCTGTCATTGTTGCAATAAGTTTAACCTCATTTCTTATAGATTGGTACGATAATCAATTCTTTCCATTCATCTGGAAAAATCCCCTTTTCCCAAATCATACTAACAGCCTACGTAGGTCTATCTTGGTCCATCAAATTTTTTCTACCTGACTTCATAAGATCTGCTGTGATCCAACAGCATTATATATGTTTTAATTTTAAATCCAGAACATGCCTGTAAATTGAATCATAATTTGAACGTGAACATAACCTAAAAGAAGTCACATTATCGCTGGAGCATTTCTTCAATTATTGCTAAAGAGGATAGCCAACTTATGAAAACAGGGTAGTATAAAAGATGTTCGTCGATATCTTAATGTAACCTATCTAATGTAATCTAATCTATGTAAACTAACCTACTACCTAATCTCATCTATCCTTCGTAATATAATCTAATTTACCTAATCTAACCTACCTAACGGAACCTGAATGAACACGTTGACAATTGACTGTATGGCTGTAGCGGAAACCTCAAAACTCAAGTTGGCAACTTTCGATAGCAATCGATATATTTCGTAACTAGTTGTCCTTTGCAAGATTTGTAAATGCTCATCTTTTCTAGAATAACCCATTAGTTTTCATGGGTGGAAGTAACATTAGTGATTCACACGTGGAACCAAAGTCTATTATTAGAAAACTAAAAAATACATAATTATGGAATTTGTATTTTTAATTACAGTATAAACTACAAAAACACAGCTGTTTTTATCGTCATTTTTCAGTAGTTTTGCGATGTTCGTTACTGAAAATCTAGTCATTAAACTACATTTTAACTAATGGTCCATATTTTTCTTTGATCTTCTTCTATCCTTACTCTTTTACAGCGTTTGGCCTACCAGCTGATGCTAGCCTTACATCCACATGTGTTAATTCAGAGATGTACGATCATTTAGCCAGTATAATAATATATGGTCAGAATGTCCGGTACCCCAGCCGTTATATTTGGTTTTCTCAACCTAGAGTCGCTACTTATTGTAGCTATCTTATTTTCTCGCTAAGCTCGGTAGACACCGACCCCATAGTTGCCAAAATTGCATAAGAAAATTACCATTTGAAAAGCTGACGATGGAATATGTTCCAAAAGGTCTATGAAGTGTTTTAACCAAAATTTTAGTGAGTTGAATACAATTGAGATCTCAGATTCCTATTTTATCATTTCAACCTTTTACATCGTAACCGCAACGGTGGTAAATAGTGAATGTTAAATAGATATTCAATATCGTGATATCTGTATTTCGCGCTTTGTCAAAATTTATAAAATTGCCCTCGCAAAACAATGTGTATTTATCACACTGACGTCAATGGGAAATTACCAATGATAGATACACTGGATTTTTTTCTCCTTTTCATTTTTACATCTCATTCGAACATTTGGACCGTTATTGTTTTAAAATCCTGTATGTATAATACGCGTGAGGTAAACTTTCCATACATCTCTATCTTGAAGTAATGTTTTACAATAATTCCCTGTAAAATTCACCTCCCTAGAATCTGGTAATGATATTCTCTCATCTCATTCTTGACCTTCCTACCGAACTCTTTCCCACCGATTTGCCTTCATTAAGTTCCCATGCTCCTCTTTCATTCCTCATTCGTTTCACATATCCTACCCATCGTAATCTATGAGACTTAACTGTTCTTATTACGAAATACACATTCTAGAGTAAGAATTTGAAACTGTCTACACAAATGTCATGCTTGATAGCTTAACCGTGGTCGCCATTATTTATTCCCGCCAGTCCTACTGACTGCCATGCTCGATTTAGTTCCATGTGTCGCGGGTTTAAACCCGATCAGTGTTAACAGATTTTTTTTCAGGGCGTAAGATTCCTTAGTAAAATTATTAATTGGGAACGAAAAATAAAGACACATGTCGTAAGTTTACAACGTTTAAAATATCTTCAGACTTAAAAAAAGAGGTTCTATGTGCGAAAATCATAGGCACGTATTTGAATAAGGATGATGATAACCTAGGTGCTACAGAACACAGCTTAAATTCGTGGCACGACAATTATACACAGCCAAAACAGACTTAGTTACTCTCACTAGCTAGAACACTTGGGGGCATTAAAACGACTTGAGAATGTAAATAGAAAGATGTGATTTATCCATCGGTAAACGGTGTTTGTTTCGACCTAGCTCTGAAATACATAGCCTCTACTTAGTTCCTGTCCTATTTTACTTTCAGCGTTTGAAGCAAGAACGCAACAAATGCCACCTGACAAATATGTAACGTAAGTCGTTACCAAAAACTATTACACGTTCCTCCAATATTTGAAAAGTCTACAAAAATAATTTAAACATTTAAATGTTTCACCGATCTGTCGTTCTGTTAAATAATATGTAAGACCCAATTTGCGAGAGTCTGAAATCGATACTGGCATTTATATCGCACTTATTCCAATGTTATGCCTTACTTCGTTGATAGCTTGGATAGTAGATAAGACTCAAGCAGTAGAGTAGAAAAAGGCAGGTAATGTTCATTACATGTCTTTTCCGTGATTACGAATAAATAATGATACCAGACCAAAGATGAATGTACACAGCCCATCAGAAAGATTGATCGGACCATTGGTCGATAAAATACACACGTTTTAGCGCTCGGTTCACATGAGTACGAATTGTATGACAAGTCCGCTGTTGTTCTTAAGTGAAATACACAATCTTAGTGATGATTCTATAGCTTAACGTTTAGCTCAGTGTTTGCTTCGTATACTATAGGTCTAGGATTCGATCGGCGGTGAAATGTTTTTTATATTTATATATTTTTATCTTTGCTGTTTTCATTTGTTTGTCCTTTTAAGTGCAACCCACTTTTGGTTAAGTGGAATTGTTAATTGCCCTATATTTGAGGGCTATATGATGTCGGACTTTGCCAATTTAAAATAAAATCATATTTGGAGGCAGTAGACAAAAAATAGTAAAAAAATAAATAATATAATATACAAATAAAGTAAATAAACTGTAGAGCTAATAGCTCGTCCACATACCTTCTGCGTCTATCACAGCACGCATACGCCACGGCATGGTGTACACGAGTTCTGGAGAAGTTCTTAATCCGTGCCACCTCATTCCATACACCTGCAACTCTATTCCACATCTCGTCCCGGCTACGATATGGATCTGGCCATTTGAAGCGTAAAGTTGCCTTCTACTCTTGCCCAAACTAGTTCAACCGGTTCATATCATGTGCTTTAGGACGGTGGTCCAAAATGCGGAAAACATGCCTCCCGAAACCATCTCTGATTGCGAAGAGCATGATGGACCAGATGGTTATATTGTTGGAAAACAAGAATTCCTTCTGAATAACGCTCCCAATCGGAAGGAACTACTACAAACTCTAGCGCATGCGCACGGATATTCTATAGGACTTTGAAAATATTTCACCCTAGTTTAAGTGCAGTTTTTCCCAAATTTGTTTAAATTATTCAGCTAAGCCTTTCGGAACCCTTCATTTTTCAAAGTCATCCTCAACAAATTAAATTTGTTTAAATTATTTCGTTAGGCGTTACGGAACCGGTTCCATTTTCATTTGAAAATTGATGAAAAAGGAACCGTTTCCGAAAGTAATTAAATATAACAATTTAACATAACGAATAATTTAAACAAATTAAATGTGTTGAGGACGAATGCCACAGTATTGTTTTAAATATTAAGAAATGCCAAAATTCCTTAATTAAACTCGCGTCCTCTCTCCTGGAAGAAATCCGTGGCCTTCCAAGAATTACGTGATTTCTTACTTCTCCGCTTAGGCGAAAACGACTGGCACATCTTCTTGCCATAGATAGACGCTGAAACCTCAAGCTCTCTTCCCGATCCGGCAGCGGAAAGACAGTTGCGAACGAGTCCTATGAACTGCAAACTTAGATCTTGCCTGTCCGCCATTCTCAGTGGTTATGATGAAAGTAATCAATACAGGGGAAGATTTTTAAATTATGTTTGTTTATGAACATTCTGAGAGATGTCACCACATTATTACCGAGAATGTGTATGTAAAACTATTTACGAGAACAGGATATGGAGGCCTACTAAATTAAATATCGGAATGGCATCATAGGCTATAGTTCTACCTTTCCCCTAAAGATGGAAAAACCAACCATTGTCTGCTAGTTAATTTTTCCTATTTCATGTATATTGTTTCATATTCGTTGTATTATATTAAATATAATACTCAGACAAATAGCCTCTTGCAGAAAAAAAACTTTTATAATTTTATAGATCGGTATTATGAAATCTGTTTATAAATACATAATAGTTTTAAAAAACTAAAACAATTCGCTTTATTAGAAAACCGAACTAAAAAATGAAATATAATTTTAATTTCCAACACGCTTGGGATAAAATTAAAGTGGTCAACAAAAAAAAAATCATCTCCAACACATCTAGAATAAAGTTAGAGTTATCTACAAAAAAAGTAATTTTACCATTAAAAGCGTGGGGTGCTCTGTATCATTTAATATATTGGATAATAAACAGATATTGGGAAAAGTAAAGTATCTAGGAAGAAAACGTAGAAACCATAAAAAGCACCCCACGCTTTTGATGGTAAAATTATTTTTTTTGTAGATAACTCTAGTTTTATCCTAGATGTGTTGGAGATGATTTTTTTGTTGACCACTTTAATTTTATCCCAAGCGTGTTGGAAATTTAATTAATTTTTCATTTTTAGTTTGGTTTTCTAATAAAGCGTTGTAACGTGTATGAGTAATTTCTTGGAACTTTCGTGTTGCCCCTACGTCTGTGGAGACTTGTTACGTCTGTGTTTCCCCGATCCTTTCTCCTTTGTATCCGCTAGTTTCCGAACTTATCTTTCTCCCACTCTCCTCTGCGCGCACGTACTGCTCGAAAGAGGAGGTCCGTTTCCGCCGACACTTAACGTTAAACAGACGAATTCTTGCTTCCGTGGAAGCAGTCGGTAGACTGGCTTCGTAATAGACTGGAAGTCTTCCTGAGAAAGGAAGAGACTTTCTCCTACAGTGGCCATTGCCTCAACATTTGTTAGTCATGTTTAAGGAACTAAGAGTTAAGTATTTTTTTTGTGTGAGTGTACTCGTATATAGTTAAAATGTTTTCTAGTATGAAAAACCTAATTATTATTATTATTATTATTATTGTTAAAGGAGAAAGTTATTATTATTATTGATTATGTTAACCTTCATCATAGTTTCGATATTTTTCATTATTGCCGTTATTTTGTTAATTTAACTTATATGACTAATTTAATGAAATCTAATTTATTTTAGTTAATCCTTGTGATTAATTATTTATTGCAAGCATTAAGTATTTAGAGTCCTATAATCTCCTCTCTTATGGTTTCGTTAAATACATCGCTAAGTACAGTAAGTATCCATCCATCCATAGTAATTCTGCCCGAAGGCAGGTCCTTCACTGCAATCATAGCATTTTCATGCTATGCTTGCAGCTTTACTAGGGAAATGTAGGTGTGGTAGCTTCCCGTTGCTTTCCACACCGGTGAAGGATGATAATGATGATGATAAGGATGATGATGGTGATGATGGCCATATGATTTCGGGGACCGTTTGGGCCTTACAGTTTTCCTGACATTTGTCTTACAGGTGAGGAAAACCAAAGATAAAAACCTCACCCAGAAAAACTGACCCGACCGGGGATCGAACCCGGGCCCGCTGTGTGACAAGGCAGCACGCTACCTCGAGACCACAACGGTGGACACAATAAGTGTAGGTCGAAGTATTGTTTAATATATGCTAGCAGTTGTTTACGAAATGAAGCAAGTCTGCGTAAAACTAGGGCCCAGCGCGCAGAACCTCTGTTAAGATTAATATAGTTACGTTTATCGGTTCTCTATTTATTCCTTGTTTACATTCAGCTTTAATCGAACTTGTAATATTATTGAGCAAGAGTAATCTAATTTAAAGCCGATCAATATACGGCGTTAAATAACCAAGACGGCACAGCGTGTTGTTTTAGTTTTTTAAACTATTTTTTTTAATTTTTAGTTTAATTGATTGTCATAAACCGGAATCCCATGAAAATTTAATTGCTTACGATATTTTTAGTGTAAAGGCACGAACATAATTATATTTTTTAAAATTATTATCTAACATTATTATAATATTTTTGAACATTTTAATATAGATACATAATTACAGTTATTTGTATCCTTCTCATATTTTTTGCATAAATTACAATGTGGAAAGTTTACAAAATTGTCATTAATATTTTACAGAATAAGATATCTTTAAATTCTATAATATTGTAGTATGAGTTAAAAGTAATACTATTGTAAAAAAATCCTCCGTGCTGGATTTGAACCAGCGACCTGTGGATTACTAAAATTATATACCACTACAGTCCACCGCTCTACCAACTGTGTTACGAGAGCATATAATATTGATTTCTTACAACGATGGACTAAAAAGTCGATAAGTCCGCAACCTATTGTATATTATATCCATCCATCCAAAATAATACTGCCCAAAGGCAGGTCCTTCACTGCAATCATAGCATTTTCATGCTATTCTTGCAGCTTTACTAGGGAATTGTAGGTGTGGTAGCTTCCCGTTGCTTTCCACATCGGTGAAGGATGATGATGACAATATGATTTCGGGGACCGTTTGGACCTTAATGTTTTCCTAATATTTGTCTTACAGGTGAGGAAAAACCCCGATAAAAACCTCACCCAGAAAAACTGCCCCGACCGGGGATCGAACCCGGGCCCGCTGCGTTACAAGGCAGCACGCTACCTCGAGACCACAGCGGTGGACGTATATTATATATTATTTATGAAATTATGGTATTGTCATTGGTTCTTTACAATTGTACAAAGTTTCAAGTCGATCCAATGTTTTTAAGTGGATGAAAATCGTGTTGAAAATTCCGTTACATAGATGGATACAGTCAAGGTAATATAAAGCATGTAAAAAATAACTGCACGGGATTCGAACTGAAAACCAACGTAATGCAGTGCTTATATTGGTTCTTGCGTTAGCCATCTACGCTATAGTAACCCTCGTAAGTCAACGTGCATTTCTTACTTTCTTGTTCGTATGCAAATTATGAGCAAAATTTTAAACTTACTTTATACATCTGTGTGTTGAATTCATAAAAAAATATTGCATTCGTCAGAGCCTCAGTATTCACTATCCAGCCAGTTCTGTAACATATTTCAGACTACTGAACCATATATACGAATTAGACATTGCGTTGTCGTGTAAACAATGCTTCGTATGCGCAGTGCGGAAGAAGCGAGACTGAATATATGAAGTGCTTATTCTTTGTGAGCGGCAGTATACGCAGATCCAAATTGTAGCATGACGGAATCCCTCAATCACAGTATTAGTTTTCAAAACGGAACTTCAATTCTCCCGCATTCAACAAACTACAGTTTTCCTGACGCCGTTCACTGGACCGCCTCTAGACTCTATAATAGAATTAAAATCTCCATGTTACAGCCCGATATCGAACCCGGAAACACTGAAATGCTACACATATACGCTAACCCTTATATCATAGTGGTTGTCTATGAAATCAAATAGTGCCTAATACTATTATTACTTACTTACTCACTGGCACTATCGAACCCGTAGGTTCATAGCCGCGCGGACATAAGCTCTCCATACATCCTTATACTGAGCTAATGCTTTCCAATTATTCCCTGTACAATCTACTTCCCTCAAATCATAGTTCATGTTGTTCTCCCACCTCATTCTTGGTCTACCAACTGGGCGTTTCCTTCTGGCTTTCCTACAAGAAGCTTCCATGCACGTCTTTCATTCCCCATACGGACAACATGTCCTTCCCATCGCAGTCTACGAGACTTTACTGTTCTTATTATATCTGGCTTCCTATAAAGACCACGTAGTTCATTGTTATGTAGTCTTCTCCATTCACCTCTCTGTTCATCTCTCTTTGGTCCAAAAATTTTCCTAAGAACTTTATTCTCAAATACTCGTAATTTCCTTTCCTCCCTTAAATTCCATGTCGTAGTCCAGGAAGAACTTACGGTCTACAGTAAAAAAAAAAAAAGAAATACAACCATATCTTCCAAGCATTGCAACGATATTCTACCATTTGGTTAGTATTTTAAAATTGCCATAGAAACACTGATCTGGACAAGCGGTTCCGTTGATACTCTTGGACGTATTCTATTATGGGCACCATATTAAATTCCTCAAGAATGTCACCTTTTTAAATTTATTTTTTGATCCCACGTGGTACAACCTGCTGTTCGGCGCATGGACTTCAACTCACCAGCTGAAATTCAATTTTCATAACTTTATCAAAGGGTCCCAGCTTCATTTCCATAGCAGAGGGCTGGTATTTCCAGTATCTTTTATTTACGGGTGCGAGTAGGTTTCTGGACCAAAGTAGACTTCATTACATTATTATTATGCCTACATATTTATATAATTTTGAAATATTTCCGAAAACATCCAATTCCTTGAAAAACGGCAATCTGAAGTCGCAGTAATATAATGTACGGTTAAAAACTATAATACAGTTACCTTGTAGGTCCGTCTCCTCAACTTAAGTTCTTTTAAAACTCTGTAGGCCTTTCGGGACTAGTCCCATCATCAGCAGAATGCATTAGGTCCGTTCTTGTTGACCCTTGTTGAAGCACTGACTTGGTTGTGAGAATTTTGTACAGAGGATTGTGTGGATTAGGTGTGTATTCATTGAGAATCAGGTTGCTGTTGATTTCTCTTAGGATTGCGATTTCCTCCAGTATATTTATTCTCGTTGGAATGTTTTCTCTATGTACTATTGTGAGGGCGTTATCGATGTTATGCATATGGTGTCCAGCTTGAATTACATGTTTTGCGTAACTTGATTTTCCTCTATTGTAAACGAAATCTCTGAAATGTTCCTTGAATCTAATGTTGAAGCTTCTGTTAGTTTTCCCAATGTAGAATTTATTGCAGTCTGTACATGTTAATTTGTAGATGCCTTTATTGTCGAATTCATCTATTTCTTCGATGTTGTTGTTTATTAAATTGTTTAGTTTGTTGTCAGTTCTGTAGGATATATTAATATTCTTATCGAGCTTTTTTAGTGTGTTGGCCAATTTTAATGTTTCTTTACCAGTGTACGTGAGAGTTATCCATTTTTTGTTGTTGTCATTGGATTTTATTTCAAGTTTGGTAATGTTGGTAATGTTGTTTTTCTTTTTTGTTTATTTATAATTCTATTTATTATTTGTTTGTTGTAGCTGTTAATTTTTGCCATGTGTTTGATGTAATTTAATTCTTTATTATAATTGTCTTTTAAATGAAACAATAAATATAATAAAACAAAAATTAATGGACAAGAAACTTGAAAATAACTACATCAACCAACTAAGTAACACCATAAAAACAATAACGCAACAGAACTACTTCCAATTCAACAACGAACTCTTCGTCCAAGAAGACGGAATCCCCATGGGAAGCCCCACTTCGGGAATCCTAGCAGAAATATTCTTACAAGAATTAGAAAATACACACCTCAAAGAACTAATACTAAATTCAACATAAAATTATTCACAAGATATGTAGACGACGTATTAATTATCTATGACAGCGAAAATAGAAAAGACAAAGAAATCTCTCAAGATTTAAATAACATGCACAACAAAATCATCTTTACTGATGAAACAGAAATCAACAACAGTATAAAGTATTTGGACCTAACACTAACAAAAAACTTCACCACCAACAAAATAGAAATTGGCATTTATCGAAAACCGACAAACAACACACTAGCCATAAACAATAAATCGAGACATCCTTTTCGACATAAAATAAGCCTAATAAATAGGATGTTAAAACTCCCTCTAAATAAAGACAATTATAATAAAGAATTAAATTACATCAAACACATGACAAAAATTAACGGCTACAACAAACAAATAATAAATAGAATTATAAATAAACAAAAAAGAAAAAACAACCTTACCAACATAACCAAACTTGAAATAGAATCCAATGACAACAACAAAAAATGGATAACTCTCACGTACACTGGTAAAGAAACATTAAAATTGGCCAACACACTAAAAAAGCTCGATAAGAATATTAATATATCCTACAGAACTGACAACAAACTAAACAATTTAATAAACAACAACATCGAAGAAATAGATGAATTCGACAATAAAGGCATCTACAAATTAACATGTACAGACTGCAATAAATTCTACATTGGGAAAACTAACAGAAGCTTCAACATTAGATTCAAGGAACATTTCAGAGATTTCGTTTACAATAGAGGAAAATCAAGTTACGCAAAACATGTAATTCAAGCTGGACACCATATGCATAACATCGATAACACCCTCACAATAGTACATAAAGAAAACATTCCAACGAGAATAAATATACTGGAGGAAATCGCAATCCTAAGAGAAATCAACAGCAACCTGATTCTCAATGAATACACACCTAATCCACACAATCCTCTGTACAAAATTTCTCACAACCAAGTCAGTGCTTCAACAAGGGTCAACAAGAACGGACCTAATGCATTCTGCTGATGATGGGACTAGTCCCGAAAGGCCTAAAGAGTTTTAAAAGAACTTAAGTTGAGGAGAGGGACCTACAAGGTAAGTATATTTTAGTTTTTAACCGTACATTATATTACTGTGAACTAATACCTCAACGGAAAATCACCATGAATTTTACTAGTATCGAATCTGAAGTGGATATAATTAATTGATTTACTTCTTCTATAATTTTGTTATCTATGCAGATTTTACTAGGCACAGGATCCTTACTGAAACAAAATATATGTTGAATATTTCAGTTGATATTTTCATCGAATATTTTTCTGCTATTAATTTCAAATTATATAACGACTTTTGTAACTCACACTATTTTTATATTATCACTGAAAGCAGTGACTTTGGAAAACACAGAATTTCTTTAATAACTTGAACAGGGTATTACACAAAAATCCATTCTTCTTAATTTTATTCACAATGATTTAATGTACAACCTTTGAAAAAATGATGGCGCAACTATTAGTGATGGAGAGTTAAGAGTTTTGAAGAGCGATTCACACCAGTACGTTGTTACATGTTCTGACTCGTTTGAGTATAAAGCCGACGACGTAAGTCTCTCTTCATGCAGCATTCGTATCTTTCGCTTAAGTGGAGCAGTCGGCAAGATGCTCTTTTTCCGACAACGCGTGCCCACGTTCGATTCTGGGCAGGTATATTTTAATTATTATTATTGTTATTATTTAATAACGTCGTTAATGTTCATAATGCTTACATATTACCAGGCTTCGTTATATAAATACATTTGTATATACGAGCATATGGAAAAATTCCCGGTCGGGACAGGCTCCTGGGTGAGATTTTTTCGGGGTTTTTTCCTCACCTGTAAGATAAATATCAGGAATCTTAGGGCCCAACGGTCCCCGAAAATCATCATCCTTATCATTATCATCATTCTTCACCGGTGTGGAAAGAAACGGGAAGCTACCATACCTACAGTTCCCTAGTAAAGCTGCAAATCATAGCATGAAAATGCTATGATTGCAGTGAAAAACCTGCCCTCGGGCAGAATTACTATGGAATGGAATATATGGAAATAAATAAATTAAAGGAAAGAGCTCATATATGTATATAGAAAATGAATATTGATTGTAACGTCTCATTACTTTTGTTTACAAAACACATGGTGTAATAAAATAATTTGTTTCCTTTACAAAATGCGTCTGATTAATTTAAATTAAGTTGATATCTAATTTTATTATACAAGTAAGTCCTGAAGTACAGCATCGCTTCATACAGACCATCTCTTGGAGAGATGGTTGTGGTCTAATGGAGGGAGCTTCTGTTTCCCGTGCATGAGGTAGCGTGTTCGATCCTGCTGTCATGTTTTTTTTCTCTCGTCCTTATTTCAATTAATTTTCTTTCTTTTGTTTCATTTCTTTTGCATTGTTTTATTTTCGGTATTTACCGCACTACTTATTTACACGAAATTATTTTCGATTGCACGACACAACGAAATAGAACGGATTTAGTTTCTCAAATAGTTGTATACTTGTGTACCAAATAGCTGATCTCTGATCATGCGCAGTGGCTTCGTTCTAAGACTTGAAAATTATTTGTGCGCCATCAATTATTTCAAAAGCCGAACTTTTCTGGAAACGCAATCTTGATCTACCTCGAATCGAAATCTCTGGAGGCCAATGCATCTGGAAAGATACTAGCGGGCATTACCAACTCTTGAGTCGCGACTCAAGAATCCTTTATAAGGCTAGACTTGAGAGTTTGTTACAGTCCGCGAAAACCAAAAGCCGGCCCAATAATGCGTCACAATATATCCAAAATTGCACTATTTATATAAACTTCCATACTAGGCATTATTGATCTCAACATGAGTCTTAGGCTTTGTAGTACTGTAATATACGTCGATTTTAAATTATGTAGCTGTGTTAGGTTTAGTACAGAGTATCCACTGATTTACATCCCTCGCCATGTAAGTGAACGTGTATGTGTATGTGTGTGCTGATTAAAGATTAAATTTAAACATTAGTGGAGGTATGCCAGTCACGGAGGCTTCATGATTGATTCCACGCTCTTCTAAACGTCAATGCGATATCAGATGGCCATTGTACGTGCCACGCTCTTACATTGCGTCAACCATCCCCTCTTCCAATATAACTACCAATTGTTCACTGCTCCAGCAATTATTTCCTTGCCTGCCTCATTCCACGTTTTTCTACTTGCAAACAGCATTAGCTTGGTCAAAACTGCCCAATCAATGATTACTCTGTTATCATTTATTATTAAATTTATTAGATGCGATAGTAATGCCACTTGGATTTTGACTTACGAAATATGAGTTTTTGTAATAATCTTTGAGGAGGTCCATGTATACTCTAATAAATCATTATGTGAATTATTCCATCTAGATAATAATAATAATAATAGCTTTATTTTACCTGGCAGAGTTAAGGCCTTACGTTTGACACTTATTTTTCCCTGGACAATAACTGTGAATATCCAAAAGGGAGGAAGGTAAAGGATAATGTTAGACCTCTAAAGTTAAAACCCATATTTAATGGCTGATTTAATTAAATTAATGAACTTATATCTATGTATATTTTGATTAACATTGCAAGAGTTTAAATAAACAGTGACATATACGATGGCGATGGCAATAATAATAATAATATAAAAATTATGGAATATTCACCTGAAAGGTCCGTCTCCTCAACTTAATTAATTATTTAACTGTAGCGCTTTCGGGACTTGTCCCATCATCGGCAGGATTCAAAACTGGTATTTCGCTGAGGATCTGGTATAGGGGGTTACATGTATTGGGTTCGTTTTTGTTGATCAGGTTGTCGTTGTTGTGAGCTGCTTTTATGATTTCTTTTTTGAAATTTGAGACTCAGAGTCTTTATGATTTCACTAAACACATTTGCTATGCAAAAAAATCATAAAGGGAGGATACTGCTTATTTTCATTTTTTGAAAAAATATTTTATCACTCTTATTATTTTTCCACCTCACTTTAAAAGAACACATGTGTCGTAGACAAGTAACTACATAACAAATTTAAATTAGCATCTATTGGAGAGTCTAACCACAAAATTTCACTTTCATACCAAAAAAAAAAAAAAAAAAATCATCGAAAGGAGCATTTTAAGTTTTGGAAAATGTAAAAAAATGGAAACAGGAAAAAAAGACGCATATAAAATTCTAAGTAGTAATGCTGACCATATGTACAAGGGTATTTAAACTCTTACGTCACGGAGTCAAATTTTCTCTTACAATAACATTTTTACATGAAAATGATCCTAAAGGATCAGAGTTATTAAAAAGCAATTAAACAAAAAATACATTTTTTGCCATTTTGTTAAACATTTTCAACAGTCGGTCCCCTTAATGGGACGCATTTAGCTATGCAATATATACTTTAAAAATGAAAATATAAAAACTTTGAAGAACATTATAATGAAATTCTTTGAATGATAGAACATTCTAGAAATGCTTTTACGTACAAGTAAATTATATTCATATTCTTCCACTCATTATTTTGATCTACGGGTGTTCAACCTCATCGACAAACGTTTAATAACGATAGTCATACAGGGACGATTATTTTTTAACGGACCGACAGGCTACTCCCAAGCAATTCGTTTACGAGTTCCGCGCATTGGTCAAAGTGTTCTGCAGAAAGATTAGGACATTCAATAGAAAACATTGTATACAAAATAAATATTATTGATAAATGTTCTGACAGTTTACAATGAGAGTTCAAACAGTGTATTCTGTGCCTCAATACATGCTTTTGTGTTTAATAACATTCCAGCAACTTCAGTCCAACTCAGTGAAGTATGGCAGGAATCGGGTTTATGTGGTGAAATATTTAATTGATTCAGGGAATCAGTTGAGCCCTGGTGGGAAACCGAGTTTTATACACCATACATTTGACAATGTTCCCAAAAAAATAAATAAAATAAACAGGTCCGTGTTACATGGCGTAACGTGTATCTTGACAATTGCGCAGAAATTATAAATGTGTTTCTTATTACAAATTTCTGTTCTAGGGGCGAATTTGTAGATAAAATTCTAATTGGGAACTTGTTCCCAAGCATACCGTATCGTTGCTCTAATGATAAGAAACGAAATATCAATGCAACTGATTCACGGCAGGTAACTCTCATGATTGACATAGTCTGTCATTTGAAGTCACTTGATGTCACATATGTCTTCTCATTAGAGTCTGATGTAATAACTGTTTCCAGGTGTTTTACATCGTGTAAGAGTAATTGCGGAATTCGTGGAATATATATATACCCTCCATGGTATCTTTACCTTGTCGTGGTGGAGTGGCTTGCGTGCTTAAATGATCCTGAGAGCTATGCCGGCGGTAGCATTGCTGCCGATAGGGTTACCCATGCCGGACTGGTCGAAGGTGATAAGCCAGACGAAAAAAGTACCTTGGGCGAAAGAGTGACGATCTTTCACCGTAAAAATACAGCCGTCATGAAATGCGGACATGGGTTCAACTGGGGTAAAATTTTCCGGAGATCAAATAGTCCACCATTCGGTTCTTCGGGCGGGGACTACTTCAGGGAACACATGCCAAAGGCTCAAACACAGGGACATGTTCCTAGGAACATGGAATGTTAGGACTTTATACAATAGCGGGGCACTAGAGATATTAACGTGGGAATTAGATAAATCGCCCTTGGATATAGTCGCTTTACAGGAAGTTAGGTGGCCAGGAGAAGGTAGTCAGGAATCAGGAAGCTTTGCATTATACTACGGGGGTGCAGAAAGACCTGCATTTGGAACGGGCTTTTTAGTCAGAAGGAGGATCCTATCCACTATCCGAGATATTAAGTTTGTTAGTGATAGGATATCATACATAATTCTAAAGGGTAAACGACATGATTTTATAATTGTAAATGTACATGCCCCCACAGAAGATAAAGATGACAAGATCAAGGATGAGTTCTATGAAGAATTAGAATGCTTATTTGATAGGCTTTCGCGATATCATATGAAAATTATCTTAGGAGATTTTAATGCAAAAGTGGGGCGGGAAGATATATTCAAACCAACAATAGGCAAATTCAGTCTTCATGAAGATAGTAACGACAACGGGGTTAGATTAGTCACATTTGCCACATCAAAGAATCTCATTGTTAAGAGCACAACATTTCAGCATAAGGATATTCATAAATACACCTGGACGTCCCCAGATGGAGAAACTCGGAACCAGATAGATCATGTATTAGTGGATAAACGCTGGCACAGTAGCATCATTGATGTTAGATCAGTTAGAGGGACAGACTGCAATTCGGATCATCATCCGGTCAGAGTGAAAATCAGACAACGGCTATCGCTTATGAGAGGAACAAACGCTAAAGATGATTCTGTAAACTTTGAATTAAAAAACTTGAAAAATGATGAAATGCGGCAAGAATACCAAATCAAAATTGCTAATAAATTTGAAGTACTAGAATCTTCAGATGACAATGTGGCAAACGAAGAAGGAACTGATATAAATAAAGAATGGGAGGCTATAAGCGATACTATTAAATTGTCAGCATCAGAAAGCATTGGTTGTTTAAAAAAGAGGCAAAACAAGAAATGGTTTGATGAGGAATGTGCCGACATTGTAAAAAAAAGAAAGCTAGAAAAAATGAAATGGTTACACGAGCCAAATGTGGTAAATTTAGAGCAATTGGATAGTGATAGACGGGAAACCACCAAGTTACTAAAGAGTAAAAAGAAGGAATATTTGAGAGAGAAGATTAATGATCATGAAATGAATGCAAAAAATAGTATCACTAGAGAATGATATCAGGGAATTAGTATAGAGAGGAAAGGGTTTCAGGCTGGAACAAACACAATTCGGAATGAAAATGGGGATATGATTGCAGATTCCAGGAGTATATTAAATAGATGGAAAAGTTACTTTAATCAGCTATTAAATGTACATACAGAACAGGACATTGAGGAGCACAAATGCTAGTCACAGAGCCAAGTGCATTAGAGGTTGAAATGGTGATTGAAAAATTGAAGACGTATAAATCATCAGGTTCAGATGAGATCCCAGCAGAACTGATAAAATCAGAGGGAGAAAAATTTTTGGAAAAGGTACGCTGTTTGCTTAGTATGATTTGGGAAAAAGAAGCTCTTCCAGATGAATGGAAATAATCAATTATCGTACCAATTTATAAGAAAGGAGATAAAACTGATTGCAACAACTACAGGGGCATCTCATTACTTTCAACTTCGTACAAAATTCTAACAAATATATTAGTAAGCAGACTTACTCCCTATATTGATGACATAATAGGAGATCATCAATGTGCATTTAGAAGAAACAGGTCTACAACAGATCAGATTTTTAGTATAAGACAGATTTTAGAAAAGAAATGGGAATATAGTGGTACTGTACATCAAGTATACGCAGACTTCAAAAAAACATATGATTCAATTAAGAGGGAGAAGTTATATAGTATCCAGGTGGAGTTCGGAATTCCTAAAAAGTCAGTTAGACTTATACGAATGTGTCTAAATGGCACAAAGAGTAGGGTGCGTGTAGGCAAACAGTTTTCGGACACTTTTGAAATCCAGAATTGGTTGAAGCAAGGAGATGCACTATCTCCTCTACTATTTAATTTTGTACTAGAGCATGCCATTAAATCTTTAGAGAATGAGGAAGGCTTGCAACTGAATGGTATTAATAAACTGTTAGTTTATGCTGATGATGTAGTATTGTTGGCCGATAGCGGGGAGATACTAATGGACAATACGCACACCCTATTGAGTAACACTAAGAAGTTAGGACTGGAAGTAAATATCAATAAAACTAAATATATGGTCACACGTAGAAATACATGATATAATGGAAATGGACAGCTAATGACAAATGAGGGAAATTTTGAGGAAGTGGCTGAATTCAAATACCTAGGAACAATAATCACAAATAGGAATGAGATGCACAAAGAAATTAAACATAGGCTCAATTCTGGAAATGTGTGTTATTATGCATTGCAGAGACTCTTGATGTCCCAATTCCTTTCAAAAAACGTTAAACTGAAAATATATATAACTATTATTCTACCAGTTATACTATATGGGTGCGAAACATGGACTCTTACTTTAAGGGAGGAAAGGAGATTACAATTATTTGAGAATAAAGTACTTAGGAAAATTTTTGGACCAAAGAGAGATGAACAGAGAGGTGAATGGAGAAGACTACGTGACAATGAACTACATGGTCTTTATAGGAAGCCAGATATAATAAGAATAGTTAAGTCTCGTAGACTGCGTTGGGCAGGACATGTTGCACATATGGGGAATGAATGACTTGCATGGAAGCTTCTTGTAGGAAAGCCAGAGGGAAAACGCCCAGTTGGTAGACCGAGAGTGAGGTGGGAGAATAACATTAACTATGATTTGAGGGAAGTAGATTATACAGGGAATGATTGGAAAACATTAGCTCAGGATAGGGATGTATGGAGAGCTTATGTCCGCGCGGCCATGAACCTACGGGTTCGATAGTGCCAGTGAGTAAGTAAGTATATACCGTATTTTATGGACTATAAGATGCACTTTCTACTTAGAAAAATTGCCTCCAAAATTCAGGTCCTTCTTATACTCGACATTAATATAAAAATGTCCAGTATTTGATTCAAAATTCCCACCAGTCTTAAAAATGGCCATTTATTCGAAGCCGCGGTAATTATCTCTCTCTGGCAATATTGGATTCAACTGGCAATAGCGGTGCACGGATGCGACGAACATGAGTTGCGGGGATTCGCAAGCTGACTAACACTGTATCCCTCCCGCACCTCCATCACAAACCCAGAACAATCTCTAACCTATGATTCATCATTGCAGTCTACGATGCCAGTGGACTTGAACAAATGGATGATGGATGAAACCCTACACGGATTCACACCGAAGGGAGCTTTAAAACGACATACAACCTAACAAGAGTGTCAGTGGATAAAACAATCGTGGTCTAGAATGAGAGAAGAAATTATTGTTAAATCTACCAAGAAGTGCGGCGTAAGTAACGCTGTCGAAGGCAGTGAAGACCATCTTTTATATGAAGAGGACAACGATGACGAAGAAGAAGAAGAAGAAAGTTCAGATGATATTTTCAGAGATTTTTAAAGATCTGAACGGTTTTATAAACTAATATTTTTTTTAGTCTCCCTTTGCAATCTAATAATAAAAATGGTAAAAATACTTTTTTTTAATTCCTTAAAAATCAATGTGCATCTTATATTCCGTAGAGTCTCATAATACGGTATTTGGATATTTGTGAGAAAATGTGGTTGTAATATGACTCTAATTTTAAATATTCAAATGGCTCGTAATTTAATTAGTGACGCGCGTGAATGGACTGAGATTCCTTCTGTCTATATTTACAAACAATTAAAAAGTCACTTGTTTTCCTGTAATGTCGCGATATAAGAATCGTGGACGAGAGTAGTAGTAGAGGATGACCAACTGCTGGGCACGTTAACCGATGTGAGTGTATCTCATCATTTTAGTTCTGAAATGTTATCCAAGGAATGCGTATTAATTTGTTATATGTGTCACTTTGCAAGAAATGTTTGTCAATTCGGAGGGAATGCGTGTCAATTTGTGAGAAAGGTGCGTTAATTTGCTGGAAATGTTGCCTTGCAACCGTTGAAGCTTCGAAAATTTCCAAATTGTGATTTAAAATCTAATAAAGTATATTGACCTTAATCTCCAGTAGTTTCAGTATTTTGAACATTATGAATAGAATTCATTAAAGTATCAGATACTTTACATTTTCTTACTTTTAAGTTCCAAAGAGCTACTCATACTGCCAAATAACGATATTTTCATAAATAGCTTATACTTTATTTATTACATTAATTTAGATGGAAATTAAAAAAAAAATTTGCGCATGCTGTGGTTAGTTTGATTGAACCATTGGACTTAACTGCAACAGACTTCAATTTTAGAACCGAGGAATTGAATTTAGTTATAATCGCATTATGGTTAGGGGGATGGAGAGAACAGCCGTCAATTCCAATTCTGGAGCACAAAGTAAAAGCCGTACAAATTCACTTAACTCGTTTTCAGTACGAGCCAGCATTGCGAATATAAACGTTATACCAGTTTTTGCTAATTATTTCATTTTTACTCAACACGTGGTATCAAGTGTTAGTTTCACCTTTTGTGCAAACAATTTCAAAACACTGAGTAAGGATGGAAAATTCTGCTGCAGGATAGTCATCTTATTGGCTGCGGTATTGCAACTGTTTATTTAGCCTAACCTGGTGGTGTTACTAACTTACTTACTTACTCACTGGCACTATCAAACCCGTAGGTTCATGACCACGCGGACATAAGCTCTCCATACATCCCTATCCTGAGCTAATGCTTTCCAATTATTCCCTGTATAATCTACTTCCCTCAAATCATAGTTAATGTTGTTCTCCCACTGCATTATTGGTCTACCAACTGGGCGTTTTCCTTCTGGCTTACCTACAAGAAGCTTCCATGCACGTCTTTCATTCACCTGGTGGTGTTAAGGCACTCCCCAGGACAAACACATGTCACATTTAAATAAAAAATACAATAATAATACATACTAAACAATTAATTATCTGTCCAAATGAAGAATCCATCCATAGTAATTCTGCCCGAAAGCAGGTCCTTCACTGCAATCATAGCATTATCATGCTATGCTTGCAGCTTTACTAGGGAAATGTAGGTGTGGTGACTTCCCGTTGCTTTCCACACCGGTGAAGGATGATAATGATGATGATGAATTGGATGATGATGGTGATGATGGCCATATGATTTCGGGGACCGTTTGGGCCTTAAAGTTTTCCTGACATTTGTCTTACAGGTGAGGAAAAACCCCGAGAAAAACCTCACCCAGAAAAACTGCCCCGACCGGGGATCGAACCCGGGCCCGCTGCGTGACAAGGCAGCACGCTACCTCGAGGCCACAGCGGTGGACAAACTGAAGAATAATAAAATAATATCTAATAATACAATAAAATTAAAGACAATTAAAATTAAAAATTAATAAGAGAATATATGCACAAAGGAACAACAGCACGAATATACTGTACATGAAAAGGAAAAAAATAAAATATATATATATATATAGTACAAAAAAGTAATAAAAGTAATAAAAGTAAAAAATAAATAATTAGGTAATGAGTGTAATATTTTATAGAGAAAGAGATAGGGAATGGACGGTTCTATGATCTTGTAGACGAAGCCGTGACAATTATTCCAGGGACGGTGTAACGTGATGAAATATGCGAATACAACAAATTAAACATATGCAAGAATTATGAACACATTGAAGTCTTTGGGTAAGAACAGTATTTAGGTCTGTAAAAAGAGTATCACAATAATCAAAATGGAGCATTGCAAGTGTTTCTACTAACATTTTCCTTAGAGCAAACGGTAAACAATTTATTATTATACGATTTAATGAATGTATTATTGAGAAGATTGTTTTGCAAATGTGGTTTATTTGTTTATTACAATTTAGATTTTTATCCATAAATACACCTAGATTTTTTACTGTCTCACTATAAGCGATTTAAACCCCATTAAGCGACACAATACTGTATTTGTGTTAATTGAGGCTAATAATTTCTAATGGCCTATAATGATTTCTTGCGACTGTCCATATTTTTCTGTCCAAGTCGTAAACGAGTCAAGGTCCTGTTATTTTGGTTACTGTGTCATTTAAATAATAAATTATTTGTCTGCGTAAATGTAGATCTGTATGTCGTCTGCAAATAAATGGTTTTTGCAGTGTTTTAGAGAGTAAGATATGTCATTTATATAGATTGAAATAAGCTACGGACTGGGCACCGAACCGCCTGGAACTCCATCTTTACGGTAGGTCCAAGAAGAACGTAATGAAGAATTTCATACAAGAGATTGCTGGCGCTCACGAATGTAGGAGTTGAACCATTGCGTGATACTCTCAGAAAGTGAGAGGTTTTTAGTTTATGCAACACTAAGTCCAAATGCTTTACTAAAGTCAAGTAGTGAAGAATAGTAACTTTTTGATTATCAGATGCTTCGCGTATATCTTCACATATATTTAGTAGAATGGAATTTTTATTGTGTCCTGTCCTGAAGCCTGATTGTTATTGATCTGAAAGGTCGTATTCAGTTAGGTAGTCAGTCAGTAGTTTATGGACTAATCGTTCCAAATATTTTGAAAGGGTAAGTAAAATACAAATGGGTCGAATATTGTTCGGAGCTAAGGGAGTTTCAAGTTTCGAGAGAGGGCGTACAAGTGCTTGTTTCCACAATGTGGGATATGTAGAGTTTTGTAGTGAGGAGTTAAAAACATGAGTTATGGTAGGAGGTATAACGTCGATTATTTTGTTAAGTAGATTGATATTTATACGGTCAGTTCCTTCTGCTTTTGTTTTCATTCGTTTGATAGTTTTCTTTACGTAATTTTCTGTAAGATATGAGAAATGGAAATATTCTCTCTCTGGTGGATTTGTTAATAACAATTCACTTATTGTCTGTATTTTATCTTTAGGGATAGAGGTTGTGCTTGTAAAATGGTCGTTGAGTGTGTCCAGGGAAACAGGTACTTTATCCACCTGAGTGTCTTTCCTTCCTACGCAAATTTTATTCAGAAATTTCCAAATTTCTGGGTTATTGTTATTTGGTTCTGTAAGGTTGTATATATATCTAAGGCGGAATTCATGAAATCATCTTTACGCAAAGAACGATTCTTTCCCCCTCTCTATGACGTAGAGAGTATTCATAAACCGGTTTTATGAATACTCTGTATGTCATAGAGAGGGGGAAAGAGTCGCTCTTCGCGTAATGATGGTTTCATGAATTCCGCCCTAAGTTTGGCGTTTTTGATAATTTGAGTAACCTTGGTGCGTGTAAATTTATTTTACAGGCATATTGCTATGTGGTTAGATAGGTCTATTTTGCACGCATAAGTTATTAAGCATATCGTGCGGCGTTGACACGTTTTATTCACTAGAATACATTATTACCAATTAAGATACTGCAAGAGACAAAACTTGCAACGCTGTTAAGATAATTATATCCACGTGGAGTAGACATGGAAACGTCATTTAAACATGCGAAGACATTATTGACAGAGAACTGTTTTCAGTTTTTGGTGATTGGAGCGGCGTCTTAGAAGCCTCTAACGGCAACTCCCCGGCTCTACCTGGCAGTAACAATGTATGTTTTTAAGCCAGAGGGAAACAGTTGTCCTTCATGCCGCCTGTAAACTAAATGACTGTGCCGACAATAACTATAGTGATTGTCAAAGTTAATGGCAATGTTGAAGCTATTTTTTCAGGAAATAGCCACTTTAATGAATTTTTTGTATCCTTTATATAATGGTTGATATCATTCTGATATGTAAAGGATGCAAGAAATCCGTTACAGTGGTTATTTCGTGAAAAAAAACCAGCTTTAACGTAACTGCCTTTATACGCCTTCAACCGTGCACGGTTCTTGTTCTAAGCCCTTCTTTCTCTCAAAGAGACCTAGGCTCTCTCCCCGTACAGAGTAGAAATTCAATCATGCTAATTTAGTTACTAAGTTGTTTTCGGATAGATGTCACTTAGTGGCCCGGGGTCAGCGTTCCGCCTCATAGTGACATCTAGGAAACCAAGGTTGTAGTAGGATGGGGAAATTGGGCAAATTTTCCTTAGATACATTTTTATTCAGGCTTAAGGATCTTTTACGAGTCTGAAAAACTTCTGACTCGGGACCTGCGGCTTAAAGTCACTCCCAGAAGACTTACTCCTTAGAATTTTCCATCCTAAAAAATCTATCAACACTCGCCGAGTTAGAACTGGCGACCGTCGGGATCAGAGGCAAGAAGCATAACCACTAGTCCACCGCGGCCGATTCGTGGCACTCACTATAGTTTTAAGCCAAACAAAATGACACGAAAGAAGTCATATCCCTGCGGAGTACAATAAAATAAACCAGAGAAGAAGTAAACTAACATGAAGTGCTTATTAGTTAACGAATTCATATTCTTCATTGTTAGAGAGTATTTGAAATATATTATAAAAACTTCCATGAAATATTTAAGATTTATGTTAACTAGAGTAATCAGTGGAATGATTTGTACAGATTAAACGGATACCCTGTATCCGGCCAACCTTGAAGCCTGATAACCGGCCGCCGGATATTCGACCGAACATTGCCGATTGGTGCATCGTAACGAGCGAGCTCGCGTATTGTCCACAGACGAAGTGAATGAAAGGAGTAGGTATTTCATACGTCATGAGTGTTCCTTTATTCTCAGGTAGTTTGCCATTGTATCGTTTGCAATTCCCCGTGCCTCCCTTCGTCCCGTGCTTTCATTCACTTCGTCTGTGGACTATAGGTGGCGCGCGAACAATCGAACGGACTCGGCTGAATTCGGGTCTTTTCGTTCGTAAGCGAAATTAGCATTTCACCGACTCGTTGAATTGATTGCAAACACGATCATTTGAGATTATTAAAGAACGTTCTATTGTAGTTTGAGGTAATTATAAAATTTATGTAGGTAAAGATAATATCGGCTTTACGGGAATATTTTGATTTAAACGGTGACGATCCTATGTTTGCTGTTTGTTTGATATGCAATGTTAAATTTTCTCGTGGAGGCAAAGAAGAAACAATTACGCATGTACCAAGCAAAACTAACTTATCTTTCTTTTGTTTTTAATTACTTCATTGAATTGATCGATATATTTATCAAATGAATGCCATGATTAGGGAATGGGTATAGATAGATACCTATGTCGAATTCGTCGATAACATCTTGGCAGGTATATATTATGAAACAATTTGTTTCAAGAATATTTCCTTAAAGTTATTGGTGTAAATTTTGTCTGATTTTATATAGAACATAGTTTTAATATAAACTTCTGACTCACCCTGCACGGAATTGGTATTGATTGAACAGAGAAATTGGTATTGATTCACCGTAATTTGCCCTTAGTGTGCAGCATAAATACTATTTTTTTGTTGTAAAATGAAAATATGATGATTATTTAATCCACATAAATATAACGTACCTAAATTTTACATTTCGTATTTTTTAAAATCCGGTATCCGGCAGAATACTTGCTCATTATCCGATATCCGGCCGAATAGTACATTTAAGCCGGATACGGATAGTTACCGGATATCCGTTTCATCCCTAATAATTTGGAAGCATTAATTACCATACCACTACGGAATTTTTATTCACAGAATTACTGGTAGCTATCAAAGAATCTTCATAATATTGCCTTCGTGGGCAAACTGAACAAAGACAAACAGGGACAAAGTAGAATGGCAAATCCTATAGAGAGAAGTAGCACTTAGTGTAAGTCTGGGGAAGTGATTCAGACGCAACGTGATAAGTTAGAGCGAGGAAAAATACCCTAGGAGACATAATAAAGCCCAGAAACCAAGAATTAAATTCATAAATAGTATTAGATTAGTATCATATCAGTATCGTAAGTGATATTTTAATGAGACACAAGTTTAGGAATTGAATTAGTATTTTTATTTAACAATGCTCTTAAACAGCTAAGGTCATTAGAGTCGCAACTCAAATCTGGGCTTGAATCGAGTGACAAATTATGCTCACAGGCCCCTTATTTCAGAGTTGAGGTTCTTTTAGAAGTGTGAAGTGATCCCACTACAGGCCTCAGGAGGCCCTTGGATAGTAGGAGGTTAAGACTCCCACTTTTTCTAGACAATCGGCACTAGATCTCAGCCGGGTTATCAGCCCTGCGTGACGGCCACCTTTACCCCCAGAACAAGCGTCTGGTACTCATTTGCATTAGAGGTTGAGTCAACCCCAGGGCCGTAGTGCCGCCAGAAGGTTTGGGTCAGTTTAAAAATCCTGACCCCACTGGGACTCGAACCCTCGACCTTCCGGCTAGTAGCGCAGTGCCTTAACCACTACGCTATGGTGTTTTCATTTATGTGCTGTTAAACTACGACACGGGACCAATGGCTTTGGTTCACATCCTAAGGAACCCATAATCAGTATTTTGCGCCTTGAAAAATCCATCGAACCCAGTCGAATTTTAACCCGCGATCGTCGGAAACAGAGGTCCGACAGTTTAAGAAGTTGTTACATAATTAGGTCATAAGACAAATATGCATTTCAATTCGTTATTTTAAAGAAATAACCTCTAAAGGGGCAAACCAGAGAAACTCATGTGGACTTACTCCCGATGCGAGTAAAACTGGAGCCATGCCTTCTTAAGTGGGAAACCTTTGCCCTCAAGTGATTTTATAGGCTTATCTTAATATGTTATCTCATTGTAGTTGGAGTACTCTACACTAAAATATGTGACCGGAGTTCCTTTTAAAACGTAGACTTAGAAATTAGAAAGTAAATAATGATATTCCGCTCCATGATATCTATACCTTGTGGTTGTGGACTGGCAAAACTAAACATATGGTCACACGGTAGAAATACATTATATATTGAAAATGGACAGCTGATGACAAATGAAGGTAATTTTGAGGAGGTGGCTGAATTAAAATACTTGGGAACAATAATCACAAATAGGAATGAGGTGCACAAAGAAATTAAACATAGGCTCAATACTGGAAATGCATGCTATTATTATTACAGGGATACTTGTCGTCACAGCTCCTTAAAAAAAGTTAAACTGAAAATACATGAAACTGTTATTCCACCAGTTGTATTATATGGATGCGAAACATGGACTCTTACTTGAAGGGAGGAAAGGAAATTACGAGTATAGGAGAATAAAGTTCTTAGGAACATTTTTGGACCAAAGGGATATGAACAGATATGAGAATGGAGAAGACTAATCAACAGTGAACTACATGGTTTTCTATAGGAAGCCAGATATAATAAGAACAGTGAAATCTCGTAGACTGCGATTGTTGGACATTTAGCACGAATGGGGAATGAAAGACGTGCATGGAAGCTTATTGTAGGAAAACCAGAGGGAAAATGCCCAGTTGGTAGACCAAGGATGAGGTGGGAGAATAACATTAACCATTATTTGAGGGAAGTAGATTATACAGGGCATGATTGGAAAACTTTAGCTCAGGATGCGGATGTATGGAGAGCATATGTCCGCGCGGCTATGAACCTACGGGTTCGATAGTACCAGTGAATGAGTTACTTAATAATGATATTCAGAATCGAGAGATATCTCTGTGGGAATGTTTTTGAATACTTGAGTAAGCAATAAGCTCCAATAAAATCTGCTACCAAAAAGTCAGAGGATAACAGTAAATAAAATTTTAAATTGGAAATTAATATTTTCTGTGAACGTTTGGAATAAGAATTAAGAAAACGTCTGATGATACGTTTTCTACTGAGAATGGTATCACATGGTGCTAAGACCGGAAAACTTTGAAATGCGACTATGGAGAAAAACAGAGCGTGTGAAGTGGACATACAAGATAATAAACGAGCTATACTAGAATGAGTGAGCGAGAGGATAATAATTATTTTAAAACAAAATGCCAGATAAATAATACTCTGGATAAACTTTGAACGAGAGAAAGGTTAAAATATTCCGTATTAACCAACTCCGAGGTCCATGGCCCCGAAGATATAAGCTTTCCATATAGCCCTTTCCAGAAATTAATAATTTAAAATCGTTCACTGTAAAATTCATATACCTCAAATCGTGCTTAATATTATACTTCCATCTCATTATTGATTTACCTGCTAAGCAAATTTTAAACTGTTAGGGGAAGAAAATATATCAAACAATGTGGATCATATGTGGGTACGAAAAGGAAGACAGAAAAGAAACAAGAGAGGAGAAGGATGGATTTCCAGTTAAAGTTCTGTCGTTGAGTAGAAAAATATGTTAATCCATTCATCCATAGTAATTCTGCCCGAAGACAGGTCTTTCACTGCAATCATAGCATTTCATGCTATGCTTGCAACTTTACTAGGGAATTGTGTAGGTGTGGTAGCTTCCCGTTGCTTTCCACACCGGATTAGGATGATGGTGATGATGATGATAATGATAAGGAAGATGATTATGGCCATATGATTTCGGAGACCGTTTGGGCCTTAAAGTTTTCCTGACATTTGTCTTACAGGTGGGGAAAAACCCCGATAAAAAACCTCACCCAGAAAAACAGCCCCGACCGGGGATCGAACCCGGGCCCGCTGCGTGACAAGGCAGCATGCTACCTCGAGACCACAGCGATGGACAATATGTTAATATCTTAAGAAAATTACAGTTTCCACGGATGCACTCGTAAGATGTTAATGACCTTATGTACATAATACTGGGCCAAAACGCACACTCTATTGAGTAATAATAAGAAATTGGGACAAGAAGTAAACATAAATAAAACTAGATATATGTTCACCCACATGGAAATGCGTTATATAATGCAAATGGGCACTAATGAAAAATGAAGCAAATTTCGAAGAAGTGGTTGATTTCCAAATATTTTGAACAATATTTACAGATAGGATCATATGAAAATTGTCTTAGGAGATTTTAATACAAAAGTGGGCGGGAAGATATATTCAAACCAACAATAGGCAAATTCAGTCTTCATGAAGATAGTAATCACAACGGGGTGAGATTAGTCACATTTGCCACATCGAAGAATCTCATTAAGAGCACAACATTTCAGCATAAGGATATTCATAAATACAACTGGACGTCCCCAGATGGAGAAACTCGGAACCAGATAGATCATGTATTAGTGGATAAACGCTAGCACAGTAGCATCATCGATGTTAGGTCAGTTAGAGAGACAGACTGCAATTCGGATCATCATCTGGTCAGAGTGAAAATCAGACAACGGCTATCGCTTATGAGAGGAACAAACGTTAAAGATGGTTCTGTAAAATTTGAATTAAAAAAACTTGAAAAGTGATGAAATGCGGCAAGAATACCAAATCAAAATTGCTAATAGATTTGAAGTACTGGAATCTTCAGATGACAATGAAGCAAACGAAGAAGAAACTGATATAAATAAAGAATGGGAGGCTATAAGAAATACCATTAAATTGTCAGGATCAGAAAGCATTGGTTGTTTAAAAAGAGGCAAAACAAGAAATGGTTTGATGAGGAATGTGCCGACATTGTAAAGAAGAGATAGCTATCAAAAATGAAATGGTTACACGAGCCAAATGAGGTAAATTTAGAGAAATTGGGTAGTATTAGACGGGAAACCACCAAGTTACTAAAGAGTAAAAAGAGGGAAAATTTGTGAGAGAAGATTAATGATCTTGAAATGAACGCAAAAATATGAACATTAGAGAATTATATAAGGGAATTAGTATAGAGAAGAAAGCGTTTCAGGCTAGAACAAACATAATTCGGAATGAAAATTGGGATATGATTGCAGATTCCAGGAGTATATTAAATAGATGGAAAAAATACTTTAATCAGCTATTAAATGTACATACAGAAGAGGACATTGAGGAGGATAATTTATAGACAGCGGAAATGCTAGTCGCAGAACCAAATGCATTAGAGGTTGAAATGGTGATTGAAAAATTGAAGAGGTATAAAGCATTAGGTTCAGATGAGTTCCCAGCAGAACTGATAAAATCAGGGGGAGAAAAATTGATGGAAAAGTACGCTGGTTGCTTAGTATGATTTGGGAAAAAGAAGCTCTTCCAGATGAATGGAAATAATCAATTATCGTACCAATTTATAAGATAGGAGATAAAACTGATTGCAACAACTACAGGGGCATCTCATTACTTTCAACTTCGTACAAAATTCTAACAAATATATTAGTAAGGAGACTTACTCCCTATATAGATGACATTATAGGAGGTCATCAATATGCATTTAGAAGAAACAGGTCTACAACAGATCAGATTATTAGTATCAGACAGATTTTAGAAAAGAAATGGTAATATAATGGTACTGTTCATCAACTATATGTTGACTTCAAAAAAGCATATGATTCAATTAAGAGGGAGAAGTTATATAGTGTCCAGGTGGAGTTCGAATAATTCTAGAAAGTTAGTTTAGACTTATACGAATGGTCTCTAAATGGCACAACGAGTAGGGTGCGTGTAGGCAAAACAGCCCTTTTGGTTTTTGTTTCGGGTTTTGTTTTTTGCTTGTTTTTTTTTTTGTTTTCGGACCACTTTTGAAATCCAGAATGGGTTGAAGCAAGGAGATGCACTATCTCCTCTACGATTTAATTTTGTACTAGAGCATGCCATTAAATCTTTGAAGAATGAAGAAGGCTTTTACAACTCAGTGGTTATTCTTAAGCTGTTAGGTTTCTGCTGAGTATGTAGTATTATTGGCCGATAGGGAAGAGATACTAAAGGAGAACACGCACACACTATTGATTGAGTAACACTAATAAATTATAACTGGAAGTAAATATCAATAAAACTAAATATATGGTCACACGTAGAAATGCGTTATATAGTGGAAAAGGACAGCTAATAACAAATGAGGGAAATTTTGAGGAAGTGCCTGAATTCAAATACCTAGGTACAATGATCACAAATAGGAATGAGATGCACAAAGAAATTAAACATAGGAATCAATTCTGGAAATGCGTGATATTACGCCTGGCCGAGACTCTTGATGTCCCAACTCTATTTCAAAAAACGTGTGTAACTGAAAATATAGTAAATTATTACTCTACCAGTTATATGATATGGGTGCGAAACATGGACTCTTACTTTACTAATAAGGGAGAAAGAGGAAATTACAAGTATTTGAGATTAAAGTTCTTAGGAAAATTTTTGGACCAAAGACAGATTGTTCCGACCGCGTTCGGAATGGCAGCGGACCAGCTCCACGAGCGTTACCATCACACAACAATCTGCCATCTTGGGCCAAATCTTCATTCACACTCGTACCTCCTCTTCTCCGCTTACCTCCTGTGGACGGCAACTTCCTATCTTCGCAGCCTTAGAGATATACATTTCTGGCGCGTGGCGCAATCTAAAGTAGAGAATTAAGCATCCGCCAACATACCGCCACAACCTAAATGTATCACATTTAATCAGACAAATCTTATGAAACACACTTGGTTAACCAGTTTAATGAACACAACAAAATTAATGTTTTTTTAACAAAAGAAGAAGAGTTCAGATCATAACATACAAATAGTAATTAGTTTATTCAAAGATCTTGTAGAACAAACAAAGATTTTAGGAAGAAAATCGAATATATTAACGAAACGTAGTCCTGAATCGGCAATGGACACAATTTCTGGATCGGATGCTTCAGAGTTCCGTTGTTTGTGCGGATTAGAGCTGTTCGAACACGCCCATCTTTACCAGGAAGTGCGTCTTGTATAATAGCCAGCCGCCTTGCCAATGGAGGTCGATTATCATCCTTCATGAGCACCACCATCCCAGGTTCCAAGTTCGGTTGCGCTGCCATTTGTGCCTTTGCTGCAAGCTGTTGAGGTTGTTTCCAGAAGCTTTGTTGCAACGCCTGGATGAATCGCCATCTGGATATATGACTGTGAATATACTTGGTCAGGTCAGGTTCAGGGAATGACATCAAAGGAGCACCTATTAAGAAATGACCTGGACTACGGTAAGAAAGGCCTTCAGGGTCATGTGAGAGTCTAGTGAGTGGTCGAGAGTTTAGGCACGCCTCAATCTGACATAGTAGAGTGTACATTTCATCGTAGGTTAGACACGCGTTGCCAACAGTCCTCCGTAGATGGTACTTCATGGATTTTACGCCTGCCTCCCATAGTCCTCCGATATGAGGTGCATCTGGTGGGATGAAATGCCACTGGAATCCTTCTTGAGCTGCAAAATCCGCAATTTCTCCTCTTGCAGCTTCAGTGTTGAACATCTTATTCAGTTCTTCCAACGCGTTTCTTGAAACCATAAAATTGGTAGCATTTTCACTGTAAATGTTAGCGCATTTTCCTCTTCTGGCGGTGAACCTTCGCAAGGCAGCTATAAAAGCTTGTGATGTTAAGTCACGCACTAGCTAGGTGTACTGCCTTCAGTGGATAAACAGATGAAGAGAGCAACGTAGCATGTAACCAATGGTTTTGATCCTGGCTGCTACATTTGCTTGATTGAATATCGGTCCGGCCGTAGTTAACTCCTATGTTCAAGGAATGGACGGGACGGTGTCACCCGCGGTGTTGGGAAGCTCACCCATGAGTTGGGGAGTAGTTAGAAGCTTTCAGTCTGTAACAGAATCTCACACCACTTGGAATTATTGGTGCGAACTACTTGCCTTATATTTACTATCCAGTACTTGCGGCCGCGTGTGACGCAACGAAGTGTTGAGCACATTTGAGGCGCAAATTCGTATATGTTCTAGCGAGTACCAATCAGTCGTGTATGTAAGAGTGGCTTTGGTGGCAATATAATCTGGTGTTGTTCTGCAAAGGGCTTCAAAGAATTTTGTAGTCGTCCACCTAATCGAAAGTGTCCCAATCTCCCCACGAGAAATGGGTTTTTTTAGCTCCTTATTTGGCTCTTTGATGATATAGGTGAGTTAGAATTCATATCATCTACCTCTTTCGCATATATGAAGCGTTGAGTTTGCCTAATGCACATGTCTAAAGCCCTTGATAATTCTCCCGTGCGTAGCGGTCCAGTTTCCTTCGGATTACTCTTTCGTGCGTTTGACACGAATCTGTTGTAATACGCGATAACTCTCTGTAACTTGTAAGAAGAACGAAAATCTTACTGATATGTCGTTGGAAGGAAAGAAGAACAGTAAGGCCATTGTTTGGTTGTTCGTTGTTCAGGAAGCTCATACATTATACAATTGGGGATTGTAGTAGGACCACTCGCTTCATCTTGTCTCAGCCAGGATGGCCCGAGCCACCATTGTTCGTTGTTTTGAGCCCAATGTGGTGAGTCTCCTAGTCGAGAGAGTCATCAGCTGGATGTGCTGTCAGATGAGATATGATTCAATGATGAATTTTGTAGTAACGTTGCTGTATTCCGAACACACTATTAGCTACAAATGTCTTCCATCTGGTAATACTCTGCTGCTAGTCCAGGAAAGTACAATAGTAGAGTCATGTCCACACAAAAGATGCTATCCAGGTTTAGATCCAAGGTGGGAGTGATTTTTCCCATCAGGCGAGCCAACAGTAGAGCTCCGCACAGTTCTAGACGAGGGATGGACTGCTCTTTCAGTGGCGCAACTCTTGATTTAGAGCATATTAAGTGCATTGACGTTTCGTCATTTTCTGTGATGCTACGTAAATAAATGCACGCAGCGTACGCTTTCTCGGAGGCATCCGAAAAGCCATGGATTTGCGAGTTCACGATCTTTCCCCGCCCAAGGATCATCCTATTCATGTGGAGCTCATTCAACATTGGTAGATCTGAGTATAGGTTCTCTCAAGTATGTCTTGTGTCATGGCGGATTGTGAATAAGAGTGAAACTGGTTGCTCGTGTTTTTGCACAATTTTCAGCAGGTGTTAGTTTGTTTTTATAAACGTAATATCGATATTGCGAATTTATTTCGTTTGTAGCTTAATTTTACGCATAATGGCTCCACGTAAAACAAGAAATTGTGAAGAAAGCAAAGAAGAAATAACTAAGCGTGTGGTCGAAGAATGTTTGCGGGATCCAGCCATGTTGCAGCTGTTGAAGGACTCCGTGCGTGAGGCTATTGTATCGGAGCTAAAGGTAACTATAGACCGTAATACGGAAGTTATTAGGCAGTTGGAACTCTCGCTTCAGAGAGGGACAACAAAATATTAAAACTGGAACAACAGTTAAGTGAGAAAACCGACTCGCTAGAGCAATACCAACGTCGACAGTGTCTACGTATTTTCGGTATACCTGAACAGGATGGTGAAGATACGGACAATATAGCAATCGACGTGGCCTCCAAAATTGGAGTTAAATTAGAAACCTGTGATATCGACAGGAGTCACAGGGTTGGGAAAAAGTCGGATCGACCACGGCCTGTTATTGTTAAGTTCATCAGTTATAGAAAGAGAAGGGAGGTCTTCCAAAATAAAAACAATTGAAAGGCAGTGGGATCACAGTAAGAGAAGATCTCACCCAAATTAGATATAAATTGTTAAAGGACTGCATCACAAAATTTGGCGTCACAAATGTGTGGACAATTGATGGCGCAATACATGTGAAAAATGGAGATACCAAACGCCATCATCACCCGGGCCTCTGATATGTAAATCTACCTAGTGCAAACACGCCCAGTGATACCATATACCCAATTTAGCACTTTTATATAAATTATTAAAATTATATTTAGAAATTTCACATTAATTATTAGTATTATATTTAGAAATTTTACTTTATTTATTAATTTAATATTTGAATAAGATATTAGTGACTTGTTCTTTTCTTATAATTCTAGTTAAAATATTTTTAAAATTTTCCATCCAAATAATGCTATTCATTTGGCGGTCTCTGACAGGTTAGAGGACACTACCCTTCTCAAACCCCTTCCAAACAACAATAATGCAAGGCAGGTTCTAGAAACAGCATTCTCCCCCCCTTCCCGTCTTCCCTACATGTGGTTCACTTGAACGCACAAAGCTTAACTGCACATACAGACGAAATTAGTATGATTTTTTCTTCTTCCAATATTCATGCTATTCTCGTATCAGAAACATGGCTCACTCCCTCCATTAATTCTAGTTTAATTGACATGGATGGTTATACTTTTCTTAGACATGATCGTGTACATAGTCGAGGGGGCGGTGTTGGTGTCTTCGTTAGGACAGACCTTTGCCCTAAGTCTGTATACTTTTCTAATAACGAGACATCTCCTGAAATTATGTTTATAGAAATATACGCAAGCTTCAAAAAATGCCTTCTTTGTGTAGTGTACCAACCCCCTAAAATGAAAAAAAATAGCAGAAATAGAATCCGCTCTACAAAACGCACGTATACAATATGAACACGTTATCGTCATGGGTGACTTTAATATAAATATACTAGACACTGACAACAGACATACACAACAGCTTATGTCCGCGTTCCAAGTTTGTGATATGACTATCCTTCCCTTACAGCCTACACATCACACCAATCATTCTGCGACTTTACTTGACTTAATTGCTACTAATAATCCAGACAGAGTACTAACCCACGGGCAACTGTCAGCTCCCGGAATATCAGCACATTATATTATATTCTTAGCATATTCACTGCAGTGCCCTAAACTAGCTCGTAAGACTATCACATATAGAGACCTAAAACATATAAACAATGCAGCTCTACTTGAAGACGCTATAAAATTACCCTGGCATACTATATGGACGTTGCATTCTGTTGACGAAAAAGTTGAGGCATTAAATAACCTTATATTACAACTACATGACAGACACGCCCCACTGAAAACTAAACTAGTGAAACGACACCCTGCTCCCTGGATGTCTGCTAACATTCGTGACTTGATGACTGAAAGAGACGCAGCATATCGGAAATATAGAGTCGACAAAACTGATATAAATCTTAATCACTATAAACGGTTACGAAACAAGACCACACAAACTATCAGAAACGCCAAACTTAGACATCTATACAGCCTTACTGAACCTAATAACAATAACCCAGATATTTGGAAAAATCTGAATAAAATGGGTGTAGGAAGGAAAGACACACAGGTAGAAAAACTACCTGTTTCTCTGAACACATTTAATAACCATTTTACAAGCACATTCTTTACTCCTAAAGACAAAACACATACAACAAGTGAACTACTATTGACAAATCCACCAGACAGAGAACATTTCCATTTTTCATATCTTACAGAAAATGACATAAAGAAAGCTCTCAAACGAATAAAAACAAAAGCAGAAGATACTGACCGTATAAATATCACTCTACTTAACAAAATAATCGACGTTATACTACCTACCATAACTCATGTTTTCAACTCCTCACTACAACCTCTATATATCCCACATTATGGAAGCAAGCAATTGTACGCCCACTCCCGAAAGTAAAAACTCCCTTAACTCCTAACGATTTTCGACCCATTAGTATTTTACCTACCCTTTCAAAAGCTTTGGAACGATTAGTCCACAAACAACTGACTGACTACCTAACTGAACACGACCTTTTAGATCAATACCAATCAGGCTTTAGGACAGGACACAATACAAATACTGCTCTACTAAATATATGTGAAGACATACGCGAAGCATCTGATAATCGAAAACTTACTATTCTTACACTACTACTTGACTTTAGTAAAGCATTTGACACGGTAGACTTGGACTTATTGTTGCTTAAACTAAAAAACCTCTCACTTTCTGACAGTGTCACGCAATGGTTCAACTCCTACCTTCGTGAGCGCCAGCAATATTGTTGTAGGAAATTCTACATTACGCTCTTCTTGGACCTACCGTAAAGCTGGAGTTCCACAGGGCTCGGTGTCCACGGGCTCGGTGCTCGGCCCATTGCTTTTTTCAATCTATATAAACGACATTTCTGACTCCCTAAAACATTGCAAACATCATTTATTTGCGGACGACATGCAGATCTACCTTCACTCAGACAAATATTCTTTAAATGACGCGGTAACCAAAATTAACGAGGACCTTGACTCGCTAACGGCGTGGACAGAGAAATATGGACTTGAATTAAATCCTAGAAAGACACAAGCAATCATTATGGGATATCAGAGACTATTATCCTCAATTAACACAAATGCAGTATTACATGTGTCACTTAATGGGGTTCAGATCCCTTATAGTGAGACAGTAAAAAATCTAGGAGTGTTTATGGATAAACATTTAATTTGGAATAAACAAATAAATAACATTTGCAAAACTATCTTCTCAATAATACACTCATTAAATCGTATAAGAAATTGTTTACCGTTTTCTCTAAGAAAAATGCTAGTAGAAACACTCGCAATGCCCCATTTTGATTATTGTGATACTCTTTTTACTGACCTAAATACTGTTCTTACCCAAAGACTTCAACGTGTTCACAATTTTTGCATACGTTTTATTTGTGGTATACGTAGATTTGATCACGTTACACCATCCCTGGAACAATTGTTATGGCTTCGTCTTCAAGATCGTAGAACCATCCATTCCCTATGCCTACTCTATAACATATTACACACATCTTTACCTTATTATTTATCACACCGCTTCACTAAACTCTCTGATACACATAACTTAGATACCCGATCCCTTGAGCACAGTGTCCTTTATATCCCTCCTCATCATACTACCTATTATTCGAAATCTTTTACAGTTTCTCTTGCTAGAACATGGAATTCACTTCCACCCTATGTCAGAGACTGCCAAACTTTACCATCTTCAGAAATAAATTGAAAATAAAATCACTAACAGAAACAACTCACTAATACTACTTTTTAAGAATTAATAATGCGTTTTTGCATTATTTAATAAAAATAGATTTAGGATTTGTTAATATATATTTCCCTAATGCCTTGTATAAAAAGCGTAGATTAATTCATTGTAGTGTTTTTTTTCTCTTCTTTTTATGCATAGTAGATTCGAGCTGTTATTCCTTTTTTATTCATTGTATCATTAATTTAATTTTAATTGTATTTAGTTTCATTCTATTATTAGACATTAATTTCATTATTATTCAATATGACAGATAATGAATTGTTCAATAACTATTATTGTAACTTTTTTTTGTATTCATATGTAACATGTTTGTCCTGTCTAATATGACTACTATTGTAATTTTTTTGTATTCATGTGTAACATATGTTTGTCCTGTTTTATATGACTATTATTGTATTTTTTTTGTATTCATATGTAACATATGCTTGTTCTGGTGAGTGGAAGAGAAGGCCACATGGCCTTAACTCCACCAGGCTAAATAAATAAATCAATAATAAAAAAATAATCTAATCTAGTAGAGAGGGAGGAAGAGGATCTTCCCATTCTAGTTTCGTTTGCCACAGCTTCTGCATGAAGATCTTCGATAAGACTATAACAGGCCACAGTAGTCCAAGCGGGTCAAATATCGAAGAGATGACAGACATGACCTTACGCTTTGTGAACGTCTCCTCATAGACTTTGACATTCACTTCAAATTGGAACTCGTCAAGATTAGGATGCCATAATAACCCTAGTGTCTTGACGTTTTCCTTGTCAAACCTCAAGAGCATTTGCGATTCACGGTATTCTTCGGGAATGGTGTCAAGGACAGCTTGGTTATTAGAGTTCCACTTACGAAGTAGAAACCCTTTTCTTGCTAACAATTCTTGCAGCTCCTGTCAGAGACTTTTAGCATCTTTAATGGTCTTACTGCCACAAATTAGGTCGTCCACGTAGAAATCTCGCTTCAATATCTCAGATGCACGGGGAAATGCATTAGCTTCGTCGTCGGCATGCTGGATTAGGCATCTCGTTGCAAGAAATGAGGCTGCCGAGGTGCAATAGGCAACAGTCTTCAGTTGATAGATTTTCAGGGGCTCTGAAGGATGCTTTCGCCAGAGTATCCGTTGTAAATTAATGTCTTCGTCGTCCACTCTGATCTAGCGATACATTTTCGCTATGTCAGCTGTCAACACGACTTGATGTGTACGAAATCTCGTGACAAGTGATAAGTCCTGCTGCACCGTGAGTCCCACTGCAAGAGTGTCGAGTGATACACCGTTGTCAGTTTTGCATGACGCGTCGAATACCACGCGGGTCTTCGTTGTAGTTCTTTGTTCCTTGAAGATCGCATGATGCGGCATATAGTAGAAGCCGTCGTAGTTCTTTGTTCCTTGAAGATCGCATGATGCGGCATATAGTAGAAGCCGTCGTAGTCTTTAGGTAGATCGGAAGCCAGCTGCATGTGGTTCAGATTGCCGTATTCCTCCATGAACTCCACGTAATCTTTCCTCAGTTGTGGATTAGTTGGCAACTTCTGCTCAAATTGCTTGAAACGCTTCACTACTATTCTGTAAGAATTTCCGAGTTTTGAGCTGTCCTCCCTTATTGACAGACATACAACAAATCGGCCATCATCGTCTCTTCTGGTGTGCATTGCAAAATGATTCTCACACTCCTGTTCCTCTTTAGTTAACACCCTAGCTGTTGCCACTTCTTCAATACTCCAGTACTTTTCCATTCTGAGGTTCAGGTCGCAATCTTGTCTGACGAAGACTGTTGATTGTGCATTTGGGGTAGTATTTTCTTCATTTGAAGTCCTTTAGAACCTGACAGTATCCATCCTAACACCATGTTCTTTAGTATAGGAAGGTCATCACTGTTCTTGCGCCATCCTTCAAGAAGAAACCTCATGAATAGTTTTGCACCAAGAAGCATATCTATGGGTCTAGATTTATTGAAGTTTGGATCCGGAAGTTTTATATATGTTGGCAGGTTCCAAGATCTGTAGTCGATATGGCTCGTGGTAATGTTGCCTGTTATTTGTGGGAGTATAGAACATGAAATAGTTGTTTGGAAATTAGTGTCATTCGAACGAATACATATGTTGACACTGTGTGAGGTGGTGACGGCTGTGTTATTGATACCATTTATAGGGATTGCATTTCTGTAGCGCTTCAAATTTAACGTCCTGGCCAGTGTTTCAGTGATGACATGTGACTGTGATCCATTAACCAACAAAGCCCGGCATTGGTGGGGCCGGCCATCACTGTCTAATACTTGAATTATTGCTGTAGATAATAAAACTCGCGTCATCTGTTTGTATTTCAACGCACAATAACTGGAGTTATGCTGGCCTTGGACATGGTTGTTGCCAGCATTACCAGGTCGATGGTCACTATTTGTACCTTGAGTTGGTTGAGTGTCAAAGTGCAACAAAGTGTGATGTCTTCGGTGACATATTCTACAGTCCCCCAGATTTGCAAGAACGTACCCCATGATACCTAAAACAGTTGAAACACAAGTTTTTTTTCTTCACGAATTCGTAACGTTGACTTGTGGTTAAATTTATGAAGGCTTCACGTTTGTGAAGAGGATGATTTGCGTCACAAAATTCACATTTCTCATTTGTAGCTACGTAGGAATAAAGCAAGGTAGGTTTGTTTGTAGTCCTTTGATGGATAACTTTACTTGAGTTCACGGTAGTTCCTTTTTGTTCCTTTGCAGTAACCATAAGTTCTAGAATCTGAGCTCTTTCTTCTAGGAATTTGGAAACTTCTTTAAGTGTAGAGAAATTATCACTTGGAGCCTGCATTTCAAATTCCTTTCGGGTAGTTGGGTCTAATTTATCTAACACAAACTGTTGCAGCATGATCTCATGTAAAGGTATATCGATCTATAGACAGTGAATTGCATTTAAATTACTCATTAAGTGGTTATTTAATTGTCTAAATTCTGAGGGTACTACCTTATGACAAGATGGAAGAGAACAAAAGCGATTGGATGTGCTGTGTGGCAATCAGTTTTTTGTTGTTGTACCTTTTGCAAATGCTGTCCCATGCGACAGAAAACTTATCACTTGAAATGGGCAGGTTTTGAATTAGTTGATGAGGCTCCCCTTTTAGAGCTGAAAGCAGATAATGAAATCGTTGAATGTCTGACAACTTATCATTATTTACAATTAATCCTTGGAAAGTGTCATGAAAATGCATCCATGCCTCATATTGTCCATGGAAGATCGGCAGGTTAATTATCGGTAGTCTTATTTCCACTGCACAATGTGACGAATCCCGTGAATGTTGGGAAACGCTGTTGCTTTCATTTGAACTGACTCTTTTCTCAATCAGGGTGCTCATTTTTGCCTCCAAGTCATAAAAGTTGTTTTCAAAGTATCCCTGTCTTCCGCATGGCTTTCACTGTCGTCGTCATTCAATTCTAATTTTGATTGAACTGTTGAGTAGCCTTCCCATAATGACGGTAATTGTTTTAACCTTGAGCGTATGGCGTTGATATCTGATACGAGTGTGAACTTTTCCATGAATGTGCCTATACGTGTCAGAGATCCCTTAATGATAGATCTTTGTTTTATTAACTTTGTACGTTCACTAGACTCCATGGTAAAGAAGAGAAAGGAAAAAGGAAGAAATAATTTGATTAACTGACCTGATTCCACATTGTTGGAAGCGTAACCGTCGAGTCTGGCCTCGTGGAGCTGGATACTGATGCTATAATGTACCACAGTTATTTCGTAATGAATTGTTGCTTTCAATAAGCACTATTATCTCACAATTAGTTTTTCATACACCGGAGGACCACGAAATACGTATTATTATTTATAGCACTGATTAATATCCGAGCCCGGAGTCGACCATGTTCCGACCGCGTTCGTAATGGCAGCGGACCAGCTCCACGAGCGTTACCATCACACAACAATCTGCCATCTTGGCTACTTCATTCACACACGTACTTCAGCTTCCGCTGTGGACGGCAACTCCTATCTTCTCCGCTAGAGATCTACATTTCCGGCGCGTGGCGCAATCTAGTAGAGATTTAAGCAACCGCTAACAGAGATGAACAGACAGGTGAATGGAGAAGACTACATAACAATGAACTACATGGTCTTTATAGGAAGCCAGATATAATAAGAACAGTTAAGTCTCGTAGACTGCGATGGGCAGGACATGTTGCACGTATGGGGAATGAAAGACTTGCATGGAAGTTTCTTGTAGGAAAGCCAGAGGGAAGGCGCCCAGTTGGTAGACCAAGAATGAGGTGGGAGAATAACATTGACTTAGATTTGAGGGAAGTAGATTATACAGGGAATGATTGCAAAGCATTAGCTCAGGATAGGGAGGTATGGAGAGCTTATGTCCGCGCAGCCATGAACCTACTGGTTCGATAGTGCCAGTGAGTAAGTAAGTAAATAAGTATAATTACAGACAGGAATGAGATTCACAAATAAATTAAACATAGTCTCAATTTTGGCAATGTATGCTATTATGCATTACAGGTACTCTTGTTGTCCCAATTCCTTTAAAAAAAATGTTCAACTGAAAATATATAAAACAGCTATTCTCCCAGTCAGGCCATATATTATATGGATGCGAAACATAGAGGAAAGGGAGGAAAGAAAATTACGAGTATTTGAAAATAAAGTTGTTAGGAAAATTTTTGGACCAAATAGAGGTGAACAGACAGGTGAATGGAGAAAATTACATAATAGTAAGCTACATAATATGTATAAGAAGCCAGATATAATAAAAACATTTATGTCTCGTAAACTGCGATGGGCAGGAAATGTGGCACGTATGGAGGATGAAAGAGTTGCATGGAAGCTTCTTGTATGAAAACCAGAGGGAAAACGCCTAGTAGTTTGTAGACCAAGAATGAGGTGGGAGAATAACATCCATGATTTGGCGGAAGTAGTTTATACAGGGGGTGATTGGGAAAAATTTGCCAGGATAGGGATGTATAGAGAGCTTATGTTCGCGCAGTCATAAAAACACGGTTTCCATAGAGCCAGTGAGTTACTTAGCTAGTTAGTTATGAACATAATGCTAAATGACCTTTTTTAAAGCTTTACTTAGGTAGTTGGTCATTTTTCATTCTGACTGTATCAATTTGTTTTTGAATTGTGGTTTCGTCTGACATTCTCTTATAGAGAGGAAGTGAATTCCATGTTCTGCCAAGTGAAATTGTGAAGAATAATGGGTAAAGTGAGGCGTGATGAAGAGGAATAGATGGAAAGGGCGTATTGTTAAGATCGAGCTAGGAGATTTTGAAAATCCGAAAGTCTATTGAAACGACGTAATAAATAATTTGTGTTGGATGTGCGAAGGATATTATAACGAGAGATAAGAGTTGAAATGTTCTATATTCTCCGAGACGAAGGCAAGATAACTGTTATAGAAATTGCATTATATACGTACATGCTAAAATCAACGAGCATTTCGAATAAAACGTATAAATATACGTAGTTGCGACCAAGCGTTTCTGCTACTTTACAGTAAATATAATTATAACATAACGCTGTTTATATCAAATGAATTTTTATGATGCACATAGACTTCAGTCCCTAAAATTATTATTTTTCTCTAGGTAAGCTCAGTGGTATTCCATAGTAAAGCAAATAGATAAAATTAATAAAAATAATTTTAAGTGAATATACAAATGTTGCAGGGTAAGTATTATAGATTTCTAGGGTTTGTAGAAAAGACTTAGTAGATAAAGTTTTGATAAAGAACCCATGTCCGGAAACGTACCATTCGAAAATAATTTAAGTTTGAAGGTGGAAACACAATATGCTGATACCGTGTGTCTTGTGTTTCAGAATACGTATTACAGACTTTAGGAGTTGTACTACACCTATTGAGTCCGAGGAAGATCTTCTTGCACTAATTTTGGTGGCAGCAGAAATTAATGAGCACACAACAGGTGTTGTGGGGCGTGTGTACGAAAACATGAATCGCAAGTACACTTTGTGCAACCGAACAACAGGGTCGCCACGTGGAATCACTCTTGTAGTAGGGACCCTAGAAATTTGCAATACTTGTTCTGGAACACAAGACACATTATATCAGTCCATTGCGTTTCGATCTTCAAACCTATTTTACATCGATATGATCGTATCCGGTCATGGGTTCCTTATCAAAACTTTATATAACAAGTCCCCTCTAAAACCCCTAGAAGTCTACTTATTCCGAAACACTGTGTATATAAAATTGATTATATTTAAAAATAGTCTAATGAAATTTATTTAATTTTACTACATAATAGTAATTTGTATTTAAACAAAATTAATAATAATAATAATACAATAATATAATAATATATTATTATTATTATTATTATTATTATTATTCACTCGCCGTCACATCGAACCCGGAGATTCATGACAGCGCGGACATATGCTCTCCATACATCCCCATCGTTCTAATAAATTCCAATCATTCCCTGTATAATTTAATTCCCTCAAATCATGGTTAATATTGTTCTCCCACTTCATTCTTGGTCTACCAACTGGACGTTTTCCCACTGGTTTTCCTTTCATTCCCCAATCGTACCACATGCCCTGACCATCGCAGTCTACGAGACTTAAGTCATCTTATTATATCTGGTTTCCTGTAAGATCATGAATTTCACTGTTGAGTAGTATTCTCCATTAATTTGTCTTTTCACCTCCCTCTGGTTTGAAAATTTTCCAAAAAAACATTATTGTTATTTTATTATTACACTTGTTAATGCCACCCGAGAAAGTATAAAATCGTGTTTCAGGGAATCGTATATTAATAAAATTCTGCACAAAGGTAAATATCATAAAGTACTAAAAATAACGGAATAAAAACAACAAAATATAATCTAATAATGAAATGAACTAGAACAATACATTTTTTAATTACGTAAAGAAAATCCAGGAAATGATAAAACTGTATTGGAAAGGAGTGATACAGTTTGAAGTGGTCTTTCTATTAGCTCTCCAATGACAGCTTAAGTGATTATCAGGCTTTCCTGTCGGTTCCAGAGGGGTTCTGATGATGTACATACTTAGACAAAAAATGAGTCATCTCTTGATTCTATCAACCGATCGGGGAACTTTGTGAGCACTCGCAGAAGCCTTATTCACATTAACACGTTTTTAGTAATTGTACTGTGGTGTTTGCTAGTTAACGTAGTGCACACTCAAGTAACATAAAAGAGAGAGCTTGCCTTTGTGTGTTTCCGTGGCCGAGCGGTTTAACACACAACATCTGCGTTCGTAACCTGACGGGTTCGATACCCGTTTTACTTTTTTTTACTGAATGTTTGGATAGCATTTCGCCTGTAATATAGTTTCATATTTAATTTTATATTTGAGTTTTATGGCTTTAATGCACACACAAAACACATAAATGAAAACCTTCTAATAATTAAATGAAGAAAGGAAATAATATCTTCTAAAATGAAAAACTTTAACAAAAACAAAATCAATATCGGGTGTATGAATCCTCAGCATCTATTGCCGCCCTCAATCTGCGGGGCATTGATGCAAAAAATTTCTACAGGCACGTGGACGATCGGCTAGAGCATCCCAGGCGTCTTGAATTTGTGCCCATAAGCCATCTTTCGTTTTTCGTGCATCTGCAGGCCAATTAGAGTTCATCTCTATTTTCATCTTAGCCCATACATTTTAGATTGGATTCAACCTGGTGAACAGCGAAATTTGATTTGCCTTCTCCTTTAACAATGAAATCAAATTTCGCTAAACATATTTCAGAAAGCGGCCACAGTTTCAACAATATCGATAATACAATGTAAATTATACACAGAGAAAACAACAGACACAAAATTAACATTTTACAAGAAATCGAAATTATCAAGAAGGCCAAGAATACAAACATTCTCAACGAAAATGTGCCTAATAAGCAAAACCCTCTATTAGACATACAGTTAATTCAATACTACTACAACAACTCCAGAAGATGAAGCATGCATCGAAAGGCCTAGAGTGAAATCAACGAAAATTTTAGATAGTTGAGAAAGACGGTAGTATACAAGGTAAAAATAAATAATAGTTTAAACAAACTAAAACAACACGCTTTATTAGAAAACCGAACTAAAAAATGAAAAATAATTTTATTTTCCAAAACGCTTGGGATAAAATTAAAGTGGTCAACAAAAAAATAATCTCCAACACATCTAGAATAAAACTAGAGTTATCTACAAAAACAATAATTTTAATATCAAAAGCGTGGGGTGCTCTATATCAATTAATACTTATATTTGATAATAAACAGATATTGGTAAAAGTAAAGTCTCTAAGAAGAAAACGTAAAAACCATAAAAATCACCCAACGCTTTTGATGGTAAAATTATTTTTTTGTAGATAACTCTAGTTTTATTCTAGATGTGTTAGAGATGATTTTTTTGTTGACCACTTTAATTTTTTTCCCCAAGCGTGTTGGAAATTAAAATTATTTTTTTATTTTTTAGTTCGGTTTTCTAATAAAGCGTGTTGTTTTAGTTTTTTAAACTATTATTTATTTTTTAATTTTTTAGTTTGGTTATCTAATAAAGCGTGTTGTTTCAGTTTTTTAAACTATTATTTATTTTTTTATTTTTAGTTTAATTGATTGTCATAAACCGGAATCCCATGAAAATTTAATTGCTTAATACTTTTCTAAAAAAACCTCCGGCCCGGATTTGAACCAGCGACCTATTGATTGCTGAAATTATATACCACTACAGTCCACCGCTCTACTAACTGAGCTCTTACAACGATTGACTAAAAAGTCGATAAGTCCGCAACATATTACACAGGTTTTTATTTTTTTTATTTTCCGATGATTCTGGCCAGGATTTTAGAAAAAAAATTATGAAATTATTGTATTGTCATGGGTCCTTTACAAGTATACAAAGTTTCAAGTCGATCCAATGTTTTTAAGTGGATGAAAATCGTGTTCAAAGATTCCGTTACATAGATACAGGTTCGTTACATAGACAGATACAGGTCAAGCTAATATAAAGCGTGTAAAAATATATAATTTAACATTGTTATAACCTCAACGGTATAAAAAATTATGAACTTAAAAAGTATAGATTAATTCAAATGTCGAAATAAAATGTATTTAATTCATAAAACGTTTTAATACAAATATCACGAAAAAAACTGCGTAATTGAAGACGCGAACCTCCGATGTTCATTAACAGAACCAGTGACCGCGTGCTTTACCGCTGAGCTATCGGGACACGTAGAAGAGTCCTCAGTTCATGCCACATAACACAGTAGCTCAGGGACTGCACAATTATGACTAGTTTCCTAGTTTGAACCCAGCGCTGTGCCGAGTATGACTTATAAGAAATGTGCGTTCAAGAGATGACTCATTTTTTTGTCGAAGGGTGTACCTTGCCAGGATATTTGAGGTTTTCTCGAGGTTCATCCCTTTACCGAATTTCTGGGGTTAAGTTCCTTGCCTCTGATCCGAGGGTGCCGGACTCAAACCTGGCCAGGTCGATGTATTTTTAGGATGAAAAAATCCAAGGGACTAGACTTGGAAAATGGAATTTAAGCCGTGATTCCCGTGTCTGAATATGAAACAACCCATAGTCTAAATTGGAACATCTCAGCAAAATTTAATAAGCCTTTACCTCAAAATAGTGCCTTAGTTGGCTATTAGGAATTTCTTTGTAGTGATGAGCTATCCACTTCACACTCGCTGACATCTCTAGGGAAATAAGCGTTACTACTTAGCTTAGGCTAAATAACTCCCGTATGGAGCAACCTCGTTCCTCTTGATGACGTACGAGTATCTGACAGATGCTCTTGAACAGTTAAGTTTATTAGCGTCGCGATTCATATCTAGGCGTGAAACGTGCCGTAAATCTACAACATTGGATGCATGGCTTTCCTTACAATCCGAACGTATGCCACACTTACATAACAATTTTATCAATAATTCACTAAATAGCATAATCAATTGCTTACCATTTGCTCTAATGAACATTCGTGTGTTAGTAGAAACACTTGCATTTTGATTTTGTGATACTATTTTTACAGACCTAAATATTGTTTTTACCCAAATACTTTAACGTTTTCATAATTCATCTGTATGTTTTATTTGTGGTATTCGCAGATTTGATCACGATACACCGTCCCTGGAACAATATTGTCATGGCTTCGTCTCCGAATTCGTATAATCATCCATTCCTTACGTCTTTTCTATAAAATACTCCACACATGATCACTTTATTATCAAACCGCTTCATTAGACTCTCTGATACACATAATTTGGGAACCCGATCCCAATAGCACATTGTCCTTTATTTCCATTTCCATCACACTACATATTACTGAAAATCTTTTACAAATTCACTTGTCAAAACTTGAAATTCTCTTCCATCTTACATCAAACTATAACATCTAAAAAAACTGAATATTTGTTTAAACTAACAAAAGGAAACATCTCACTAATTGAATTCTTGTAACAATAATTTATAATTATTTATTTTATGAAAATTATCAATATTTTAAGCTGTTGTTTTATATAAACAGATAGATTAATTCATTATATGTCATTATCTTCATTGTATTTTTTGTATAGTAGATAGGAGCTGTTGTTATTTCCTATATCATTAGTTTTAATTTTAATTATCATTAACTTGATTGAGTTATTAGATATTGTCTTTATTATTGTTCAATTTGGTCAAATAATAGTTTAGTATATAATATTATTGCGATATCTGTATTTTAACGTAATATATGTTCGTCCTGGTGAGTGGAAGAGAAGGCCACATGACCTTAACTCCACGAGACTCAATACATAAATAAATACCCAGGATGTTTATGTAATTAAAATCCATCGATCACAATTGGGTTTTAACTCGCGAACAATGGAATCTGTTGCGAGTATGGTAACAACTAGTTCACAGGGATCTACTTCTGCTATTCGATAGGGCGTTGAAGTTAGTTCGTATACCTGACAATTTTATCTGTGATAAATTTGTCACGAATCTTTATAATAAAGAAGTCGCGTTCTTGAAGTTTCACTACTGGAAAATCTCTATTGACTTTGCGGGGATCGAATCAACGACTTCTGCTCTAATGCCGGAAACTGCCTATAAACCAAGGAGGACGAATTCAATATTTGTGATTTTAATTAATGTTGCAAAGCTTTTCTTTGTTCACTAGTTCTAAAAATAAAATTTTGATAGCTGTGTAAATAAAGCCGCTTTTAACAAAATATTTTTATGTATGGAAATTATATAACAGAAATAGAATATTATCAGGATATTAGGTAAAATTCTATTAACAATAACTGTTAATTCTAGGATGAGAATGTGATCAAGCGAGAAGGGCTCATATTCGCTTGTTGCAGGGTTGGAATACCGGTTACGATACATGTGATTCCATTTAGAAACTTTCACATTTGTCAGGATGAATTCTAGATTTTAATTGACATTCCACTTATACTGAAATCTCTTATTTCTTAAGAATTTGTGTTAGTTTGAAAGGTGTTGTTTGAAGTGCTGTCCTCATACCACATTATATCTAAATATCTAATTATGTGGTTCGGTTGACTGTATCCTATTCTAGAGAAATTTGATAGTAAATTCCTCGAAAGATAAGGTAATATGAGGAAGAAAGGGGTAAAAAGTAGCCCTAATGGATGTTACAGACATAAAACTAGCTTCTATTTTTCAGTAGCTGCAGCCGTTTTTTCCGTTACATCTTTCGAAACAGAGTTCATATCCAACATCATTCCCCACCTCTCGTTCTCCATAAATATGGAACATGCTTTTTAAAAGTACGGACCATAAAAAAACTTGATATAAATCGTTCCTGTGAGCTCTAGAAACAAAGTTGAAAGGCCATGAATCTCGGAGCTAGACACAATGAGTCTATTACACGTACTCTTACACTGGTGTGTTTGTGTCCTCGGCGAACATGGTCAATCCCATCAATTTCATCACAAATTGCACATCGCAGTGTTGCCAGATAGAGATAGAGATAGAGATAGAGAGAGAGAGAGAGAGAGAGAGAGAGATACAGAGAGAGAGAGATACAGAGAGATAGATAGACTCATGTCGCTCAAATAGGGTGGGTACAAATACAGCTCCAATCAAAATATTTCTATATTAGTTTGATTGTATGATGCCATTTCTGACACCAAATAAATTTCTACCCTACATGACCGAACAGCGTAATCACTATTTCAATATTGGTTCTTGTGTTATTGTAGTTCATGGAACTCTGTAAGCTCAGCACAAGTAAAAAAATGCATACATTGTTAATAACAGAAATAATTGGACCATCCAAATGAGTTAAATCAGAACAAAAGTATAAACAAATATAATTGGCAGGAACATACATCTAGAGCTGCTAACAGGCGATTAAAATGATTTCCTCATATGCATATTTTTGTAATAGACATTATCAAAGTAATTGTGATACCAAGTGATTAAGTAAAAAGGATAAACATTAAATATGGAATATATATGAAACTGAACACTTTGTCAAGGGACCTTCGGTCTGTGGAGCCAAAATGAGCAGATATAAAATATATTTTCATGATTATAGGTAGCCTCCTGCAGTGCGTTTCGTAACATGTCAGGGATTTTTAATTAATTTTTAAAGGATATACATATATAATTTAACTTTAATAAAAAGTTGAAAATAAATTAAATTATTTACTCATTTATCTGATCAGCATAATTGTACATAAAAATCTTTTTTATGTGCAAACTGAGAAAACAATATTTAAAAAAACAAAATTCCTCTCTTCTAAAAAAATTGAAATTGATATAGGATATTCTGAAATAAATTTCTTAATTATATCTTACGTGTTCTGAATTACATCTGAGATGGCTAAAAACGTGTAATATAATTGGCAGGAACATATATGCAGAGCCGCTAACAGGCAATTGAAATTGTAATATGTCCAATTTGTAATAGACATTATCAAAGTAATTGCGATACCGAGTGATTAAGTAAAATGGGTAAGCATTAAATATGGAATATATATGAAACTGAACACTTTGCCAAGGTAACTTAGGTCTGTGGAGCCAAAATTAACAGATATAAAATATATTTTTATGATTATAATCTCCTGCAGTGCGTTTCGTAACATGTCAGAGATTTTTAAATAATTTTTAAGGGATATCTTAATATATAAAAATTTCGTGTCACGTTGTTTGTCCGCGATGGAATCCTAAACTACTGAACCGATTTTAATAAAATTTTGCACACTGTGTGCAGTTTGATCCAACTTGAGACTTAGGGTAGTTTATAACAAAATTTATAATCGCATTATTTTTTTATTGCAAATTATTTGTTTATTATTTAACAAAGAGTTATAGTTATCTGTGATTTCCATACGATTCTAACACATGGGGGTGTAAGGTAATTTGGTAAGGTACTTGTTATTATTTAACAAAGAGAGATACAGGTGGCTGTGCTTTTTGTTGCAACCGCGAATTTCAATTGAATTACAAATAGTCATTATTTCATAATTTAAGTGTGTTGAGTGTTCATTTTATTTTCAATATATTGATAATAATATTCATTTCGTGTGTAAGTATTAGTTTTGTGTAATCTGGCTGAAAGACAGCAACTTAATTTAAATTTAAATGGACCGAGAAGGGACATTGAACAATATGGCGAATCAGTTCTAGAGACCATGAATGATAAGATATCAAGTGAATTTCCGCAAATTGGTATAGGCCTATGTGACATAAATCTTACATTTAAGAAGAATGTCAATTTAAAAAAATATGAAGGTCCTAAGGAACGGAATAACAGAACTGTTAGTAAGTCTGTTCGTTATAATAATATGCCTAATATTACAGAAACAATCTCCATGCCTCAATTAAATGAAAAACAAGATGACTAAAATATATCACAAGATGATATTACTATATAGAGACTTCTTTATAACGAAAGTGTAATGAAATCAGCAAGCCTCCTCAAAATATTCCATCAATAAATGTATATAATCCTTATGATACACTTATGGATGATACTGAGAATGCAGACAACATAAATTCATCTCAATCAACAAAACCACTTCCACATAAACCACCACCCATATTTATACCGGATGTAGTTAACGTACCAGAACTAATAAATTGTAATTTACTCATTTGTTATAAACTTGAATATAAAATTAATAAAATCTCAAATTCAACATTTTATGCTGATTTGTGCTTCTTATCAAGTCTAAGAAAATTTTCATCAATCGTTTTCAAATTTTGACCTCAGGTTCAAATCTCAATCCCGTGGATTTTTATACCGGCTATAACGTTTCCGTCTTTATTCGAAAATAATAATTTCACTTAGTTTACTACAACATAATTTAACGTATACCTTAGCCACAGCAACGCGTGGCCGGGACTTCTATATATATATATATATATATATACTAACTTTCATCAAAAAGTTGAAAATAAATTATTTACTGATTTATCTGCATCAGCAAAATTGTACATAAAAATGTTTTTTATGTGCAAATTGAGAAAACAATATTTAAAAAACCAAATCCCTCTTTTCTAAAAAAATAAAATTGATATAGAATATTCTGAAATAAATTTATTAAATATATCTTACGTCTTCTGAATTACATTTGAGGTGGCTATAAAACGTGTAAATAATTTCTTAGGTCTCTCCATTATTTGATTTTGCAAATTCCAAAGTATCTTCTAGGATAATCTCCTATTCTATTTTTTTACTTTGCAGGCTTTTACTGAATTAAACTGTGTAATTAGGTATTAAAATCATCACAAGAACATTAGAGAATATATAATAAAGGATTTGAATTTAAAATTTAAAATAAATGTAATTATCTTGTTTTTATAAGGGTACATTCGAATGTTACGTTGGATCCTCAAATTTTCACAATGGAAGAGAGAATCTATAAGAAATTAATTTTGTTTAAACAATTCATCTAGAAGGTAGCGAAACAAGAAATAATTATTTTGGATGTCCTTATTCTATCTCTAACAATAGATCTTATTATCTAACTGCAGATGACTAAGTACACCCATCTTTTTCACATTCTACATTCAAAAGCTCTGTATTTAGATCAATTTATAGTCTCGAAGCTGAATTTAGTGTAGAGCGTTTTAATATCTTTCACAGTATTCTGAAACTCTCTGACACATTATCTTACAGTACATAAAATGATGATACGATTAGAACGTCGTTTATAGTATTTTTAAAATGTTGGCAAGAAATCTTATATAGAATGCATGTGACTTTTCAGTTACAACATTTAATACATAACGCTCCAGAGTTGAAGATTAATTTTAATAAATTCTGAGAGTGTAACACATAGTTAAAGAGAGTTGTTATACTGTATACATTTATTTAAATTTAATACTCTTCTCTGATTAGTATAAATTCAGAAGGGTTAGAAACTGCGATTGGCACTGTTAATTAGAATGCTATAAGAAATTTAAAACTTCACCCAGAGGATTATGGAATGCCATGAGAAGTATTTTGGAAATAAATATTTTCTTTTTAGTGCTGAATATTGAACAAGGGCAAGTGTAAAGGGAAACAACAAAAAAACTGGATTTATGCAACTCGAAATCAATGACATGAATTGATATACTGTCCAAACAATCTAATTCAGAATTCAGATCATTGCACAAATTACGAAATCCGTCTGGATCGTATTTTTTTTGGTAAACAGCCTGTAATCCAGAATTTCAATAATCAGATCGTACCTTTGAATTAATTAGTCCGGATTAACAAATGCATCTCGTAAATAGATTTTGCAACACGTTCCGCAGTTAGGGAGCCTTTCAAAATCAGACAATGACGTCATTACCGTCGCATTCAATTATTTATCGCAGTAAACTAGCACCAAAATTTATGCACATCAACTCACTTAGCTCCAGTATCGCATATTTACCTATTTACATAATGAATACCAGCAGATATGTTAATATATATCTGGTTAAATGACACAGATAAACTTTGAAATCGTAGTTTATATTATATAGATATATTCATCGGTAACATTTTACAAAATTAATAACATAAGAGACTATGAGAGAAGCGGTTTAAATTACAATAAAATTAATTCCAAACAAATACGGGATAAACTTCAAGTTTCAAGATGTCCCTTTCTCAGCTGCGACTACTTTTTCAATATAAGATTAACGCAAATGGGTCTGTACTTTATTTACGGTAGGTTATTCAGAAGTTTAATAAATGGACCATTTCATGAAAGTTCAAATATAAATATCCGGGAGTTTTATTGACAAATGTGTAGAAACATTAAGTAATCTTTCGTTAGATTATTACATCAAATGCACACGGAATCTGACTATCGAATGCTTACTAATTCACAAATATCTAGAAGAGATTTTAAAGATTAAAATACATATATAGGCCTATTTCCAACATTGTAAGTAATATATTTAAAATATACTAATTCACAAATATCTAGAAGAGATTTTAAAGATTAAAATACATATATAGGCCTATTTCCAACATTTTAAGTAATATTTTTAAAATATTTCAGTAGCACGTGCTACAAATCTGTAATAACTGCGGAATATGAATAACTGCTGGGGATTATAAACAAAGTACAGAATGCAATAAAAGGACCAATCATCAGAGTGGGGTGAATTACTACGGAAATAGTATGTTTACATGCTTACAAATACTGAGGGACTTAACTAGACTGAAATATAGGGACTATGGCAATTACTTCACGAGCATAGTAAATACAGTTGACAATTCAGGGGTGCAGAAGTACACAGAGGTCCTCGCACATGACCTTCATTGCATGCTGTACACTGCCACTTTCTGCCTGTTCAGGTAACGTGTTCTGGACGTAAACATTCATTGTTGGACACCATCACTTAATTTTATTATTCCTAAGTAAACACACACGAATAAATTATATTGACATATAAATAAACAGTAGTGTGATATACGATAAGTGTGATATATGATTTCAATCATATAACATAGCAAATGAATCCATCCCAAAAATTATTGGTCTTAATAAAAAATACTAATAATTCCTATATAAAAAAAGTTTACTTTAAATTTACCGGTACTTATTATTATATACGTTGTAAGTACTTGTGAACATTTGACTTTTTTGCGTTATATAATGTCACCGATTTGGGGCCTTATGTTGGATTAACTTTTACATAAATTATCTCCGTAAATGTTTGATGATGGGACTAGTCTCGAAAGGCCTACAGTTAAATAATGTTTTGAAAAGTTGAGGAGACGGACTTACAAGGTGATAATTTTATATTATAATCTTAATACTGTGAACAACACTTCAATGAAGATTAACAATGAATTGTATTAATATTGACTCATATAGTGCTTCTCACTACACTACTCTCCAAGCTGTATTGTTTGTTTATAGTTGTTCAAAATATTAATCGCCATATCACTATACACTTTCCACACTTCACAACTACCCGTGATGAGCTGTTGCAGGTAACTCCAACATCCCAGAAGTTAAGTGAAGACAGTATAGTTTAAAAAAAATGTAAGTATATTAATGTCACTGTAAATGACTATTAAAATATCGAACAGTTGAAATTACTCAATTACTAGTCACTGGAGACGATGGGCATATCGAGATATCAGTTAACGTTCTTAAGAAGCTCACAAAGTTTGTGGATTTGATGTGTTTTCTATCTTTATGATCATGAAACAATAGAATTAAGTACTCTAAGAATTTTCATTCTTTTATAAATTACTTTAATCTTCTCTGGGTTTAAATGTGAACAAACAACAAGCAAATTCACTAAAAGTCATCCTTTAACTACGAGGATATTCTTTATACAAAAAGTTAACTTCATTTTCGACTTTCAAATAAAAAAATTAAAAGAATGAACCACCCCATTTTAACTTTTGACGAATAAACTTTGCCTTGTCTACGTTTTTTCCGTTTTGTATGGACTTTGAAATTAAAAAAAATCCATAGGTCAGCAAATACGGAGCGAAAGTTTAAGCCAGTTCAGCAGTTTGCCTTCTCTATTTCCGAGAGTAATTAGAATAAACAAGAACAATTCTGGACTGAATGAGCGTAATTAGGGACATGTCATACAGTTCTTATTCTGTGTATAAAAACATATGTCTGTGTGAAGCAAACGAGATTACCAAATTCTCGCGCAGAGCACTCATATCGAGCCTTTTCTTTAATACACCCGTAATGTTTCTCTTCACATTAATTTAATTATCTTTTTATCTTTCTATGTCATATCTGTACCTTTGCGGCTCGTTTGTCTTTGAAACATGTTATGATACTAAGCTTTATCTTACTCTTTAATAATTACCTGCGCTGTTAGGATCAAAAGGCGCTACAAATTAAAACAATTCATTGCCTAAAAGGAACTGAAATTCATGAAAATCTGAAATAAAATTATCTCTGATAAATGCAAAACAGGCTCGACAGAGTAAAATAAAAGTGTCATCTAAGTCAATTTATTACATTGAATTTAATTTATAGGCTAAATATTATCCTAAACATTCATGTAGCCTACAGTAATAAACAAAATATATTTCTTTCTCCTTCACCATTTTATGTGCATGAATGTTAAATGAAAGAAAATAACTATAACAATTGAGAGGTTGCTTAAGCACGCACTTTGAAACAAAATTTGTGCAGTAAATTGTTGGAAATATATGTAACTTGGAATTTAAACTTTTATTGCAAAATTACAGTTATTCATGTCAACATTGAATATATACCATATTTTACTTATTTACTGGCGTTATTATTTCATTAACTCAATAAAAATAATTATAGATCCTAATTATTAAAATAGGCGTAAACCGACAAAGTAACTAAATGTAGGCAAATGTAGAATTTAGTTATCTACCTTCCTTAAATGTTAAACGTGTTTATCTATTGACAGTCTACGAATCCATGAGAGGGTTTATCCATCCATAGTAATTCTGCCCGAAGGCAGGTCCTTTACTGCAATCATAGCATTTTCATGCTATGCTTGCAGCTTTACTAGGGAATTGTAGGTGTGGTAGCTTCCCGTTGCTTTCCACACCGGTGAAGGATGATGATGATAATGATAATGATAAGGGTGATGATGATGATGATGATGGCCATATAATTTCGGGGACCGTTTGGGTCTTAAAGTTTTCCTGACATTTGTCTTACAGGTGAGGAAAAAAGAGGGATTATAACAGGGGAAAAATGGGGAGTTCTTAACACTAGATATGAGAACTGTGAAACACTAATGAAATGGAGAGTACTGCTGAATGGGATGCAATCCAACCGAAAGCTAATTTTTAATCTAATATAATTATAAAAATGAATGTTTGTTTGTTTGTTTCTTTGTTCGTACTTTATGCGCGGTCATACCGTTGATCCGATTGTGATGGGGATTTTGGTAAAATGTTCAGGAGATTCCCGGGATGAACATAAGCTATAAGAAAGTTGTGATACTCAACTCCTACACCCTTAAAATCACCCTTTGTAGTGAAAAACGTGAAGAAATTCCTTTTTTGACTCTTAAATGGCTTACGCTGCCTAAACCATAACTAATACACAAAATAAATATACACAGAATTGAATATATAGAAAAACTCTATAAAAAGTCCGTGACAGCATATTTTTATCCTTTACGGATAACTCACAATAGCCATTTTTGTCTTTCATTGATGCCAAGAAGATCGGAATGAGTAGATTTGCCGGACAAGCGTGCATTGTCGTTCATCCGGTTGTGATGGGGCTTTTTGCAAAATGTTCAGGATTTTCCCGGGAAGATTATAGGCTATAAGAGAATTTTATTGCTCAAGCATTCCAACACTAAAAATCGCCCTTTGTAGTGAAAAGTAAAATAAAAGTTTCTTTTGTGCGCTTAAATGGATTATGCTGCCTAAATCATAACAAATACACCAAAATAATGTACACAGAATTGAATATAAAAAAACTCTACAAAAATGCCCGCGACAGTATATGTTTATCTTTTGTGGATAACCTACAATAACCATTTTTGTCTTTCATTGATGCCAGGAAGATCGGGATAAGTAGATTCCCGGGCAAGCAGAGCAGCAGCACGGATAACTCGAAATAACGAATTTTGTCCTTCAGCTCATTAATTCGAAATACATTGGGATACGTAGATTCCCGGGCAATGCCGGGTAATCAGCACGGTGTACCTAAAATAATAATGATATAAATTTATAATTATTATTCCTTTTACTTTTTTAACTAAACGTAAAATCACATTATCATTTATTTAGGATTAGCAGCGCACGCCGTGTATCAACTAGTTCCATATAAAGCTGTGTACTGTTAAAGTACAACGTATAGGCACTCAGTATGCTTGTACATTTAAACAGACATGCAACGAATAAATTTCAATATTTAATTTAATAATGTACTATTGAAAGTGATAGTGTTTAATAAATGAAGTAAACTATAAATTAATTGGTGATATTTTGCGTAGATAGAGTGACCAGATCTGCAGACATGCGTAAGTGCTATGATAAGAATTATGAAAAAATGTTCTTCAAAAAGTAGTTTAGTCATGAAAACTTAACTTGCCATAAACTAATTAAAAAAAATATCTTGGAACTTACGTGGATAGGTTTATAACAAACTTAGTTTAATAAGTGATAGCAGATAATTTCTTTATAAGAAAAAAATTGACAATACGCTTCTTTTATCTACAAACAAACTGTGATTTTAATTTTAGCAAATACCTTTATGAGAATTCTATGTACTTAATTATATGCAAGCTGTTACAGGAACTCACGGATTAACTGTTAGGAATGATAGGTCACACAGTGAGGATATTGTTTTTTAAGAACATGTAGGCCTACTCCCCAAAATGTTTTTCATGAGTTCTGGTCACTTTTCAAAGTTCTCGTACAATGAATAAAAACAGTTTTGTACAAAATACATTTTATTGAAAGACATGTTCTGACAGTAGTATAATACGTATTATGTGTATTCAAACAGTGTCCTCCTGGTTTCATTATAGTGTTGATAATTTCGCAGCAATTCTGTTGAGCATGACTCGATTGAGTCTGAAGAGATGGAAGACGCAATTGATTCAGGAAATCAGTTGCTGGCAATTCAAGTTTCAGACACCATATTTTGACAGTCCCGTCAAAAAAAAAAACTTGTTAAAATGACATAGCCCTCGTTGACCTAAGCGCACAGAACTCATTTAACAAGTGTGTGGAGTGTATATTCCTTAAAAAATGATCCTCTCGGTACGAAATACCATTCCATAGTTTGTCGGCGAAGTCCTGTAACACTCTGCATGTGTGTCTTACACGTTTGTGTTATTGTAGAATCTATAATAAAATTTATTTTAATGCAAATGTAATTTTGAAAATTGAAAGATTATGTAAAATGCCAACTAAAGCGCAATTGTTTTTTTTTTAACATTTTTGACTAAACACAGAAAATAGTTTTCAATGTTAGCCAGTTACTGTGTTCTTGGTCAACGCATTCGTCCCAGTGGCAAAACCCAGAATTGGAAAACTTAAGATTCAAGTAAGTTGACAAGTTAATTAAAACAAGTTAATTATATACGACATTCACTTATTTGTTTCAGGTTTCAAAACCACCTTAAGGCCACTGATCTCACCCTAGCCAATGGGAAATGAAATTCGTACACCTTATGACAAATAAATGAAATACCATCAAGGAGAGATTTTGACTAAGTAAAACATTTCTTCATGGGTATATTAGGCATGCTACTGGTGAATGCCATGTTCCATAGATATAAAATGGAGTATATAACATTTTAGTGAGAATTAAGGTAGACCTATACGTATGTGGGCGTTTTCCAAAATCTGCCGAACGACACTTATTCTCTGAAGTCTTCACGTTATTCTTAAGGTGTAAAATATTAGCGAAAGGCGATTACCATACCAAATCATTATTCGTTCTCCACTCTACCAATAAATTCATTTACCAATATAATTAATCAACTTTTAAAAACCACATGATATTGGTCTGTAACATGGATGTGCAACTGCACTCAGTGAGTGGAAGATCTTAAACCTTCCATCTACTGCTGTGAAGTAATGGAACAATTGTTATGTGATCATTATCGAATATTCGTTACTATACAATTTTATATTGTTGGAATTGTAGAATGTACATATACTATTCATTCTTCACTGAAATGATATTGCGTCAATTAGATATTATGCATATATCATTCATGACAACGTTCATGGAGGAAGGCATTTAGCGGCCCCTCGGCGACACATTATTTCTCAGAGGCACAATCTTGACATAGAGAATGCGTTTTTACACTATGTTCTATATGTTTTTATTTATTTATATTTTTTTAGATTTGAATTGTATAATAATGATGACATTACAGAAGGGGACTGAATGTGTATGGTAGTATGTTAAATCGTAAGTCACTATTTCCTTCCAGCAATTATTACAGCGAAAATCAACATAATGAGTAGGGTAGCGAACTTCAATAGACTGCTTAGTATCAAGGACTTACCTCGGAATAGACTACGAGTCTTGAGTCATTAAATTGTCAAAAATGTACACCTTAAGACTGAATGAAAGGAAGGCTCTCGAAGCAAGATTTTATGTAAGTGCATGTATCTTTCTTCTTGCTTCTGCAATTTATGCCATTGGTTCATGGCATCCTCCACAGATATCCACGGGAAGTATAAAACGTTTTAGTGCAATGGATCTGTATACGAGCACTCCCCAAAATTTGCCGAACATCTCATATACTTTGGAGCTTTTCCATTTTTGCTCATATGTGTATACACTTCATTTCAACGTAGTTCTTAAAGTAGACAATTCTTCGTGCTTTAAGGGAATTGCAGGCTTGGGTGTTGTATCCAGCCGTGATTTTCCAACAGGATGGAGCAACTCCGTATTGGTCTCATGGTGATTAGGAAATCCAGGATAGAATTATCCTGGGTGATGGTTAGGCCACGACGGGACCATTCGCCTGACCAACACAATCTCCTGATATCAGCTCCTTATACGTTTTACTTTCGTATACATCAAGGATTACGTTTACCAAACCCCCGTTCCAGATCTCGTTATATTTAGCAGACGGATAATTAGCGCTATGCTCAACTGTTTATGTAGGTCTATATTGAAGCGTTGAGTGAGAGAGATAGAGAGATATATAGACATATACAGTGGTATATAGAGAGTGAGTGAGAGATAGAGATAGACACACACACACACATACACACACACACACACACACACACACATATATATATATATATATATATATATATAGATATTTAGAGGGAGAGAGAGATTCGGTATATATAGATAGATATATAGAAAGACAGAGATAAAGATTTAGAGAGATATCTAAACTTGAAGACATTAGAACATTAAAAAGGAAACAAATAAAGAAACAAACACATTACTCCATGTCATGTATTTTTCAATTCATGAAGCTTAGCTAATACCCGGCGTGCCCTGCTACGCCTAAATAAATGATAATTAATGTGCTTTATGTTTAGTTGAATAAGTAAAAGGAAAAATCATTATAAATGTGTATCGTAATTATTTTAAGATTCCCCGTGTTGATTACCCGGTGTTGCCCGGAATCCACTTATTTCGATATTCTTGGCATAAATGCCCTAAAAGATAAAATTCGTTATTGTGAGTTATCCGTAAAAGAATACCCGCCATGTGCTGCTATGCTTACACCAGGAATCTACGTACTTGTCTCGATATTCTTGGCATCAATGAAAGACAAAAATGTTTATTGTGAGTTATCAGTAAGAGATAAACATATGCTGTCGCGGACTTTTTGTAGAACGTTTTGGGATATTCAATCCTGTATTAATTTTGTGTATATGTTATGGTTTAAGTAGCGTAAGCAATTTAATTGTCCAAAGAGCTATTTTTTCACGTTTTCCACTACAAAGGGCGATTTTTAATGGTGTAGGAGTTGAGTATCACAACTCTCTTATAGCCTATGCTCATCCCGAGAATCTCCTGAACATTTTTCAAAAAGCTCCATCACAATCGGATCAACGGTATGGCCGCGCATAAAATGCAAACAAACAAACAAACAAACAAACAAACAAACAAACATTTTTATATATTAAGATTGTAATGTATCCGGATGTTCTTGGAGGGATTGAATGTTTAGAAAAATACTGTGTAACCGAGCATCGTAAATATTTATCACATCAAAGTGCGTAGACATGGAAGTTTATGTGGGAAACATAACGCTCCGTTTATAAAGTTGTAACATATTTTCACTCCATTTCAAATGCTATGAGCAGCTCCAAATTATGATACTGGAATACTGGATATGATGCGTAACTGAGTAACTATTACATATTTGATGCGTGGACCTTCTGACAACGTAGGGGCTGGTATCCTCGCCCTTGATTTCATTACTAAAACCGCAGGTCAATTTAATCAACAACTGTAAACCTATGAGCGTACATATTCATGGCCTTCTGTGTTATAATGTAAGGGAATGAGGAGAGGTGATCTAACTAACTAGTCATAAAGATAAATTATAAACAATAGAGAATTCCTTGATATCCTCCCTGGCTCCTAGCGATACATATGCATAAATACACTTTGAATTGATCCAAGTTGTACGTGTTTGAGGTATAGGCATATTTATAAGCATATACTATATAGATTCTTGGTTTGATTGCACCTGCCAGGAAGTCTGGTAACAAATCGTGCTGGCGGAAATAACTACATTTCATGAATGCTTCACTTGCAAGGGAAGTGCTGAAACTTGAACATGGAAAACTGAGTTTATTCAGGCATAACAGAACCCGTACATGATACTTATAATTTTTATAAAACTAAATAGAATCAATATGAATGACATAAAATTTTATATTTAAACTGTCTTTTCAGAAAGCTTAAAATTTATGGAATCCTACGGTATTCAAATGTTTCTTTAACGCAAAGTGAAAATGAAGAGAATAATCAGAATAATTATAAAAAAGTGTATAAATATGCTTCTATACCAGTATTTTTTTTAACAGAAACGATAAATCATTTACCTGAATTTGGTGAGATATTCTAATTATATTAAAAAGTTCGTTGATACGAGAAGCAGAGAAGGCCCTTGGCAGACCAGCCGGCTACTCACCACACATCTTCATGTGTCATTTATAAAGTTGAACGATCATTCAACCTGTGCAAGGGTGACGTGTGGTTGAGAATTACGGATCTCCTAGCCGCTATACCTGATTTTCTCAGCCTGGAACTGCTGTTCATTATAACTACCCAAATTCTTCATGATGCTGGATTACCACCAGTCCCATACTGGCCAAAATTCCACGAGAAAATTTCTTCCGCACGGAGATTCGAAGCAGCGCATATCCCATAGCTCTGCGCGAAGTCATGATGGCTTATACTACTCGGATACGCCACGGAACTTTGATTATATTTACTTCAAAATGTTGTACTTAAGTATCTGTGTTAACTAACACAATGTAAACATGGCTACATGTTTGTGTTACCCGTGGAATATCCGGATATATTGTTACCAGATTCCACTACAACATTCTAATGTCACTAGTTGGAATATGTAAACAAATAACTATGCTACGGGAAGAAAATATAATAGTATAATAATGACACTGTAGTCCATTTTGGCCCCTGGCTGCTTCCATGATTTTTTTCCATTCGTATCTGTCCAAAGCCTTTTTTCTCTAATTCATACAACTTCTTAAGATCCTTTTCTACTCCATTTAGTCATCTCAGTATTGGTCTCCCAACACTCTTCTACCACCTTTAGGTTTAAGAAAGATATTTTTGTTAAAATAAGGATATATTTTACTATTTCAAATAATGGTAAATATCAGTCCACCGCTATGGTCTCGAGGTAGCGTGCTTCCTTGTCACGCAGCGGGCCCGGGTTTGATTCCCGGTCGGGACAAGCTTCCTGGGTGAGGTTTTTTCCGAGGTTTTCCTCACCTGTAAGACAAATATTAGGTAGATCTGAGTCCCAAAAGGTCCTCGAACATCATCTGGCCATCATCATCTCAATTCCCGGTGTGGAAAGCAACGAGATGCTGCCACACCTATAATTACCTGGTAAAACTTCAAAGCATAGCATGAAAATGCTATATTTGTAGTGAAGGACCTGCCGTAGAGCAGAACACTATAGAATAGATTAGAATGAATATCATTATACCCCAATTTAAATTTTCACTTATTGTGCCAAATATCTTTCTTAAATCTTTCCTTTAAAAATATAAGTCGATCTTGATTATCTTTAGAGAGCATCCTGTACCCGCAACTATAAGTTAGAGCAGGTCTTAGGAGAGGTTTATTTAGGTGCACAAATTCAGAATTCATGATTTTAAAACGTTTTCATCCCATGATAGCATCTATTAACCATGAAGATTATTTTTATTGTATTTATTTTTGTTCTTATTACTTGAAATAATCGTGCCCAAACACAAAAATTCCTGAACGATTTGAGAGTTGTAATTTCCTTTTTCTGTCTTATGTACATTAACATTTTTTTTCTGTATGAATTTAGATTTTCCCTCACTCACTTGAGGACCAAATTTATTCGTCGATTGTAAGAGAACCCAAATAGCTTCTTTAACATAATTTACAGTTCGACTTACTATATTAATATCATATGTGTAAGCTAAAATCTGTACTGATCTTGTGCAATTAGAGTGGAAGAAAATTAGTGCAGCAAGTAATGTTAAAGCGAATTAATACTTAAAAAACGCTCGCTAAGAAATTTATGATACGATGGATACTTACTCGTAACTAGTACAATAAATATTTTTTATTTGTCTGGAAGCATCGAATCAAATGAGGCTATGAGTTTGCCTAGAGAACTAGTGCAAGGAAACCAGTACGTGAGTCGGAAGACAAGCTCATTTAGAAGTACAATAACGGTAGAAGCGAAAGTAAAATGACGTGTGTATTTATGCCAGTCCTTCAATAAAGCAAATCTCAGTAATCTGCTTCAACAATGAAACTGGTTTGTCATGTGTAATGCCACGAGTGATTTCCAAATTATCCATAAATTCACGACTCATTTGGAAATCTAGAGTAGCATTTGTTAGGACTATTCAACGAATAAAATTAAGCTGTTTACTCACAAATCATTATTTAAATATACTCGTAGTTAATTTAAAACATTTATATATTTGACGTAAACGGCGATGTTTGAAAACAAATGAACATTTGTTACGCTTCATTTGTTCATCACTGCAACCAGATCATATTATTTATTACCAAAGGATAGCAATACTGTAAGAATGCACCCTAGTGGAGAAAAAATGAAACGCATCAAACTGTTTATAACCAATATGATAGTTTATTAATTAATTTATGATGTCCTATGATGTAAAATATATTTTTCTGGAACGTAAATTCCCCGGAAATAGTACGTTTAAGAAATTGCAAAAAGTGATTTCTTTTCATTGTGGTATAATCAATTACTACGAATGCTTTTCTATTATATCCCGCAAGCAGTATCTGTTTACATTCGTGCACTATATATAAAATCTGGTAGCCGTATTTTTAGAGAGTCAGTCACTGCAAAATAATGCACTGACCTATTCAGAATGTTAAAGTGGAGGAGCTTGATTTTAATGTTAAAATTAAACTTATAAAATCGAGGTGAAAAAAAAACAGTGATTGGTTGTAAATCAAAATTCATTGAAATCTGATTGGTCATTGAGTCCCATTTGGGGCATGAGTTAAATAGTCAGAATTGATTTTGGGTTTTCTATGTAAGATCATTATTTAATGAAGGAATTAACGTCTAAGCCTGCCTCGTTCAATACGGTTATGGCGTGGAAGTATACATTGCAGTCTGTAAATCCCTATGAACATAATTCTGCGAACGTCCTCTTATTGTAATTGTCCTCCTCGTCTATCAGAAGCAAATATTTCACATACAGAACGAGAGGGAGAGAGACTAGCAGTGCACAAAAGCGATCTGCTGGAGTATTACCTACGTCATATTTAATATTCAGTACTTTGAGTTCCATCACAACAATTTATAAAGACACAAATTCTTGTTAATCTCACAGTCCATAGAATCACATAGTACGCATAGCTCTCAAAATCGAAGTTGTTTGATTTGTGACCTTCCCTTCAGGTTTTATGGTTTATAATGGTATTTGTCAATCCCTATTGGGAAAATGCACACACACACACACACACAGACACACACACACAGGCATACACACACACAGACACATACACACACACACATTATATATCAAGGGTTTACATCGTAAAGCATTCCATTTAAGACATACTTCACCTTATAAAGAATCATATAAACGAAAACATATTCATAGTCGTGTGTGTGCATAGAGAAATTATATAAATAAGAAGTACTTAAAAAGGGTCATAATTTCAGAAAATTACCATACTCTACAAATATACATTCATTCGACAAAACAGACAACATTTTTGAAATGAATAATCATAGAGCGATTCCATGAAAATGTCATACCGAGGTGAACATTTTGAAATTGACGCAGGAATATTTTTTCTCGCGTAATATATATCTTTAAGAATAAAATTTTCTGATTCTATAAGATAATGTTCCAAAAGTGTATTATTCTAATCTAATATTAGTGGTATAACTTGTAATATTCCAAACCTGGAAAAACACACAAAATTTTACCAATTTGTTGTTTAATGATTTGCTCGTATTAATTCATTTTATTTTACAAACTCTTTTGTTAAACCATACTTTGGTCCTCCCTAGTCGTAAATGTAATAATATTAATTGCATTCTAATGTTCTATATACCTTAAATGTGTACTATAATTGTTAACTGCAAGCTATGGTCAGTCAGTCAGTCACGGAAAAAGTATAAAAATTACTGTACACAACATAATAACTGATGGAATTAAATTTCCTCTTGGATTCTACGTAATCGTTTCACAAATAACAAGAAAGTATTCAAGACATTTTCTTGTAAAGTCATTATTTGTCCCGCTAGTGTCCCGTGACTGACTGGCTTTTGATCTATCATCCATCCATAGTAATTCTGCCCGAAGGCAGATCCTTCACTGCAATCATAGCATTTTCATGCTATGCTTTGCAGCTTTACTAGGGAATTGTAGGTGTGGTAGCTTCCCGTTGCTTTCCGCACCGGTGAAGGATGATGATGATAATGATAAGGGTGATGATGATGGCCATATGATTTCGGGGACCGTTTGGGCCTTAAAGTTTTCCTGACATTTGTCTTACAGGTGAGGAAAAACCCCGATAAAAACCTCACCCAGAAAAACTGCCCCGACCGGGGATGGAACCCGGGCCCGCTGCGTGACAAGGCAGCACGCTACCTCGAGACCACAGCGGTGGACTGTTCTATCATATATATGCTAATACGCATGGTACAGTCAGTTGCTTGCTGAACTCCGCTGAGGATTAACATAAACATGGTTTAGAATATCTGGTAGACTGTTCGGCTCAGCTATTCCATAAAATAAATACTGACCCTTTTTCTGTGGCAAATTGAGCTAAAAGACAGTTAGCGAAAACATTTAAATATATTCAGGAAAAAGGTTGCAGTAAACGAAGCAGCCATACTTGTTGAATTCTGAGAAAAATATACCTACAAAGAACAAAATGAGATCCAGGAAGTTCATTGGAAAAATTAGCATAGGGCCTATCTCAATATTAACTCCTGTTACCTAGTTTAGATGGAAGGTAACATAAGTTCAGAAGAAATACTTTGTTCTAGTGTCAGTTTATGTGACACAAAGCAAGTGTGGTTGCTATAGAAAAGTTTTTTTTTTAACTATAGTGATTTGTTCCAAAACTTGAGGTGATAAAAATTTTCAGTTGGAGCAGCAGGTAATAGAAACAGGCCTATACATTTAGCAATGTGACACTGCTTACTCGCATATTTGGATTTTGACATAAAATGGAACTTCTTTTAATCGTACCATGGAAAGGGAGCTATAAATGCGATTGGCGGCGAAGTAAAACGGATGGCACAGATATATGAAAAATCCGGGGGGAAGGTACAAAATTGTGCAGAATTATGTAATGTGAGCTGTAAAACCAACCTAATAACTGGAGTAAAAAATGATATAGAAGAAGGAAAGCATTTTTAGAAAAATAATTTGAATATCTTGCATCTATCACAGACTCATTGCGTATACAACGTGAAAGCGTTGGATCCGTATGTTATAGAGTATGCACAACTGTCAAACAATCAGTGCAACAAATTCGTAAGTTCGTGTGTTAAAAAACTGAATGGCGTGACACCCCTAGAAAGCCCTTGGCTGCTAATCTCACATCCAAGTATACCAATCACAGATGTGGACAATCATCTAACCAACATATAGCGTGACATGTGGTCAGCATGTCGGATACTCCAGCCGTTATGGCTGGTTTTCTCGACCAAACCGCTAAATATTGTAGCTGCCCAAATTCTTCATGATTCTGGGCGGGCACCAATCCCATTGTGGCCGAAATTCCATGAGAAAATTTCTTCTCTCATGGGGCTCGAATCAGTGCTCTCTATTGAGACATCTTGATTCAAATCATTCAGTTACAGCGTGGGACTTCATGCGTGACAGGAAACATTATATTTATTAATGCGTCAAGTCAGGTCAAGTTACGACGAAGACTAGAGTGAGAAATGTTTGTATAAGCGATCTCATATATATATATATATATATATATATTTGACATTTGGCAATGAAGGCAAATATGACATGAAAAGAAAAAAGAATGCTTGAGTCGGGATTTGAACTCGAGTCTCTAAAGTCTGTACCTTTAGCGCTCTAACCAACTGAGCTACCCAAAAATTCCAAGACAATCATACAATTTTCTTATACATGTAGTATTCTCAATTCACACAAGAGGTAGCGGAAATATCATTCAACTGCCATCTAGCGGCTAACCTAACAGTTAAGCAAATTATTAAAGAGAATATTTACTTTATAGCAGTAACGATTGTATATATATATATATATATATATATATATATTATAAATATATTTTTGACATTTGGCAATGAAGGCAAATAAGACATGTCATATTTGCCTTCATTGCCAAATGTCAAAAATATATTTATAATATCTATATATACAAGCGTTACTGCTATAAAGTAAATATTCTCTTAAATAATTTGCTTAACTGTTAGGTTAGCCGCTAGATGGCAGTTGAATGATATTTCCGCTACCTCTTGTGTGAATTGAGAATACTACATGTATAAGAAAATTGTATGATTGTCTTGGAATTCTTGGGTAGCTCAGTTGGTTAGAGCGCTAAAGGTACAGACTTTAGAGACTCGAGTTCAAATCCCGACTCAAGCATTCTTTTTTCTTTTCATGTCATATATATATATATATATATATATATATATATATATATATATATATATAGATGTTATGATGTGAGACATGAGAACTCGGGCTAATTGGATTTATGTTTTTATGGTTGTTTAAAAATGGAATTCAATACGTCAGCAATTGTTTACTTACTAGGGCTTACTAATGCGATTTACGATAATTTGTTTTGAAAGTACATGCACTCTGATAAATAACTAACTTATTAAGAATGTGTATAGATTGGGGGGATTAGATTTTTTATTTCAGTGGTTCAATCTAGTGATCAAAAATATTAAATCTTGCATCAGGTAAACTGTAATACACTCCACTCCAAGCGCCACAGGCCCAGTACGCCCTTGGTCGACCAACCGGCTGCTGGCCTCACGTCCACATGTGTTAATCACAGAGTTAGACGATCATAAGTCAGTGTAGGGGTGACATGTGGTCAGCATGTCGGATCACCCAGCCGTTATAATTGGTCTTATCACCTGGAGTCGTTACTTATTGTAGCTACCCAAATACCTCATGATGCTGGGTGGGCACCTGTCCCATACTGGCCGAAATTCCAAGAGAAAATGTCTTCCTCCATTGGGACTCGGACCAGCGCAAGTCCCATAGCTCTGCGCCAAGGCTTCTTGCCTTAACTATTCGGCTATGGCGCCGGAATAAATTGTAATCAGTTACTATATATGCATACAATTTTAGTAGGTATATTTAACAATTGAGAAGACACTTTTTTATTATGTATTTAATAGTTTCGTTATTTTTATAATTTAAAATGGTACATGACAAGCATTAATTACATTATTGATTTAAATTAATATTTATTTTACAGCAAAATTAAATTAGCAATTTTCGTAGAATTGATACAGTTTTTGCAGTTCTTTATTAAACTCTGTTACTGAAGCTGTTTATCTAATTTCATAGTATTTTGTTACAATTGTGTATTATTTGAATTTTGAAATTCTAAATGAAATTCAGATATGTCAGTCAGTCACAGAATAATGTCAGACAGTCACACATCACATATTAGGTCATAACGTCGGTATTAATTGTGATTTAGGTTTAATTTTTATTTAAAATGTAACTTGAAATGTGCCCTCTAAACGGTATTTTGGAAAATTGAATTAAGAATCACATTTCAGAGAATGATGTAGATGAACATGTTAAGCGGCATGATGATTTGACATTTATATCAGTCAGTCACACATACTTTGATAGATAATAAATAACACTGTTTTTCTTCAGAAGTTGTATATTTATGTCGAGTCTTAATCAGACACTTTTCTCTATCATATCACGTATATAACACGTCTAATTTCAACATATTGTAATATTTATGCAAGCATTTTGCAGCAAACGTGTAATGTAAATGTCAGTCAGTCACATATGGAATTACTCCATACCTATAAGTAAGTTCGATAAAAAACAAATTATATTTCAAACGATATTTACAATATTTTTTTTTACATTGTCAAGCATTTAAGGAACATTTTCGTACGAAATAAAGTTTCTGATTTTTAAATTATTGTGTAGGACGTAGCGGATCTGGATTAGATCTCCGGTTTGGAGAATTTGCCTGGATGAGTTTTTATTTGGGTTTGTTGCTCACAAATAAAATATATGTCAAGGAATTTTAAAATTCAAGTAGCCGCAAACACATTCTGGCAATTACAATCACAATTACTGCATTGCGATTGATCAGTATAAATGTACGAGTGAATGGTATGTGTCTTCAATACAGTATTAGTATTGTCTCGTAAGTGACCATCGCATTTAACTGATCACTCAATCATGGAGGCCTCCATGACCTTGTCATACCAGGAAGAATGTGATCTAAGGTTAAAAATGTTCTCCCAACAGCGCCTACACTTTTAAGGACGGAAAACGTAGGACCCGTAAAAATACCTATAAAGGAAGATATTAAATTATGTCGGAGAGAGAGAGGGAGAGAGAGAGAGCGAGAGAGATAGAGGAGAGAGAAAGAGAAAGAGAGAGAAGAGAGATAAATAACAGAGAGAGAGGAG